>FR989948.1:7490734-8090734 GCA_905404155.3 Plebejus argus | reverse complement strand
TATTACTTGCTCTACATGAACGTGGCGAGAAAAGGAACTAAACGCTTCTATCATACAAAAACGTCATTTTACACATGTGTTTGACAGTTCTCCTTTACCAGCAGCGCCTTTTGACATCATTGACACATTCATGTAAAGCCTTGTCGGACTATACTTTCAAACTAATATTATAATTACGACATTGTGTCTGTCGGTCTGTCTGTTACCTCATAACGCCTAAGCCATTAACCCGATAGAGATACTTTCGAGCACCTGAAAAGGACATAGGATACTTTTTGTTCTGGGAAAATGTACAGTTCCCGAGCTATAAACTAATTTTGGTCCAACGCAGTTGCAGGAGTGAATTAGTTATGCCGCGGCCGCACATACGTCTATCGTCACGAAGCTTCGTGCTAAAAACGATACCATTGGACCATCTGCGTGTATATTCCAAAATTGTAGTAATATCATGAATTAAACACACACGATAACTACGCAATAAATATATTAAAATTTTGTTAACTACATTATATGATTCATAAATCATAATATTTACAATGTGTTTTTTAAATTGTATTCGATATAAAGTATCAAAAGCTTTTATAGTTATCGGATACAGTGTGTCCAGAAGAGGCCACACGGTCATACCGGATACATCTTACAAGGGGCGACTCTATTATTTTAATCTCTTTTTTGACAGACTATACACTGATATTTTTTACGGCCCGGCCGCACCTGCGTCTATCGTCCGAAGCTTCGTGCTATGAGACGATACTATTGGACGATAGGTACACGCAGATCGTTCAATAGTATCGGTTTCATAGCGCGAAGCACTACGCATATGCGGCCGCGGCATTAGAAATACAACCAATATGATGTCCGTGATGGCAACCTGCAAGTAATTTCAGATCGGTGGGGAACCAATAGAAAATCTAGAAGTGTCTATCGTTACGCCATCTGTTGCAGATTCTAAAAATTAAAAGAAAGAAAATGCCCTATTTATTATGGCTTCTCACCAGTATGAATTACTGAATGTCTTTATAAGTAGCTGCATGCTGTGAACTTCTTTTGACGTAATTATTTATATTGCCGTTAAATGGTTTCTCACCAGTATGAATTAATAAGTGACTTTTTAAGTGCGATCTTTGTAAGAATTTCTTTTGACATATGTCACAGTTATATGGTTTCTCACCAGTATGAATTAGCAAGTGTGCTTGTAAGTTGCCTTTTGTTCCAAATTTCTTTTGACAAATATTGCAGTTAAATGGTTTCTCACCAGTATGAATTACTAAATGTCTTTCTAAGTTAGAGCGCAATGTGAATTTCTTTTGACATATGTCACAGTTATATGGTTTCTCACCAGTATGAATTAATAAGTGTTGTTTTAAGTCCCCTCTTCTTAAGAATTTCTTTTGACATATGTCACAGTTATATGCTTTCTCACCAGTATGAATTAGCATGTGTCCTTTTAAGTAGCTTTTTGTTCCAAATTTCTTGTGACAAATATTGCAGTTAAATGGTTTCTCACCAGTATGAATTACCAAGTGTTTTTTTAAGTCCGATCTTCGTAAGAATTTCTTTTGACATATGTCACAGTTATATGCTTTCTCACCAGTATGAATTAGCATGTGTCCTTTTAAGTGGCTTTTTGTTCCAAATTTCTTGTGACAAATATTGCAGTTAAATGGTTTCTCAGCAGTATGAATTACCAAGTGTTTTTTTAAGTCCGATCTTCGTAAGAATTTCTTTTGACATATGTCACAGTTATATGCTTTCTCACCAGTATGAATTAGCATGTGTACTTTGAAGTGGCCTTTTGTTCTAAATTTCTTTTGACAAATATTGCAGTTAAATGGTTTCTCACCAGTATGAATTACTAAATGTCTTTCTAAGTTAGAGCGCAATGTGAATTTCTTTTGACATATGTCACAGTTATATGGTTTTTCACCAGTATGAATTAGCAAGTGTTTTTGTAAGTTGCCTTTTGTTCCAAATTTCTTTTGACAAATATTGCAGTTAAATGGTTTCTCACCAGTATGAATTAATAAGTGACTTTTTAAGTGCGATCTTTGTGAGAATTTCTTTTGACATATGTCACAGTTATATGGTTTCTCACCAGTATGAATTAGCAAGTGTTTTTGTAAGGTGCCTTTTGTTCCAAATTTCTTTTGACAAATATTGCAGTTAAATGGTTTCTCACCAGTATGAATTAATAAGTGTGTTTTTATGTCCGCTCTTCGTAAGAATTTCTTTTGACATATGTCACAGTTATATGCTTTCTCACCAGTAAGAATTAGCATGTGTTCTTTTAAGTGGCTTTTTGTTCCAAATTTCTTTTGACAAATATTGCAGTTAAATGGTTTCTCACCAGTATGAATTATTAAGTGACTTTTTAAGTGCGATATTTGTATGAATTTCTTTTGACATATGTCACAGTTATATGGTTTTTCACCAGTATGAATTAGCAAGTGTTCTTGTAAGTAGTCTTTTCTTCTAAATTTTTTTCGACAAATATTGCAGTTAAATGGTTTCTCATCAGTATGAATTACCAAGTGTTTTTTTAAGTCCCATCTTCTTAAGAATTTCTTTTGACATATGTCACAGTTATAACGTTTCTCACCAGTATGAATTAGCATATGTACTTTGAAGTGGTCTTTTGTTCTAAATTTCTTTTGACATTTATCACAGTTATATGGTTTCTCACTTGTATGTGTCCGGATGTGCCTTAGCAAGTTGCTTTTAGTCGGAAACATTTTTAAGCAAACATCACAGATGAGTTGTTCCTTGTGACTCTTGTACTGTGCCTTTTTGTCCTCATTTTCTACGCTCTGTTCACCAGCGCACTTCCCCTTGTCCCCAACATGTTCGTCTGTGGCTGTGTGCTGCGTGGGGGGACTTTGGCGTACATACTTGTCAATGACACTTTGACTCAACTTTACTAATTTCAATTCAAGCACCCTTGAGCCTTGCCAATCATCAATGCGGTCAACGCTCGATGATTCCTGTTTGCAAACAGCATCACTATCTGACACATCATCATCTTCAAATTCTAACATGGGTGCATAATCTTCTCCATACGTATTTGTATTTTCTACAGTTTGTTCTTCAATTATTTCTATAAAAAAAAAATGTTAATGTTACAAACTTGAAAACTAATACGAATCAATAATTGATTTATAATCATCATCATTCATCATCATCATCACAAAGTTAATAGGGGCAGAGCAGTTAAGTGGCAAACAGAACACTACAAATGTAGCCCATCTGGAATATGAATACATATAGTACAGTATAGTATACATTACCGTCTTCATCATATTGTTCAGACTTTACATCTGGCTCCTCTTTTATATTATCTGCGTCAGGATGTGTTGTGGAAATATTTTTCTTCTTATAGATTGATAGTTCTAACAAAGATCCAATTGCTCCAATGTCAATATCAGTCTATAAATTATATTATAAAATAATATTATGTTTTATGAGTGACACAAAAATGACTGTTTTATCTATAAACTAGCTGTCCCGGCAAACGTTGTTTTGCCATTTAAAGTATATTTTCTACATCATCAATTGATACATGTTTTACCCCCTCTTTTGTCCCCTAAGAGGGTGTGGGGGGGGGGAGGTCATACACCAGATGTTAAGTTGAAAAACACAGTTAATACCTAATATGAAGTAAGTCCACTAAAGAAAAAAGTTGTATACAAAATCTGACCCCTCTTTGGTGCCCAGAGAGGGTTGAGAGGGGAAGGGGGGGGGAGGATTTTTATACACCAGATGTTGAGTTGGAAGAAGACAAATATAGTATATCTGTGAAAACCGTATGCAAATCTGTGAAAACCGTATGTAAATCGGATCAGAAGTTTTCGTGTTAAAGAAAAAAGTTTGATACAAAATCTGACCCCCTCTTTTGTCCCCTTAGAGGGGTGGGGGGAAAAAATTTTATACACCAGATGTTAAGTTGGAAGAAGATAAATATATCTGCGAAAACCACATTCAAATCGGATCAGTATTTTTCGTGTGATACTGGAACAAACATACAGACAGACAGAAAGAGTGACAGACAGACAGACAGACAGACAAAAAACTAACCACATTTTTGGCTTCTATAGCGATGTAGTGACAAAGGTGTAATTTCGGGTGTCATTTCATATCTTTTATGTACAGAATTTTCATTTCTACAACAGAATATTGTCTTCCTCCCGCACGCGCTTTGGTGACGCACACTATCGTAATATTTTAATTTCGCCATAATTTCAAAACCAAACGTCCAATTTTAATCATTAAAAGACGAAATATTATTCAAATCAAATCAAATCAAATAATTTATTCACATAATGTAGTAAATGAAGGTGTTATCTTATGTCTATTTTGTGCTTACATTATACCATTTAAATGGTGTGTGAAACTTATTTAACAATTTTCTAATAAATTCATTTACATATGCTTTCAAGTTTTAAAATATCAAAATAAGTCAATAATAGTAATAACAATTAGTCAAATAAAATAAAGAATAGAGTTGATCAAATAATCTTAAATAAAGAACAATAAATAACAATTCATTAGTAAAAACATGTCATAAAGTTACAATTCATATTATATTGTTAATAAAAAAATAGTCATTGTGAGTATACATGTCAATTGGTTAAAATTATTTAATACTTATATATATGTAGATTTTGGTCACCATAGTAATTAGTAAATAAAATTAATGATATTAAAAAGTGTCATTTAAATATTCGTCAATAGTGTAATAGCATTTTTCTGTCAACAGTTTTTTAAGTTTTATTTTAAACAGATTTACATTCAGATCTTTCAAATGCCTTGGGATCTTATTGTAAATTTTAGGTCCCATACAATAGACACTTTTTAGCATCATTGCTGTTTTGCACTTTTCTACGCACAGTTTATCATGACGCCTGTTTCTTATAACATTGTCTGATAATCTAGAAAATAAATTATTATTATTTTTTACAAATAAGGCTACTTCAAGCACATATAAAGACGGGAGTGTTAGAATTTTATTTTGTTTGAATAACGGTCTACAACTGTCAGTAATTTTTATTCTAAACATAGCCCTTAGGCACCTTTTTTGTGTTCTGAATAGAATTTTATTTAAAGTTGAGTTTCCCCAAAATACAATCCCATATCTTAAAACAGACTCCACTAGACCATAGTAGGCAATAGTAAGTGTCTCTTTGGTGACTGTTAATGATAGCTTGTTTAGTGCATATGTTAAACTACTTACTTTTTTAATCACTCCTTCTACGTGTTTTTTCCAATTTAACTGCTTATCTATTTCTATACCTAAAAATCGTGTGTTATATACTTCTTCTATCGTTATGTTGTCATAAATTAATTTAATATTAGAAGCGCTTTGAGATCTTTGGTTAAAATGTATAATTTTTGTTTTCTTAAGATTAATTATTAAATTATTATTATTGAGCCATTGAATTATAGAATGTAGTGAATTAATTATGTCAGTTTCATAAAGATTTATGTCATTGCAATTAATGGTTATTGTGCTATCGTCAGCAAATAGTGACATGGGATGTTTCACGATTTTTGGCATGTCGTTTATGTAAATGATAAATAAAAGTGGTGCAAGTACACCACCCTGTGGTACACCGTATTCAAGGATTCTTAGTAAAGATTTGAATTTTTCTTCCATACTTGATGTGCTACTTATACGTGTAATTTCAGTATATTGATAGCGATTTTCTAAAAAAGACCGAATTAGTTGAAGAACATTTCCTCTAATACCATAAGCTTCGAGTTTATCTAGCAAAATTTTATGGTTAACAAAATCAAACGCTTGCGTCATGTCACAAAAGATGGCGCACACTGGCTCCCTTTTATCTACTGAGCACATGATATTTTTAAGAAAATCAATTATCTACATAAACTGTACTTAGTGATAAAATAATTTATTTTGATAAGGATTAATAGCGTGAGTAAAAAATATCCGTTTAAATGTAATCCAAAAAAATTCAGGATTTTTAAATAAATAAATGGTTATTGTGCCTCACTCGACATAGATAGGTATAGTGTGTCGCGGACTTTTTTGTAGATATTTATAAGATCTACAATTACTTAGAACATTTTATGGTTCTATCTTTTATAGTTTAGGCAGCATACGCAAAATAAGTAACTTTTCTAGCTGATTTTTTAAACCTTGCGTCCGAAAAACTCAAATATCTTACGGAACCCAAATTTTTTCCAAAATAAAATGTAGCCTATGTTCAGCAGAAATAATGTAAGATTCCAATAGCAAAAGAATTTTTCAAATCGGTCCAGTAGTTTCGGAGCCTATTCGACTCAAACAAACAAACAAACAAAAAATCAAATCTTTCCTCTTTATAATGGTAGTGTAGATAAAAATATGACTATAAATATACTACAAAACATATGCTGTTGCCCGCTACTTTTTCGCGTTCACATCAACATTTCTTTTTGGTAAAAATATTTTTTTAAATAGTAGTAGTAATAGACTATGTGTACAAAGTTTCATGATGATTCATCAGACAGAATAAGGTCCCGTTTTTAACTTTTGGGTACAGAACCCTAAAAAGGGAAAAAATACACCATTCGTTGTATCTAGGAGCCTTTCGGAAATATTAATTTTATTTATATTACGAGAGACATGCAACACAAGTACTAAATTAAAGCTGCTAGACAGCTAAATTTTCACAAATTTTATATGCAAGCAGTACTTAGCCTGGATAGATACAACAAAGTGTTAGTATTAGAGTCCCCTTTAACTATTATGTTACGGTTTCACTTCTGAAGTACCTTATTCCAGCAGAGACCATCAACAAGGCCCCGTGTCTGTACGGCCAACTGCTGCAGCCGGAGACACTGCTGCAGTCTCGTCTGGCAGATATAACACATCCAGCACTCGCTGTCTCTAATCTATTATTTAAAAAAAACACAAATCAAAGCATGAGTAACATAGGTTTTTATTGTGTCTTGGAGATCAGATAACGGGTTTCTCTTAATTTTGTTATTCGATTTCTAGATAATGAACACATAGTATCTCTATGAAGTTTGTGATAGTGAAACTTCGTGCGAACCTTATGCTTTGGCCAACAGTTAGGATCGGAGCTTCAGAAAACATTTATCCGTTCATTAGCACTAGGAGCATTAGCATAATATTTTGTTTACGTACCTTATAATTTGCCAGTTGCTCATAAAAGTAAAGCAGATCCGTTCTATAAATGTTAACGGTTCTTTTATTTGTAGATAAGCATATTATACAGCAACAAGTTTTCATAAACATTTTTAAATCTTTTCGTGATGAAACAAAAAAAACTGAACCCTGGTTCTAGAGGACTGAGGAACATAGATAAAGTTATAATGCTGAGGAAGTTACCTACGTGGCACAAAAAACAATTTCCATACTTATATTATATCATAAAGTAACTAGTTATAATAATAATAAATAATAAATAAAGCCACGGTTCACCATCAATTTCTTCTTCTTCTTATTTTTTTTTTCTGAACATGGCGGTCAGTATTTAACCATTGCCAGTGTCATGTAAAATGGCGGGAAACAAAGTTTTCATCCAAAGTTAATAACAAAATTATTATACGTCAGTTTTTCAGATTATAGTCAAGTCGAAAGACTAGTACTTGTCTAAAAAAAAGTAGTCAGAAAAACAGTAGTCGTGTGAACGTTTGGTTTTTCAACTACGCATGCGCGGCTTTTTTCGCAGTTTGGCAGCTGGCTGTCAACTTCATAACGTGTCATTTTCTAAAATCTGACAGACATGACATGACACTCTTAAAAGTTCAGTGATTGGTTCAGTGTGAGTGTCATGTTGGTTCTAAAATCTGTCAGATTTTAGAAAATGACACGTTATGAAGTTGACAGTGAGCTTCCAAACTGCGAAAAAGGCCGCGCATACGTAGCTGAAAAACCAAACGAACACGACTAGAAAAGTCAGTTGGACTTGTTATAGTCCGACAAGGCTTTAAGTATGTGAATGTGGCGAGAAAAGGAACTAATCGCTTCTATCATACAAAAACATTGAGATACTATAGTAGGAGGGAGCCTTGTATCGGTATTTAAGCGTCAAAAGCGTGTAATGTTATGTCCTACTTACTAGGACATAACAAAGGAGTCGGACTGCATATTTCATGTAAGACAATAATTAATGTGATATGTTGTTATACTTGTAAATTGTAACTTAAGTCTTTTTAAACACAATGTTACACTCATTCTCTTTTATGGAACTAAAGGTTTGTGTTTCCAATTAATGTGCTTAGTCTTTAAGATTATTTTGTATTATAAAACTGTTTGTTCCTGAATAAAAAAAAAAATCGTAGGAAAGACAAAAGTGTAAAATGATTGAATATATTATTTTTTAAATAATATCTACTTGGGCCGTGACCAACAATCGATATCGAACCCAAAAATAGTTTTTATACTTACCTAAATAGTTTTTAGAATTTTTGTCTGTTTGTCTGTATGTATGTCCGGGCTAAGCTCGTAAAGTATCTGCATGCCTTTTTAAATATACCTAAAATACGGGAGCAAACGGGTCACCTAATGGAAAGGAAAGTTGCTTTCCTTTCCGCCGCTTTTTAGGGTTCCGTAGCCAAAATGGCAAAAAAGGAACCCTTATAGATTCGTCATGTCTGTCTGTCCGTCCGTCCGTCCGTATGTCACAGCCACTTTTCTCCGAAACTATTAGAGCTATACTATTGAAACTTGGTAAGTAGATGTAGTCTGTGAACCGCATTAAGATTTTGATGCAAAAATGGAAAAAATATTAAAAATTTTAGGGGTCCCCATAGGTACAACTGAAACAAAAAAAAAAAATTTTTTCATCTAACCTATGCGTGTGGGGTATCTATGGATAGGTCTCCAAAAATCATATTGAGGTTTCTCATATCATTTTTTTCTAACCTGAATAGTTTGCGAGAGAGACTCTTCCAAAGTGGAAAAATGTGTGTCCCCCCTCCTCTAATTTCTAAAGTAGAGGCATGATAATTCTAAAAAAAATATAATATGATGTAGATTACTATAAAAACTACCAACGAAAATTGGTTTGAACGAGATCTAGCCAGTAGTTTTTTATACGTCATAAATAGTAAACCTTAATCTAAATTTCATTAAATCGACTGAAATATAAAAATAAATCAAAAATATTTTAATTTCATAAAAATAAACCTTATTGCTGCTGCGGAACCCTCCATGGGCTAGTCCAACTCGCACTTGGCCGCTTTTTTTTTTTACCGCCGCTCATGAACTCGCAACATCAGAATTTAGAAGAGCTGCAGGTGCGTTGCCGACCTTTTAAGAGGGAATACGCTCTCTTCTTGAGGGTTTGCAGGTCGCTTTAGTCTGGAAATACAGCTGTATTGTATACCGAAACTTACAGTTTTACAGTGTGCGGCAGAAAGTTACGCGAAAAATGAACGGTGAAATACTACCTACAAGAGACGTGGCTTCTGCCACACGAGATCCCAATACTTGGTGACATAAGGAACGATTTCAGCTACTTTGGCAAGTCCTCTGTCGACACATCAAGCGGTCTACTTAGAGGACGTCCGTACGGCGGAGTCGCGATAGTGTGGAAAAAATCAGTGTTTAGTTCTGTCTCAGTGGTACAGTGCCATAGTAATCGAGTAGTAGCGGTAAAAATTATCAATAATGATAAAGAAATGTTAGTGTTTTCTATTTATATGCCGACGGAAGCTTCGGAAAATCTCATAGAATTTACAGAATGTTTGAGTGAAGTTGTGTCTATAATAGAAAGCTGTAATATAGAAACTGTCTTAGTACTAGGCGATTTCAATGCTCACCCACAAGGCTTATTCTATAACGAGTTGAGTCAGTTTTGTGATTCACAATCTTGGAAATGTGCTGATGTTATTAAATTAGGTCAGAATTCCGACACATACACCTTTGTTAGTGATGCCCACGGCTCCAGGCGATGGTTGGACCACTGCGTGGTGACTGATGCCGCGTGGAAGTCCATATCAAATGTGCAGGTATGTCTCGGGGTTTACTGGTCAGACCACATGCCCTTGGCTATAGCATGCAGTGTAAATAATATAATTTCAAAAAAGTTTGATACGTCGATTACTAATAATTTTAATGTCCAAAACAAAATTTTGTGGGGGGAACGTAATAATAATCAAATTAAATGTTATGAAAAAATATGTAATAATAAATTAAAAACTATAGATTTTCCGAGTATATTTCAAAAGTGTGCGGACAGAGTTTGTAACGATGTAACTCATAGAACTTACATAGATAAGCTATATAAGGATATTATTGACGCCTTGACATATGCATCAGTAGAAAGTTATAGTTCTGGCAGGGTGCGAAAAGGTGTCAGTGTGCCGGGGTGGAACTCATTTGTAAGAGAATCACACAGGGAGGCTAGATCTCACTTCAAATTGTGGATAAGTAATAACAAACCTATGTCAGGTCCTATTTTTGACGGAATGAGAAAAACGAGAAATACATTTAAAAACAATTTAAGAAAACTTCAAAAGAATAGAGATCAAATACAAATGGACAAATTGGTCAGTCACCATAATAGTAAATCTTTTGTTAATTTTTGGAAGCAAACAAATAAGCTTAACCTGAAATCTAGTATCCCTGCTAATGTGAATGGTCTGACTGATGCTGATGAGATTGCTAATATGTTTCGTGAGCATTTTACAGTCGACCCAATTTTGCCAGAACAACCTCAGATGCTCCAAGACTCAGTTACGGGCGGTGTTCCTCCTGATAGAATATCTGCAAACGATATTTTCAAAATAATTCGAGGAATGAAAAAAGGAAAATCCCCAGGACACGATGGACTGAGTGTGGAGCATTTGAGACATGCTGGCCCACATATAAATAGAGTTTTAGGTTTGCTATTCACTCTCTGTCTTAGACATGGGTACTTGCCCGACGATATGATAAAAGCAGTTGTGGTACCCATTGTAAAGAATAAAACCGGTGACGTCAGTGATAAAAACAATTATAGACCGATCACTCTGGCTACCACAATAGCAAAAGTTCTTGACGGTGTTCTTGACAGATACCTTACCAAATATGTTGTACTCGATGATGCTCAGTTTGGCTTCAGACAAAAATTGTCTACAGAAAGTTCAATATTGGTGCTCAAACACACCGTCAAATATTACACAGATCGTAGCACCCCGGTTTACGCAGCCTTTTTGGACCTTTCCAGAGCCTTTGACCTTGTGGACTACCGTAGGTTATGGGACAAATTAAAAGCTACGGGTATGCCGGATGCTGTTATAAACATATTTAAATATTGGTATCAGCACCAGGCAAACTACGTTAGGTGGTCTGGCTCTCTGTCCCATGCGTACGGCTTGAAATGTGGTGTGAGGCAGGGTGGACATACTTCGCCTACCCTTTTCAACTTGTACATTGATGGGCTGATTCGTGAGCTCAGTGGCACCAACATAGGATGCTCAATACACGGCCAAATGATTAACAACATAAGTTATGCCGATGATATGGTGCTACTGAGCCCATCAATCAGCGCCCTTCGTAAGTTGCTACGAGTCTGTGAAAGTTATGTGGGTGAGCATGGGCTCAAGTACAATGTCGGGAAAAGTGAACTGATGGTTTTCAAAGCTAGAGCTTTGAATCCTGACTTTGTACCACCGGTGACACTAAACAATCAACCGCTAAAGAGGGTGACACAGTTTAAATATCTAGGTCATATTGTGGACGAGAACCTCAACGATGATCCCGACATTGAACGTGAGCGCCGAGGGATGGCAGTTCGTTGCAATATGTTGGCCCGCAGGTTTGCTAAATGTTCTGTTGGCGTTAAATGTACACTGTTTCGAGCCTACGCCCAAACATTTTATACATGCAGCCTGTGGACAAATCATACGCAGCGAGCTGTCAACGCGCTCAGAGTACAGTATAACAATGCCTTCAGATATCTGATGCGTCTCCCCCGGTACTGTAGCGCATCTGGAATGTTTGCCACAGCCAGTATAGATAGTTTTCCAGCAATACTGCGTAAAAGATCGGCGTCTATGATGCGAAGAGTGCGGGACAGTTCCAACAGATATCTGAAGGAAATTGCTATCAAGCTTGAAAGTCCGATATGGAGACATTGGACTAATCTACATATTTATAATAATCATCACTAATTGCATTTTACTAACATAGTCATAAGAAATATTGTACTTTTACTAACTCTATATGGATCTGTTCTATGGTCTGAAATAAACTGATATTATTATTATTATTATTATTATTACTACCACTTGTGAAGGTGATGAGTTATTACAATCCTTATGCCGTGGCCGCATATGCGTGGTGCTTCGCGCTAAAGCCGATACTATTGGACGATCTGCGTGTATCGTCCAATAATATCGTCTCATTGCACGAAGCTTCGGACGATAGACGCAGATGCGGCCGGGACATTATTATAGTTCGACAAGGCTCTACACCAGCGCTTCAAATACCGATATTATTTCATAACGTTACTGCTTCAAGGGCATAGATACCGGTATGCAAATTTATCGATACTAGAAATAACGGTAAAAAATTGACATTAATAACGGTGAATGTTATAACGGTAAATAAGATTTATAACGTTAAATATATGGCTTTTGATAACGTTACCTTTTCTATACTACTATTATAAAGAGGAAAGATTTGATTTTTTGTTTGTTTGTTTGTTTGTTTGAGTCGAATAGGCTCCGAAACTACTGGAACGATTTGAAAAATTCTTTTGCTATTGGAATCTTACAATATTTCTGCTGAACATAGGCTACATTTTATTTTGGAAAAAAGTAGGGTTCCGTAAGATATTTGAGTTTTTCGGACGCAAGGTGTAAAAAATTTGCTAGAAAAGTTACTTATTTTGCGTACGCTGCCTAAACTATAAAAGATAGAACCATAAAATGTTCTAAGTAATTGTAGATCTTACAAATATCTACAAAAAAGTCCGCGACACACTATACCTATCTATGTCGAGTGAGGCACAATAACCATTTATTTATTTAAAAATCCTGAATTTTTTTTGGACTACATTTGAACGGATATATTTTACTCACGCTATTAATCCTTATCAAAATAAATTATTTTATCACTAAGTACAGTTTATGTAGATAATATTTGGTCTTTGAATGATTAAAATTGGACGTTTGGTTTTGAAATTATGGCGAAATTAAAAAATTACGATAGTGGGCGTCACCAAAGCGCGTGCGGAGGAAGACAATATTCTGTTGTAGAAATGAAAATTCTGTACATAAAAGATATGAAATGACACCCGAAATTACACCTTTGTCACTACATCGCTATAGAATACAAAAATGTGGTTAGTTTTTTGTCTGTCTGTCTGTCTGTCACTCTTTCTGTCTGTCTGTATGTTTGTTCCAGCATCACACGAAAAATACTGATCCGATTTGAATGTGGTTTTCGCAGATATATTTATCTTCTTCCAACTTAACATCTGGTGTATAAAATTTTTCCCCCCACCCCTCTAAGGGGACAAAAGAGGGGGTCAGATTTTGTATCAAACTTTTTTCTTTAATACGAAAACTACTGATCCGATTTGCATACGGTTTTCACAGATATATTATATTTGTCTTCTTCCAACTCAACATCTGGTGTATAAAAATCCTCCCCCCCCCCCTCCCCTCTCAACCCTCTCTGGGGACCAAAGAGGGGTCAGATTTTGTATACAACTTTTTTCTTTAGTGGACTTACTTCATATTAGGTATTAACTGTGTTTTTCAACTTAACATCTGCTGTATGACCTTCCCCCCCCACACCCTCTTAGGGGACAAAAGAGGGGGTAAAACATGTATCAACTGATGATGTAGAAAATATACTTTAAATGGCAAAACAACGTTTGCCGGGACAGCTAGTGTAAAATAAGTACTTAATTTAATCAGTCAATTCAGTATGCAGTATGCACAAAATTAAACTAGAGTAGACGTGTCTGGTGACCAGTAGGTGTATATTAAAGGAAAGATGATGTTTAATGAGAATGACATGGTCAGCTGTAGTTCACTACTCAGTATCTTTGTTCAAATATTATATTTACCGATATTATCATAACAATATTTTTTCGTTATGTTACTAGATATCGTTAAAAAATTACCGTTATCTGGCTACCATTATGGAAACGGTAACGGTACGTAATGAAATTTTTTCTGATATTCGATAACGTTATGAAGCCCTGCTCTACACATTGAGGTATTATTACTTGCTCTACATGAACGTGGCGAGAAAAGGAACTAAACGCTTCTAGATTTTAGACATGTGTTTGACAGTTCTCCTTTACCAGCAGCGCCTTTTGACATCATTGACACATTCATGTAAAGCCTTGTCGGACTATACTTCCAAACTAATATTATTATTACGACATTGTGTCTGTCAGTCTGTCTGTTACCTAATCACGCCTAAGCCATTAACCCGATTATGCTGAATGGTATAAACATAGAGATACTTTCGAGCACCTGAAAAGGACATAGGATACTTTTTGTTCTGGGAAAATGTACAGTTCCCGAGCTATAAACTAATTTTGGTCCAACGCAGTTGCAGGAGTGAATTGGTTATGCCGCGGCCGCACATGCGTCTATCGTCACGAAGCTTCGTGCTAAAAACGATACCATTGGACCATCTGCGTGTATCTTCCAAAATTGTAGTAATATCATGAATTAAACACACACGATAACTACGCAATAAATATATTAAAATTTTGTTAACTACATTATATGATTCATAAATCATAATATTTACAATGTGTTTTTTAAATTGTATTCGATATAAAGTATCAAAAGCTTTTATAGTTATCGGATACAGTGTGTCCAGAAGAGGCCACACGGTCATACCGGATACATCTTACAAGGGGCGACTCTATTATTTTAATTTCTTTTTTGACAGACTATACACTGATATTTTTTACGGCCCGGCCGCACCTGCGTCTATCGTCCGAAGCTTCGTGCTATGAGACGATACTATTGGACGATAGGTACACGCAGATCGTTCAATAGTATCGGTTTCATAGCGCGAAGCACTACGCATATGCGGCCGCGGCATTAGAAATACAACCAATATGATGTCCGTGATGGCAACCTGCAAGTAATTTCAGATCGGTGGGGAACCAATAGAAAATCTAGAAGTGTCTATCGTTACGCCATCTGAATGCCTAAATACTAAAAGGGCACATGTCCATTAAAATCAGCAAAACTTTTTTTTTCTTTGTTGTGTTGTCAGCACTGAATTACATCATATATGTTAAATGGGCACTTGTTTGAGTTCATTTAGTACCACAGAAACGCCATCAACTTTTTTGTTAGGTACTAAAAGGGCACTTGTCCCGTGACATGTGCCGTTTTTACAAATATTTCTGAACGAATTGGTAGAAGCATGGACCAATCATACAATTTATTACTCTATTGTAGAAGTCAGTTCGTAGCAATCAATGTCATTCACACGTCATTCATTTAACGGTTTCTTTTGGCAGCGGATATTAGTACGAGGATATTAGCAAATTATAATTAGATTATGATAAATATGAGGAATATTTATCGGAGTTCGCTATTTTACAAGTAAAATATCAGACGGCCATTCGATAACAGATTTATTGTCAAGGCAACCGTTGACAACCATCGACATACATACCAATTCCTCCCCCATAGAATAACAGATAAGTATATATAATTATCTAAAAATCTAAACAATCTATTACATATAACCCATATCTATTTTTATAAACTCAACAAAACAAACTCCTCTTATGCAACATAAACACATATCAAAAAAACTTGCTGTAATCGACCCTTGGGACACCACGCCTCGGTCGCTCTGGCGGGCAAGGTGAAGTAGTCCGAGCTGCTTCCTGCTCGCTTAACACAGAAGCCTGCTCCGTGTGTTGAGCCTCCATTACTCGATCTCCCGAGCTACCATCAACAACCACCGAAGGCCTTGAGCTTCCATCTCTACTTAATCTGTCTCTTCCGTCCTCCTGAGGATCCCCCATGTCTACATTCACTGTTGGGGGTAAAAGGACCGACTCCGCCTCTTCTAGGGCTTGTGAGACCATTGATGTTTCCTCGTCCCAAGGTTGTCGACCGGTTAAATCGCCCTTATATAACAGAATTTGATTTTTGTGCTTTTTAATAACAATAGATGTCTCTATATCCCTAATAAAAACTAACATTCTCCCTAAAAACTTTACAATTACACCCCGACACCATGTATAACTGTCTTTACCGCTATACTTTTTATATAATACACGCTGGCCAATACGCCATTTGGTATTTTTGTTGTCCTCCTTAGCCGGTGAACACTGTTTGGATACGACATCGTCAGACGGGGGTGTAGTAAACGAGGACGACGGCACGGTAGGCGTCAGTAGGTCGAGCCGAGATCGCAGCTTGCGACCGAACACTAGCTGAGCCGGTGAGGTGTTTGTAGAACTGTGTACAGAATTACGGTAATCAAACAAGTACTTAAATAAATTAGCCTTACTGTCTTTCGCGTTACTACTACTCAAAATACTAGATTTAATTCCCTTTTTCACTACCTTTACGTATATCTCAGCTTGCCCGTTACTAGCCGGGTGGTACGCCGGCGATGTCAAATGACGCACTCCGTTCAGTTTACAAAAATCATTGAACTGCTGCGAGCAAAATGCCGTTCCGTTATCAGTCACCAACGTATGAGGTACACCGAATCGCGACATGAACTCGTACATTTTCTCTATAACAGCCTCCGAATTGCAACTACTCATGTCGTAAGCCTCCACCCACTTGCTGAACGCATCTACAATAACCATATACATCCTACCATGCAATGGACCCAGGAAGTCTAAGTGTACTCTATAAAAGGCGTGCGGGGGTTGCGGCCAGGGCGCTGGCGCCTCGCGCGGCGGGGAGACCCTCAGCTGACTGCAAACGCCACAAGTGCTTACGATTTGTTCAAGCGTTTTGTCGATTCCCGGAAACCATACCCGGGATCGCGCTTCTGCTTTAGTCTTGACGATACCGAAATGCGACGAATGTAGCTCCTTTAACACGCGACCACGTAAAGATTCCGGGACTACCACCTTGTGTCCTCTCATAAGACAGCCGCCCTCGTACGACAATTGTAATTGACACAGAAAATAGGGCTTAATTCTATCCTCTGTTATTTTGCGAGGCCAACCCTTCATTACGTACTCAATTACTTCCCTTAAAATCGGATCATTACTCGTCGCGTCTCGCAGCTCGCGCGGTGTGATGGGCAAATCGCCGCGGACGACAAACCGCACGTACGCGGCGCGGTCGCAGAAATCCTCCTCCTGCCGCGCCTCGCCGCCCTCGTCCTCAGCCTGCGTATTTCGCTCCGATGGCGGCAGACAGGCTCGCGATAAGTAATCCGCGCTGTTATCCTTGCTCTTAACGTACTCTATAACATAGTTGTAGCTACTTAAAAACAAGGCATACCTCTGGAGACGATTCGCTGAAACCTCCGGTACCCCCTTGTTATTACCGAAAATAGACAGCAACGGCTTGTGATCCGTTCGCAGGACGAAAGGCGTCGACCGACCGTACAAGTATTGATGAAATCGACGCACGCCGAATATTATCGCCGTGGCCTCCTTCTGTATCTGCGAATAACGCTTTTCGGCGCTGTTCAACGTACGCGATGCGAATGCGATCGGCCGTTCCGTTTTGCCGCCGTCGATCTGCGACAAAATAGCTCCTAAGCCGACCGGTGAAGCGTCCACCGTCAGAATGATCTTAGCGTCTGCGTTATAGTGTGCGAGGACCTGATCCGACGTCAACATTTTTTTAATATTTAAAAAGGTGTTATTCTCTATGTCCGTCCACCTCCATTTGACGCCTTTCTTTAACAAATCATAAAGAGGACTCAAAATAGTAGACGCTCGGGGCACAAAACAACTATAATAATTAATGAGCCCTAGAAACGACTGCAACTGACTAACATTCTTGGGCACCGGGGCCTCCGTAATCGCCTTAATTTTCTCCGGAGATTTTTTTAAACCGTCCTTGTTAATGACATAACCTAAGTAATTAATTTCGTCTTTAAAATACTCACATTTCTCCTGCTGTAAGACAAGCCCGGCGTCCTGCAGCCGCCGGAGTACCTCGTGCAGCCTCTCGAGGTGCTCGGCGCGGTCGCGGCCGGTGATGCACACGTCGTCCAGCAGACAGAGCACACCGTCGATGCCGCCCAGCAGCCCCTCCGCGCGCGCTGGAAGATGGCCGGCGCGCTCGACAACCCGAACGCCAGTCTGTTGTACGCGAAGAGTCCTCGGTGCGTGTTAATACACGTGTACATTTGTGACTCCTCTTCTAGGACGAATTGATTGTACGCCATGGACAGATCTAGCTTAGTGAACTGCTGGCCCCCGTAAAGTTTCGAAAACAATGCCTTGATCGTCGGTAACGGATACTTATCTACGACTAATTGTTTGTTTAACGTTACAGAGTAGTCTACGCATAATCGCAGCGAGCCATTTCGCTTCAACACCGGCACGACGGGCGAAGCGTACGCCGACTGCGAGACAGGTCTAATTATACCTAACTCTACGAGCCTATCTAATTCCTTCTCTACCTTGCCTCTCAGTGCGAACGCCATAGGCCGCGCTTTGAAAAAAATAGGTTCCGAACCTGGTTTAATAGTTAATTTAACTTTGTATTTGTTAAACATTCCTAATTTATTTGAAAATACATCCGCATAACGTAACTTTAGAGAGTCGATGTCGCTGCATGTTACAGAATTGTTGTACACTGGTGTCAACTGCAAGTTAAACTTAGCGATGAAATCGCGACCGAGTAGCGGCGGGCCATCTTGTCGCACGACATATACCTTCAGCTCGTGCACGAGGCCTCGCCAATCGACTTGCATAGTTGCACTACCCAAGCATCCTATGCCCTCTCCCGTGTAACTAACTAATTTTATACGTGTGACCGATAACGGAATCCTAGGAAAATGTAGAGCGAATATACATCTAGATATAATGGTAACGGCCGAGCCGCTGTCTACTTCGAACGTTAATTTAACCCCGTTCACTCTTACAGACTCGACTAGTGGCTCGCCCTTTGTTGAACGAACATTAAAACACTTACCGTCATCATCGTCGTTCTCGTTTACCTCATCCGCCTGTACACTGTTTACCGATTTGCACATTCTACGCAAATGCCCCTTCTTATTACATTTCTTGCACGTATACTCAGAGAAACGGCAATCCGCGGATGTATGATTTGTGTAACCACACACCGAACATCTTTCCTTGACAACCTTTCTGTCAGTCTTGTTGTTGTTTTTCATTTTGTCAATTTTGAATAGTGGCGGAGCGCTTGACGTTGGCGTTGTCGCCGTTGCGGCGGCAGCGCGCGCCGCTTTCAAACTTTCCGCTAGTTCCACGGCCTTAGCTAACGTCAGTCCCGACAGCTCCTGCACGTACAGCTTCTCCTTTTCCGGTCCCGGTAGCATGCCCATCACGAACCGATCTCGTAGCGTCTCCTCCACATTGGTGAAATTGCAGTGTGCGGTGAGGCCCCGTAGTCTCGCCCCCCACTGGGAAGCCGATTCCGTTGGCAACTGCTCCGCGGCATAGAAATTATGTCTTCCACTGAAGCCCACTTGCCGTGGAGTAAAATGGCCATCCAGAAGTTTGATTACGTCCTCGTACGGTACCTGCTGAACGTCTTTGGGCAGCGCCAGGTCGTTCACTAGCTGATACGTGTCTTCTGCTAACGCACTTAGCAGGTACGCTCGTCTCTTGACTCCCGCCGGATCGTTCTCCGCGCCTATGTCGTTCGCGAGGAACCATTGTGAGAGCCGGCTTTTGAATGTTCCCCATACTTGCAGCTTGTGGTCAAAATTTGCTAACAAGCCAAAACTGTTAACCGACATGGTTCAATTTGTGCAATTTTCTCGTCGCCAGTGATAAATATGAGGAATATTTATCGGAGTTCGCTATTTTACAAGTAAAATATCAGACGGCCATTCGATAACAGATTTATTGTCAAGGCAACCGTTGACAACCATCGACATACATACCAGATTATAATTAGATTTAGCTTAAAATGAGTGAAGAACCAAGCCGGAAGAGAAAGAGACGTGTGCGCCATGAAG
Organism: Plebejus argus; assembly: GCA_905404155.3. Classification (NCBI taxonomy): domain Eukaryota; kingdom Metazoa; phylum Arthropoda; class Insecta; order Lepidoptera; family Lycaenidae; genus Plebejus; species Plebejus argus. The sequence continues at coordinate 8,070,654 of FR989948.1, read as the reverse complement.
AAAGCTATCGAAGAAACAAAATAAAGAAGGCAAAAGTGCTTGGTGAAGGTCACTACAACTATCGTGGTCGATATGTTCCAGCAAAAAATACTCCTGAAAGCATTAATCTAGAGTGGTACGTAAGCTCGCGGCTTCTTATTCTTATCTTATTTCTTCTTCTTTCTTTACATTGAAAAGTCGTTGCTCATAAGTAATTATTTTTTTCAGCTGTCACAAAAAGTGCCTTGAAAGTATAACCCCATCAGAAGAGGTCGAAAATATACTAGCTTCATTTTACAGCATGACTTCCAAAAACGAACAGGACATACATCTTCAGAGGCTTATGGAAATTAAAGGAGTCCAAAGAAGAAGAGGCCGAAGCCCAACACTACCAACAGAAAGGAAGCATAAAACTAAGTTTGTTGAGTATTTTCTACTAGTGAACCGTGAAAGGGTAAAAGTTTGCAAAAAAGCGTTTATGAACGCTCACAACGTAACTGCTAAGAGAATAAGAAGAATTGCTAATCTACTCGAATCTGATATCACACCCCAAGACTTGAGAGGAAAACATCCATGTGCAAATGCCATTTCCAGTGAAGTCTGTCAACAGATACACGAACACATTTCTTCTTTTCCAACAAAATAATGTCATTATTCTTCAGAGTGTCGCCTTTACTTGTCTTCAGAACTGTCAGTGAAGAAAATGTACAGGCTTTTTCTCCAAAAGCATCCAGAACTTGAGACTAAAGACGTAAAATATCAATTTTACTGGTCATACTTCAAGACTAATTTTAGTCTTTCTTTTGGCCGTCCAGCGGTGGATACTTGCTCAAATTGTGAAAATCTCAAAACTAAATTAAAAGATAAATCTTTAAATGACAATGCTAAACGAGCATATGCAGCAGAATTAATGGTTCATCAAAGCAGAAGCAAGAAGTTTTATAAAGAAATTCAACAAAGCACTGCTTTGGGTAAAGAGAACAAAATCTTAGCGATTTGCTTTGATTACATGGCTGTTGTTGACCTTCCACGAATCCCAGTTCAAGACATTTATTACTATAGACAGCTGTCTGTCAACACATTCGGTATCTATAATTTGGGAACTGATCAAGTAGTCACCTACGTTTACCATGAAGGGATTGCACGGAAGACACCAGATGATGTTTGCTCATTTCTCTATCACTACCTGAATAATTTTGTTTACCAAGAATATGAGGAACTACATTTATTCTGTGACAACTGCGCCGGGCAGAATAAAAATCATGCAATGGTAAGATTTAAATAATGGCGCTTATAGAAAATAAAGTGTTCAAAAAAATTAAATTGATATACCCATTTCGTGGCCACTCTTTTTTGCCATGTGATCGCAGTTTTGGCCTGATAAAAAGGAAACTGAAAAAAACTGACAGGCTGTATACTGTAGACCAATATATTCAGGATGTCATATTGAATTGCTGTGAGATTCCAGAGAAGTTAACAGTTTTTAATGTGGATAAAGACATTATCCTTGATTTTCAAAACTGGTACTCTAAATACTACTACAAAACTAAAATTGAACTAAACAGTGTGCCAGGCAGTCTGAAAGAAAAATTTCAAATTTCAAAATATCATGAATTTAAATTTGATTGCACAGAAATGGATTTAGTCACAACAAGTGAATACATTAATGGTGTAGTAAAATACAAATTTAAGCTGCGTAAAACAAATGTGCATGAAAAGGTTGCTTTTCCTGACAAGCGAATATACAAAGATGTAGTACCAATTAATAAAAATAAAATGATTGACTTGAAAAAACTAGAACAGTACATACCACAAGAATTCACACACACCACAGTGTCGTCTTCTTCTGGATGTAGTCCACGACGTCCTCGACCTCCATGGACCAATGCAGGCGGGATATGTACAGGGGCGTCGCGGGGACCTCGCTCCGCAGACGCAGCTCAGGTACATATGGTGCGATGCCGCGATGGTTGCGGGCGGCGGGCTTCTTCTTCCTCCTCTCCACCAGTATGAAGCCCTCCTCATCACACCTCCTGCTCTCGTCCTTGCCAGGCCGAGAAGACTCCACCTTGCGGCTCTTCGTAGCCTTGCGGCTCTCCTTAGTCTCGCGACTCTTCGGAGCCTTGCGGCTCTCATTCACCCCATTGATTTCGCCCGCGGGGGAGGTGCGGGGCGACCAGCAACAGTCGCGTAGTTTTGCTGAGTCGCCTGAAGACTCAGTCCAGTCAGAAGAGTCAGAAGAGTCCGATAATGCTGACGGGCTAAACGCGCATGTTTGCGCGCCACGACGAGTGGTGACGTATGCGGCATCAGGTGAGGGTGACCTACATATTGAATTACCACTTTTTAATTGCGATAATTCAATACGTAAGTCACTGATCGTAGACTGACGCCTGCAATCTACCACGAACTCCGGCCAGCTCCTCCTTCAGGAACCTGATGTCCTTCAGTAGGCTGACGACGTCGACGTGGTCCAGCGTGACGGGTGGCAGCTTGTGCAGCTCCTTGGCCACAAAAGCCGGCACCTCATCAGGATCCGTCTGCTTCAGCAGGGAGATGATGTCCTGCACGCTCCTTTCTGTTCCGTCTCTTCTTCGCGACGGCATGTTCGCGCTCTGTCCGAGCGTCTCGTACAGCAGCTGCTTGCCCTTGCAAATCTCCTCGCTGGAGAACGAGGACTTGCAGATCTGCATGATGCTGACCTCGTCCATAGTGTCGATGGCGTGCTGGATAAACGCCAGCAACTCGTTGACCACGAGCGCCATGGTCACGTGCAGCGGCAATGTGCCGCGCGATTCGCAAAATATTACTTTTGCTGCGTGTGTAACGCGGAGCACGACCGATCGCTAGCTCGACACATTACACAGTATAAATTACTGAATGTCTTTATAAGTAGCTGCATGCTGTGAACTTCTTTTGACATAATTATATATATTTATATATTATATAAGAAGCCCGCCGCCCGCAACCATCGCGGCATCGCACCATATGTACCTGAGCTGCGTCTGCGGAGCGAGGTCCCCGCGACGCCCCTGTACATATCCCGCCTGCACTGGTCCATGGAGGTCGAGGACGTCGTGGACTACATCCAGAAGAAGACGACACTGCGCCTGAGGGTCGAACGTCTGCAGTCTCGCCACAAGGTTAACTTTAGCTCCTTTGTGGTGAGAGTGCCGACGAATCTTCTGTCGACTTTCGAGGCGCCGGAGTTCTGGCCGATGGATGTAGTCTATCGGAGGTTCCGGGGGAGACTCCGGAACGAAGCGAGTCACGTCGCCGGCAAAACGTGAAAGTGTTAGTTTTTAAGTATAATATAGAAAATGTATGTATGTTAGTTTTTAAGGTATTTATTATAAAATTATATGTATGCTAGGTTTAAGGTATTTGTTATATGGGCCTCTGATGCCTGAAATAAATGTTTTGATTTGATTTGATTTGATTTGATATTGCCGTTAAATGGTTTCTCACCAGTATGAATTATTAAGTGACTTTTTAAGTGCGATATTTGTAAGAATTTCTTTTGACATATGTCACAGTTATATGGTTTCTCACCAGTATGAATTAGCAAGTGTGCTTGTAAGTTGCTTTTTGTTCCAAATTTTTTTTGACAAATATTGCAGTTAAATGGTTTCTCACCAGTATGAATTACTAAATGTCTTTCTAAGTTAGAGCGCAATGTGAATTTCTTTTGACATATGTCACAGTTATATGGTTTCTCACCAGTATGAATTAGCAAGTGTTTTTGTAAGGTGCCTTTTGTTCCAAATTTCTTTTGACAAATATTGCAGTTAAATGGTTTCTCACCAGTATGAATTACTAAATGTCTTTCTAAGTTAGAGCGCAATGTGAATTTCTTTTGACATATGTCACAGTTATATGGTTTCTCACCAGTATGAATTAGCAAGTGTTTTTGTAAGTGGCCTTTTCTTCCAAATTTCTTTTGACAAATATTGCAGTTAAATGGTTTCTCACCAGTATGAATTAATAAGTGTGTTTTTATGTCCGCTCTTCGTAAGAATTTCTTTTGACATATGTCACAGTTATATGGTTTCTCACCAGTATGAATTAACAAGTGTGCTTGTAAGTTGCTTTTTGTTCCAAATTTCTTTTGACAAATATTGCAGTTAAATGGTTTCTCACCAGTATTTATTTATTTATTTATTTATTTATTGATAAAGTACAACCACATCGCATACATTTCTTACTTATAACTAAAATAACAATTTGTATTATATCTAATGCATACGACAACTACGGTGTACATAGCATTAATAACAATATGTAATTATTATTCGCTAAAATTTAAATAAAATAATATATAAACTTAAACAAATGAATCTCTTAGTTTTTTCGTAAACTTAAAATATTTATCATGGTACACATCGAGATCAATAATACTATTTATTTTATTATATTGAGCAAATATTTTAGTCATCGGAGATTGTAACCCAAGATTAGTTTTGCAGGGAGGAATATAAAATGTCTTAGTTATTTTATTTCTAGGATATTTGTATGGTACGTTTAAGGTTATACGATCATGTAGGCTGTTACATATGACCTTACCGTGGATAATTTTATACAGAAAGCACAAGTCCAGTAATATTCTTCTATTCCGTAAGGTGACCATATCGAATTTATTCAAACGTTGCTCGTATGGTTGCCTATGTGAAAATCCGCTACTGCCGTAGGCTAGGTATCTGGTAAAAGCCCGCTGTATGTTTTCGATCCTTTGAGAATGCACTACGTAATATGGACTCCAGACTATGCTACCATACTCAAGGTGGCTACGGACGAGAGTGTTATATAACATGATTTTAGTTTTGGGTTGCTTAAAATTTTTAGAGTTTCTTTTAACAAATCCTAGCATACGAGCGGATTTTGCTACAATATTATCATAATGTTTGATGAATTTTAATTTGTTATCTAAGATTACACCGAGATCTTTAATTTCATCAACCTCTTTTACGGTAGAGCCATCAATTTTATACTCAGAAACTAGTGGTTTTATTTTTCGTGAAAATTTTATATGGAAACATTTATTAACGTTGAGCATCATATTATTAGAGTCACACCAAGATTTTATTTCGTTTAGATCTTTTTGGACTAGAGCAACGTCACTACTATTTTCTATTATTTTATATATTTTCAGGTCATCTGCATATAAAGATTTCAGACAGTATTTTATTCGGGATGTAATATCATTAATAAATAGTAAAAATAGCTTTGGACCCAAATGGGAACCTTGTGGAACGCCTGACTCTGCGCAATAAGTATGCGACACAAAACCATTCACAACTACATTTTGCGGTCGATTCGGGAGATATGATTTAAACCACTCCAAGAGTGAACCCGTGAAGCCAAAATTTCTGAGTTTTTGTATTAGTTGACGATGATTCACCTTGTCAAACGCGCTGCTAAAATCAGTATATATCGCATCAATTTCATCACCATTATCTACGTGCTCACATAAATCGGAAACAAATGGCACAAGATTAGTTACAGTAGAACGTCCGTTTCGAAAACCATGTTGATGATCTGTTAAATTAGGCTCAGTGAAAGAAGTGATCGTCGGAAGTATTGCAGCTTCAAATAATTTTGAAAAACAAGAAAGTATGGAAATAGGCCTGTAGTTGCATACATCCGATTGACTCCCCTTCTTGTAAACAGGTACGATTCGGGCCCTTTTCCATTCTTGGGGAAATGTACCTTCTTCTAGTGAGCGATTAAAGATCATGGTGAGAGGTTGAGCTAAGGCTTTCCCGCAGCGTTTGACAAATAGTGGAGGGATTGAGTCGGGTCCCGCTCCTTTTAGATGGTCGAGTTTTTTAATGGTGGCCAAAACTTCACTTTCTGTTAATTTAATGGTTGACATAGTTTTATATGAGATAGTGCCAGATGTATCCATTGATGTGTTAGGTGATACATCTTTATTGAATACCGAGCAAAAATGTTGAGCAAATAATTCTACAATATTGTCGCCAGACTTAGCTACTACAGTATTTAAATGCATTTCTGCAGGTATTGTCGAATGACCACCACGTTTATTTTTTATAAAGCTCCAAAAAGCCTTTGGATTACTCGGTATCTGGGATTCAATTTTATTTATGTATTCCGAATAGCATTTATTATATAATTTATGACATCTAGAGCGGAGTAGATCGAATTCAATTTTGTCGCGAGGGTTACCATATTTAAGAAATCTCTTACGAAGTTTATCTTTCTCAGCTAAAAGCTTGCACAGATTACTGCTAAACCAAACGGGTGTCCTATTACTTTTAACCTTATGCTTGGGAATATGATCTTCGATGACTTCTTCTATTACTTTATACAATTCAGTAACAGTATCATCAACACGGTTACATTTTGATAGCCTATCATACCAGTTAACATTATTAAGATCACGTGATATTAAGCTATAGTCAGCTTTACGGTAATTAAGCTTTACATTCGTCTTTGGACGGAGATATGAACTAATCTGATTATTATAACTAACACTTAATAATAGATTTGGATGGTTTTTATAAATTTTACACAGATCGTCTAAGGGTCTAGATACAATGGCATTAGAAACGTTACAAAGTATTAAATCCAAAAATTTCATATCACTATTGCTTATACTATTAGTTTGGTGTAAGTTATTAGCTGAAACGAAGTCAACAAAGTTCTGTCCTAGAGGTGAACTATAATTAGATGGAATCATGATGTTATGGTTGCCAGCGTCTTTAGACCAGTTTATGAAAGACAGATTAAAGACAGTATGAACTAATAAATGACTTTTTAAGTGCGATATTTGTAAGAATTTCTTTTGACATATGTCACAGTTATATGGTTTCTCACCAATATGAATTAGCATGTGTTCTTTTAAGTGGCTTTTTGTTGGGAATTTCTTGTGACAAATATTGCAGTTAAATGGTTTCTCACCAGTATGAATTAATAAGTTATATGATTTCTCACCAGCATGAATTATCAAGTGTTTTTTTAATTCCGATCTTCGTAAGAATTTCTTTTGACATATGTCACAGTTATATGGTTTCTCGCCAGTATGAATTAGCAAGTGTGCTTGTAAGTTGCCTTTTCTTCCAAATTTCTTTTGACATATGTCACAGTTATATGGTTTCTCACCAGTATGAATAAATAAGTGCTTTTCTAAGTAAGAGCGCAATGTGAATTTCTTTTGACATATATTACAGCTAAACGGTTTTTCACCAGTATGTATCCGGATGTGCTTTTGCAACCTGCTTTTAGTCGGAAACATTTTTAAGCAAACATCACAGATTAGTTGTTCCTTGTGAGTCTTGTACTGTGCCTTTTTGTCCTCATTTTCTACGCTCTGTTCACCAGCGCACTTCCCCTTGTCCCCAACATGTTCGTCTGTGGCTGTGTGCTGCGTGGGGGGACTTTGGCGTACATACTTGTCAATGACACTTTGACTCAACTTTACTAATTTCAATTCAAGCACCCTTGAGCCTTGCCAATCATCAATGCGGTCAACGCTCAATGATTCCTGTTTGCAAACAGCATCACTATCTGACACATCATCATCTTCAAATTCTAACATGGGTGCATAATCTTCTCCATACGTATTTGTATTTTCTACAGTTTGTTCTTCAATTATTTCTATAAGAAAAAAATGTTAATGTTACAAACTTGAAAACTAATCAATAATTGACAACATTTCAAAATTTTAACATGGCTTTTTTATTATTTTATATGAAAGTAGACTTAAAATAAGGCGATACGTGTTTTTTTTGCTGTTTTTTGTTTTTTTGTATACCTAAAAAATAGATTTTAATCCTTCGTATTCTAAAGAGACGTAAGCGCCAAGTGACGTCATAAGTACGCCTGAACGGTTATTATTCCATTACAGTTTACAAAAGAAAAAATATGTCAATTGTCAATGTAAGTCTGTTACGTTTATTCAATCGTTTATTAGGACGTCTGTCAATGTCATCGTCAGACGTCAACCTCTACGCGCCTCTCTTTCGTATTGTTTTGCCATTGTAATCCAGTTAAACTTTACTAACACAACTCACTAGTATGATATAAAACTTGTGGTAACAGTAATTTGGTTATTTTCAAGTTATTTTTAAACAAATGTGAAATGTCAATTGTCATTGTTGACATTGACTGTTTTTTAGGGTTCCGTAGCCAAAATGGCAAAAAAGAAACCCTTATAGATTCGTCATGTCTGTCTGTCTGTCTGTCTGTCTGTCTGTCTGTCTGTCTGTCTGTCTGTCTGTCTGTCTGTCTGTCTGTCTGTCTGTCTGTCTGTCCGTCCGTATGTCACAGCCACTTTTCTCCGAAACTATTAGAGCTGTACTATTGAAACTTGGTAAGTAGATGTAGTCTGTGAACCGCATTAAGATTTTGATGCAAAAATGGAAAAAGTATTAAAAATTTTAGGGGTCCCCATAGGTACAACTGAAACAAAAAAAATTTTTTTTCATCTAACCTATGCGTGTGTGGTATCTATGGATAGGTCTCTAAAAATCATATTGAGGTTTCTCATATCATTTTTTTCTAAGCTGAATAGTTTGCGAGAGAGACTCTTCCAAAGTGGAAAAATGTGTGTCCCCCCCCCTCTAATTTCTAAAGTAGAGGCATGATAATTCTAAAAAAAATATATGATGTATATTACTATAAAAACTACCAACGAAAATTGGTTTGAACGAGATCTAGCCAGTAGTTTTTTTTATACGTCATAAATAGTAAACCTTAATCTAAATTTCATTAAATCGACTGAAATATAAAAATAAATCAAAAATAATATAATTTCATAAAAATTAACCTTATTGCTGCTGCGGAACCCTCCATGGGCGAGTCCAACTCGCACTTGGCCGCTTTTTTAAGCTTCATGATGTCTTTTTAGGATTCCATTGACCACTCAATATCATTAAAGAAAAAAATGTTACATTAATTATTTTAACAGCAATCCGAAGCCATACTAAATTTTATTTTGACTTATTATTTATATTTTTTTATTACTAATTGATCTATTATTACGAATTTACTATTGACTTTACATTGACATTTTATTTATTGATCCGGACATAATACTCTAGGCTTTTAAATATAGTTACAGTGACATTTTCCATAATATTATATATTTGTTTTTACTTTTATGACATTGAATTAAATTATGTACTGTGTAATGAAATGCTTCTTTAATTTTTGTATATTTATAAATTTAGAATTAATTGTATACTTAACTTTAATTTAATTTGGGTATAGATGTGTTTTTTATAAATAATGTTGTGCATGTCTGTAATAGATATAAGCACTAAAATGTAGTTATTAATGTAATCTATGTATATGTGTGTGTTTATATTGTTGATATGCCTAGTAAATAAATAAATAAATAAATAAATAAATTCCATACCCAAAGGGTAAAAAGCGGCCAAGTGCGAGTTGGACTCGCCCATGAAGGGTTCCGCAGCAGCAATAAGGTTTATTTTTTTTTAAATTAAAAGGTTTTTGATTTATTTTTATATTTCAGTCGATTTAATGAAATTTGGATGAAAAAAAAAATTTTTTTGTTTCAGTTGTACCTATGGGGACCCCTAAAATTTTTAATAATTTTTACATTTTTGCATCAAAATCTTAATGCGGTTAACAGACTACATCTACTTACCAAGTTTCAATAGTATAGCTATAATAGTTTCGGAGAAAAGTGGCTGTGACATACGGACGGACAGACAGACAGACAGACATGACGAATCTATAAGTTTGTGAAATATTAAGTTTTAAGGTGGAAAAAATCGTTAGAATCTAGTGTCCCCCCCTTCTACCAGCTAAACGGTGTCTTCTGTGGGGTGATGCACTAAGCGATTTCACGTGGAATCTTTTCATTTGCGGAAACTATTTCACTTTCAAGCAAATGACAAGTGAAAACTTTCCGATTTTGCTGTCATTTTGACAGTAATGACATTGCTTTTGTATGAGTGAAATAGTTTCCGCCACGGATTCGAAAACTTCTCACCGCGGAACGGACTTTGACATCCCACGGCGAAAAATTTTCCGAGGATTAGAGCCGTTTTCGCGGAAAGTTCCCACTACCTCCGAGACTCGTGAAATCTTTTCACTTCAAGAAACGTGTCATGACGGATATTGTTAGATGAAATTATTTAATGATAAGAATAAAACAAAGCAATTTACTTAATACTTGTCTTGTTTAAAATATTAAATAAATGTCGTACTGTAATAATTATGCAATAAATCTTTAGGAAGTGTTCTTGAACAATAAATATCTATTTTTTATTTATAAAATACTAGATGAGTGATGACGCCCGCAACTCCGTTGCGCCAAAACTCGTTTATCGCGCGGGAACCGTACATTTTCCCGGCCCCCGGGGCAAAAAGTATCCTATGTCCTTTCCCGGGACTCCATGCCAAATTTCAGCAAAATCGGTTCGGCGGTTTGGGCGTGAAGAGGTGACAGACAGACACACTTTCGCATTCATAATATTATTATTAGTATGGACTAGATTACGCCCGCAACTCCGTTGCGCCAAAATTCGTATATCGCGCGGGAACCGTACATTTTCCCGGGACTCAAAGTATCTACATACCAAATTTCAGCAAAATCGGTTCAGCGACTTTTTAAATTTTGTATTAATACTAATTATGTATTAACATAAAACAATATTGTGCTTTTACAATAATTTTAAAATTGAAAACATTACAACTACATATTTAATATGTAGTTATTTAATACTTATAATTACCTAATTACTATAAATGCTTAAAATAAAACAAGTTCACTAAAATATATTATGCTTTTATTTCATCAACCTTCTGCGAGTCGATCGATTCCATCTTCACAACTTTATTCTGTCACTATTTTCAACTGATTTCAGTCTGGACTCTGGACCTCATCAGTGCAAACACCATTTACATGGTTTTTATTTTCTTCTCGAGAAAAAATTGTAGGTATATTGCCGGGTGTACAGGCTTTTCCGATTTTTCTTGGCTAATGAAATGAGCGGTGCTTACGTATGTAATATTTAGATGGAAGCCAGTTTAGATGTTTACTGAAAAAAGCAACGTATATATTTTAGGTTCATAATATTGTGTTCATCAAAAATGAAACTGTTATAATCTACAAAATTCAGTGTTTTACGAGTCTACACATAACATTCATGGAAATTTTTAAATATTTACTTACGTATGTTTTTACCGGCTTTTATCCATTTCTTTCGTTTTTCAATAAGCCATCGTATGTTAGTTCTTTTGGCAGGAAAATAGTAGATTTTTCTATCTTTTGATTTCTTTTAATGCATTTCAATTCTTTAAAATACTCAAATTTCTTAAATAAGAAAACTTATAATTTTCCGTACATAGGGACGTAGGGACCGTGCAGAGCGACGACACTGCCACTAGTGGCGAATAGCCGAAACTTTTACGAAAATTTTACTGTCAAGCTCTAGTGAAGCTACGGAAAATTAGAAGATTTCTTAACAAATTCTGAGTATTTTCAAGAATTGAAATGTACTGTTGTTCTAATACATACAAGAAATATAAAGGCAAATCGAACGATGTAAAATTTTACTATTTTTCTGCCAAAATATTCACATGGCTTTGCTTATTGAAAAACGAAAGAAATGGATAAAAGGCGGTAAAAATATACGTAAGTATTTAAAAAGTTCCATGAGTGTTATGTGTAGACTAGTAAAAACACTAAATTTTGTAGATTATAACCGTAAATTCATTTTTTATGAACACAATATGAACATAACCTATAACCATTGCTTTCTTTCAGTAAACATCCAAACTGGCTTCCATCTTAATTGATATACATACATAGGCACCGCTCATTTAATTGGCATAAAGTTGCATCAAAAGTAAGGATAATTTGGAGAAGTCCTGCCAGGAATTCAACACTGAGGATAGTATTGAACTTGAACCATCTTGTCAAAGTGTTGGTTCTCAAAAGGATGATTCTTCAAGTAAGAAAAAGATTAGTAGTGCAGTCTTTGTGTGTTATTTAAAGAATACATACCTAAATGGTGTTTACACTTATGAGATCCAGACTGAAATTAGTTAAAAATAGTGACAGACAAAAGTTGTGAAGATGGTATCGATCGAATCGCAGAAGGTTGAAATAAAAGCATTTATTTTAGTGAACTTGTTTTATTTTATTAATCCACAAGCATTTTCAGTAATTAATATAAGTATTTTTGCATAGCTTCATTATTTTATTGCAATATTTATCAAGTTTTTACTTTCTATGCTGATGGATGCTATTAATTACTTTTTCAGATATTTTCTTAGTTAACTAGATAAGCTTTATACATTTTTATTCACTCTTCCATTCTTTGTTTACGGGTAGAAAGTAGAAACCCTTAATATTATATTTAATATTATAAAAATATACTTAATATTATAAATGCGAAAGTGTGTCTGTCTGTTAGCACTTCACGCCCAAACCGCTAAACCAATTTTGCTGAAATTTGATATGGATTTACTTTGAGCCCCGGGAAAGGACATAGGATACTTTTTATCCCGGGAAAATGTACGGTTCTCGCGCGATAAATGATTTTTGGCGCAACGGAGTTGCGGGCGTCATCTAGTCTTTAACTTTAATATTTCGATCGCGGATTCTTGGAAATCTGTCGTTGTTCTCGCGGCCGCATGTGGCCACTTGGGAGTGTAAGTATTATATCATTTTATAGTGTAAAACATAAAAAAACACTCATAAACTAGCCAGGGTCAAGGAGAATGCGAAGTCAAAGTCACTCACAAGTTACGTCTTTTACTCGCATCGTGGCGCTGCTGTCGAATTACGACGCCCTCTATAGTTTCTGCACGGTCCCTATAGTTTGACTACAAAGCAAAAGCTTGACAATAAAATTTTCGCAAATGACAGATTTGAGATTGTCAATTGTCATTGTCACTCGGCAGTCGACACATCTATACATAATATAATAAAATCGTAGGAAAGTCAATTCTGTACATTGAATATTTTTGAAAAATAATACTTGGGACGTGATCTACAATCGATATGGAAGCCAAAAATATAGTTTTTAGAATTTTTGTCTGTTTGTCTGTGTGTCTGTTTGTCTGTTTGTCTGTTTGTCTGTATGTATGTCCGGGATAAACTCAGAAAGTACTGAATGGATTTACTTCAAATTTTGCACGAACATTATATAGAGGTCGGGTCAACACATAGGCTATATATTATGACGATATCACCTAGGGCGGGGGGAGGGGCTCAAGTTTCAATATTTTTAGTTTTTTGCTCATATCGCTAAAACGGTGCGTTGTAGAGAAAAAAATGTCCTGTACGTAATGAAAGCCCATAAAATTTCCTACAAATTTCTCTTTCACACTTTGTATCTATCTTCACTCCTTGCCATGCTATGAGCTTTTGTCTATCTTTTCTATACAAATTTCGAGTGTCGTTTGATTAACTTGCTGGGAGCTTTGGCATCGGTCTTTTCTTGGGGGGGGGGGGCTTCGCCCGCCCAAACCCCCCCCCCCACCTCCCCAAATTTTGCTTCAAACAAAGCGGTGTTGCGGCGTTATACATCTTTTTTAAGAACAAAGTTAAAAACTAAACTACACATACGGTTTTCCAGTGTCGTTTGTTTTGGGGGGGCTGCGCCCCCCCAAACCCCCCCCTTATTCCTCATGAAACTTTTGTTCATAATTAAAAGGTATCGTGGAGTTTGTATTGCATCTTAATTATCCTTTGTAGGAACAAACTAAGTCATCTATACATATTGTAATAAAATCGTAAGAAAGTCAATTCTGTACATTGAATATGTTTGAAAAATAATACTTGGGACGTGATCTACTATACTAACGCGGACGAAGTCGCGGGCAACAGCTAGTAGACAATATTTTTTGTTTTAATTCCACTCAACTCCCACACGGCAGTCGGCAGTTCGGCACTCGGCAGCCGCGCTATTTGCTATTTGTACTGCGCGGTGCGCCATTCACTCAAGGCTCAAGCCCCAAGCGGCAGCCGGTTACCACGCTCTTTTATTCAATTATGTAACGTATTCCGCTGACTTACAGACTACTTTTGTTTCATTAGATACGATCTTTGATAATAATAAATATATTGGCTACATTCTGAATGAAAAATATTACAATATAGTCTGTGGGCGATTAATTTTAGGCTATAGTGCTCCAAGGCTCTAAATGAATGTGGACAGGGCGCTGTTGGTAAAGGATAACTGTCAAACACATGTCAAAAATGACGTTTTTGTATGATAGAAGCGTTAGTTCTTTTTCTCGCCACGCTCATTTAGAGTATTGTCGAACCGTATTCAACATAGTGCATTATATATCCTACGTTCCACTTGGCGTTGAAAACGATCAAAACGCTAAAAATAGGAGGTATTTTCAGCGTTTTGATCGTTTTCAACGCCAGATGGAACGCTGGGTTAGAGTATGTTGCTATAACTTGTTGCTATAACATTTTGACATGTGTTTGACAGTTCTCCTTTACCAGCAGCGCTTAATGACATCATTGACACATTCAATAAAGCCTTATCTAGCCTTTGTATTAATTTTTTTAATGAGTAGCAAATTTTTAATATTCAATGAAATATAAAAATTATTCGTTGATTAAAACGCAGCTGAAATATATTTTTTGTAAGGTAAGACTAATCCTTACAAAAATATATTTTCCCGTCTTTTATATTGATACTGACAGCGATGAATAACCAAGGCCGTATTATGCCGTAGCACTCATTGCCAAAAAAACTAGTGTCAAAATATATTCTCTCTGGTTTCGGATTCATTCCCGCGGCGGAAAGTTTGTGAATCGCTGTGACACTGACAAAATAATGAGAACTTTTCACGTGAAATCTTTCCGACGATCGTGAATCGCTGCCCTGGAAATGTGAAAAAATTCACGGGAGTAGGAAATATGCTGATTTTAAAAGGAATACTATCTAAGGCTAAGAAGACTTCATAAGTTATTGAGTAATAGTCGATCAACTAAAAAAAATGTTTTCGGCGAAGTATAAAGGAACTTTTCGTTCAAATTCCTTTGAAAGTAACTGAGATGATGTTGTTAGTAGTGTAAAACATGTTATAAAATATGTACATTCATTGACCAGAAAAAAAATTTTCAAAAACTAGCGGAACTACGGAACCCTATACTGCAGGTGACCCGACACGCACACGCGCAGTTTTTCTTTATTTTCTCAGTAAATAAGCAATATTAAAAAAAAATGAATATTTTTTTGATATCAGGAGAAGAAACTAAAGAAACGGTATTTTTTATTTTAAGGATTAAAATTTTTGAAATGTTGTCATTTATCAATTATTGATTAGTACGTAGATTATAATCACTATAAAATGTATTATACTCAATTTCACAAACTTAAAAGGGGCAGAGCCATAGACATAGATCAAGATAGATACCGCATGTCTCTACATTTGTATGAAAACGAGCGTGCCACTTTTTAGGGTTCCATACCCAAAGGGTGAAAACGGGACCCTATTCATGAGACTTCGATGTCTGTATGTCAGTCTGTCTGTCTCCAGGCTGTATCTCAAGAACCGCTACAGCTAGAGTTCTGTTCACAGATTGTGTATTTCCGGTGCCGCTATAACAACAAATACTAAAATAAAAATAATATGTAAGGGGGGCTACCATACAACAAACGTGATTTTTTTGGCCTTTTTTTCTCGTAATCAATAATGATAAGAGGTAGGCACTTGAAACTTTCACGAAGACCTTAAATATAATTGTAATTTAATAATTAATACTAATATTTAAATAAAATAAAAAATTAAGAAGTCTCGTATACAAAAACCACAATTTTGCCTATTTTTGCTCTATAACGGAACCCTTCGTGCGCGAGTTCGACTCGCACTTGGCCAATTATTTATTGACTACTGTGACGTACCGATGATAAAAGTGCCCATTATCTAGACCAACGTTTCTATTTGACTTTCTACAGCTCAATACGGCGCTTTTAGGCATTTTGATGTTCGATTCCGATAGTAGACTAAAGACTAAAGACTTTCGAAAGATGAGCATTGCTCGTCGTTTGGGAGCGCGATATGGCACGCGAAGTACATATCGCATTATCTATCATGATCTATGTCTGTGGGCAGAGCAGTTAAGTGGCAAACAGAACACTACAAATGTAGCCCATCTGGAATATGAATACATATAGTACAGTATAGTATACATTACCGTCTTCGTCGTATTGTTCAGAGTTTATATCCGGCTCCTCTTTTATATTATCTGTGGTAGGATGTGTTGTGGAAATATTTTTCTTCTTATAAATTGATAGTTGTAACAAAGATCCAATTGCTCCAATGTCAATATCAGTCTATAAATTATAGAATATAATATTGTTTTATGAGCGACACAATAACGATTTTTTTATCTACAAATAAAAATATGAGTTTAAATATCCTACAAAATATGTTGTTGCCCACTATTTCATCCGCGTTCACATCAACGTTTTTTTTTTCGTAAAATTATTTTTTTTTTAAATAAAAAGTATTGTTACTTCTAATAGCTCCAAGAGTATGTGTATTGTGTACAAAGTTTCATGATGATTCGTCAGACAATAGGGTCCCGTTTTTAACTTTTGGCCTTTGGGTACGGAACCCTAAAAAGGGAAAAAATACACCATTTGTTTTATCTAGGAGTCTTTCTGAAATATTAATTTTATTTATATTACGAGAGACATGCAACACAAGTACTAAATTAAAGCTGCTAGACAGCTAAATTTTCACAAATTTTATATGCAAGCAGTACTTAGCCTGGATAGATACAACAAAGTGTTAGTATTAGAGTCCCCTTTAACTATTATGTTACGGTTTCACTTTTGAAGTACCTTATTCCAGCAGAGACCATCAACAAGGCCCCGTGTCTGTACGGCCAACTGCTGCAGCCGGAGACACTGCTGCAGTCTCGTCTGGCAGATATAACACATCCAGCACTCGCTGTCTCTAATCTATTATTTAAAAAAACACAAATCAAAGCATGAGTAACATAGGTTTTTATTGTGTCTTGGAGATCAGATAACGGGTTTCTCTTAATTTTGTTATTCGATTTCTAGATAATGAACACATAGTATCTCTATGAAGTTTGTGATAGTGAAACTTCGTGCGAACCTTATGCTTTGGCCAACAGTTAGGATCGGAGCTTCAGAAAACATTTATCCGTTCATTAGCACTAGGAGCATTAGCATATTTTGTTTACGTACCTTATAATTTGCCAGTTGCTCATAAAAGTAAAGCAGATCCGTTCTATAAATGTTAACGGTTCTTTTATTTGTAGATAAGCATATTATACAGCAACAAGTTTTCATAAACATTTTGAAATCTTTTCGTGATGAAACAAAAAAAACTGAACCCTGGTTCTAGAGGACTGAGGAACATAGATAAAGTAATAATGCTGAGGAAGTTACGTGGCACAAAAAACAATTTCCATACTTTGTTTTTTTCTTTAGTATTATTTGAAATTGTTTATAATAATTTGTGTTCAATTGTGAAATTTATGTAGGTAATCATCTAAAGTAACATATTAAAGCCATTCACGGTTCACCATCAATTTCTTCTTCTTCTTATTTTTTTTTCTGAACATGGCTGTCAGTACCTATGTCGTGTAAAATGGCGGGAAACAAGGTTTTCATCCGCACGACGCTCTAACCAACTGAGCTAATGGGCCGGTAAGGTTTTCATCCAAAGTTAACAAAATTTTATACGTCAGTTTTTCAGATTATAGTCAAGTCGAAAGACTAGTACTTGTCTAAAAAAAAGTAGGTAGTCAGAAAAACAGTAGTCGTGTGAAAGGAGTAAATCTGTTCTGTGCACAGATTAAGTATACATAGATGGATTCTTAGCTCGCCAGCGCGTGGCCATTTTATGCTTGTGTGCAATTGCTGTAGTGTGCGTGTAGGGATGGCGTATATCGATAAAAATATAAAATTAGACTACAGCTATCGACCAAGGCGACCATAATTTTATGTTACAGATTTTTATTAAACAACATCAAAAAAGGAGGTTATCAATTCGACCTGCATGTTCAATTTAGGATATATTATGCTCAATAAATTAGAAGTCGCTTTCAATTTGGTGAAAAGGTATTTTTTATCTATTTATTAAGTGTATGAAAATACTTAAATACAGGGTGCAATTAAACCTTCCTGCCAAATTTTGATATATTGATCCTTGTTCAAAATAAAAATACACGTATTTTTCTTTTAATATAGTCAGTACTAAAATGTTTAGAAATAGCTTCCGAAAGTTATCCTAAAAAACACTATAATGTAAATGTGTAAAAGAACACCCAATTTTTTTTGCTAAATGACCTCTCCTAATGATACCTAAGCCCTGGAAAAAATTTGGCAGGATGGTTTAATTGCACCCTGTATAAACAAAATATTTAAGTATATAATTACACAAATAGTTAAAAATATACATAATATGTATACTCCATAAGCCACAAAAGCTTGTCCGGAGTGTAATAGCTAATATCAATAAAATCAACAGTTTTTATAAAACATAACAGAAGAACAAAATATATTATACTTTATTAAACTTAATTACTATTTACTATTAAGCAACTATTTTGTAGAATGACAATTATTATTATCAAAGAAATATAAGAATGAATCTCGGTCCTACTTATTTAAAGTAATTCCAAAAACGCTTAGGTGCATTTCTTTACCTATTAAAATATAATTATGTAATAATATTTATACAGAAAAAGACTTAAAATAGATACTTCGACGCCCCTTGGATAATGATATTATAATAATAATAATTAATAACCTAAGTAGGACTCTAGAGTCTTGACGATCAATTTTATTGTGCAATATCACGGTGTGTGCAATCAAAATCATAGAGCACTAAACCATATATTATTCTTCACTTTCAATCTTATTATCAAATTAATAGTTGAAAATAATTATTATCTTCATTATAGGTCTCTCCGTCACCACCATAATATTGAACTCTTCTTTATGAGCATTCCAATAACCTGAAAAAAATAAATGGTTTAGTGTTAATAAAATATGTACTATACTATTACATACTATAAAATATTATACACATAATTCATAATATTGTATACGGGGCAATATGCTTTATGTAAGTTTTCCATGCTTAACCCATCCAGCCCCAAGCGGAACCCAGGTGCCGCATAACAACTAAATATATATTGTGTCTGGAATTCGACGATTGAGGTATTAAATTTATTTTATTAAATGATTATGACTTTAGCCTTATTAAAATTTTACATTTTACTTATTAAAAAAGAGTACCTAATGGCCCTAATGCCAGGATAAAATTTCAAGAAGTATCTTTAAGTAACGAATTGAGTACTTACAGGGGGGAGGTGTGAGAGCTGTTGATCATGCAATTATTTTACTCTCCGTTAGAACTTTCTTTATTTCAATAAAATCATTGTTTCAAACTTACGTTTGAAATGATAATTCCAAATTCCAATATTGTGATGCCTTCATAAGGGAGTAAGGATTAAAAACTGGCATGAAACTTGCGTCTAAAATATATATCTGTTTGTCGTCTATTTTGAAGCATTTTCAACCTGAAAAAAAAAATCATTTAGTCCATGACATTATTTTTATCGATAAACTATAGTTCAAGTAAGGCGCATCCCTAAAATACACGTAAAAAACTATGCAATATTTATAGCCAAATTATTACTTGATGTGACATTTTTATCACTAATGCCTTATATAGCATGATTAATGGATTATTATACTTATCAATTTTCTTTTTTAGCTTACAAAAATACCGATTGATAAGCCCAAACAACGTTGTTGAAAACTTACGTATGTTATGTTAAATCCACGTGTTTGAGGCATTCCTTGGCCGTTTTTATGGTTTATTATATAGCGGAACCACAAAACGCAATATTAAATTGCATTAAACGTTCACTAAACACTTTTATTACCACTTTTTAAACATGAAATATGCAGACCTACTCCTTTGTTATGTTCTACTAAGTGGGACATAACATTACAGGCTTTTGACGTTTACACACCGATATGAGCTTTCTTTTTCACCCAAATTACTACATCGTTAGTTAGAAAGAGTAACATTATCAGCTGTCAAAATATATGGCGGACTCCTAAGTATTATTACCTCAATGGTTCTGTGCGTGTGAACGTTTGGTTTTTCAACTACGCATGCGCGGCTTTTTTCGCAGTTTGGCAGCTGGCTGTCAACTTCATAACGTGTCATTTTCTAAAATCTGACAGACATGACACTCTTAAAAGTTCAATGATTGGTTCAGTGCATCAGTGTGAGTGTCTGGTTCTAAAATCTGTCAGATTTTAGAAAATGACACGTTATGACGTTGACAGTGAGCTTCCAAACTGGAAAGGAAAAAAAAAAGGCCGCGCATGCGTAGTTGAAAAACCAAACGACCACGACTAGTAAAGTCAGTTGGGTGGTATAAGCCCATTACTAATCTTTCGATGGAGTTTTGGAGACGTATGTGAAGCTAGCATGACAAAGTTAGTTTTGGAGGGAATCATACGCAGCAATAACCTTCTATGTATTAAGAGAACGCGAGATTGTACAAAATAATTTTCGTTCTTTGATAATTTATCACAACACAGGTAGATTCAAGTGGTTAATTCGGAAGCGTTGTAGGTACCAAGCTTCAGGAGTTATTTGTTTAAGGTGAATTCCATAAAGTTTGTAGTGGTTTATTGCAATTAGCCAATAGCCCTAGATCAGAAAGTATTGAAATGCGTCGTGAATCACGACGCACGACGCATGCGTAGTTGAAAAATGCATCACCAGTCGTGATGCATTTTTCAACTACGCATGCGTGGCTTTTTTGTGTGTAAGTGTGAGTGTCATGTTCTGAAATACCAAGTAAAATACTATAAATTTTACGATTTTAAAAAATGTCACTCACACTGGCACTAATTTTTAACTTTGCGCAAGCGCAATGTGCATTGCAAATCGAAACGATTACGACTAAAGTATCAAAATCTTTCAAAGTGACCAGTGTGGCCATAAGATACCACAGTCCACACCAGAAACAAGTGGCTCTACTAATGTAATTGTTTTTTGATGGACTATACGTCTGGGCATGATCTGGGCTTTATTTTCCTGTTTTGAGGTCTGGGCTCTGGCATATCTAACGGCCCGGCCGCATCTGCGTGTATCGTCCGAAGCTTCGTGCGACGAGACGATACTATTGGACGATACACGCAGATCGTCCAATAGTATCGGTCTTAGCGCGAAGCACCACGCATATGCGGCCGCGGCGTAAAGGCTATAGCAAAGAATGCGACAGATAATATACGTAACGAATGATAAAGAAAAGGATAGCTACGGCCTACGAGTATAATAGAGTTGCACTTGACAGGTGCTAGCGTGACATAGCGCGACAGAGATGAGACTATCGTTAATGTTGAACAGAAGAGACAATAAAACTAATTATTTGTTCAATTATTTTTTATTAATCTATTTATCTATTTATATTTAATAAAATCGTAGGAAAGACAAAAGTGTACATGATTGAATATATTATTTTTTAAATAACTAGCTGTTGCCCGCGACTTCGTCCGCGTTAGTATAGTAGATCACGTCCCAAGTATTATTTTTCAAACATATTCAATGTACAGAATTGACTTTCTTACGATTTTATTACAATATGTATAGATGACTTAGTTTGTTCCTACAAAGGATAATTAAGATGCAATACAAACTCCACGATACCTTTTAATTATGAACAAAAGTTTCATGAGGAATAAGGGGGGGGGGGGTTTGGGGGGGCGCAGCCCCCCCCAAAACAAACGACACTGGAAAACCGTATGTGTAGTTTAGTTTTTAACTTTGTTCTTAAAAAAGATGTATAACGCCGCAACACCGCTTTGTTTGAAGCAAAATTTGGGGCGGTGGGGGGGGGGGGGGTTTGGGCGGCGAAGCCCTCCCCCCCCAATAAAAGACCGATGCCAAAGCTCCCAGCATGTTAATCAAACGACACTCGAAATTTGTATAGAAAAGATAGACAAAAGCTCATAGCATGGCAAGGAGTGAAGATAGATACAAAGTGTGAAGGAGAAATTTGTAGGAAATTTTATGGGCTTTCATTACGTACAGGACATTTTTTCTCTACAACGCACCGTTTTAGCGTTATGAGCAAAAAACTAAAAATATTGAAACTTGAGCCCCTCCCCCCGCCCTAGGTGATATCGTCATAATATATAGCCTATGTGTTGACCCGACCTCTATATAATATTCGTGCAAAATTTGAAGTAAATCCATTCAGTACTTTCTGAGTTTATCCCGGACATACATACAGACAAACAGACAAAAATTCTAAAAACTATATTTTTGGCTACCATATCGATTGTAGATCACGTCCCAAGTATTATTTTTCAAAAATATTCAATGTACAGAATTGACTTTCCTACGATTTTATTATATGTATAGATACCTACTTGGGCCGTGACCAACAATCGATATCGAACCCAAAAATAGTTTTTATACTTACCTAAATAGTTTTTAGAATTTTTGTCTGTTTGTCTGTATGTATGTCCGGGCTAAGCTCGTAAAGTATCTGCATGCCTTTTTTAATATACCTAAAATACGGGAGCAAACGGGTCACCTAATGGAAAGGAAAGTTGCTTTCCTTTCCGCCGCTTTTTAGGGTTCCGTAGCCAAAATGGCAAAAAGGAACCCTTATAGATTCGTCATGTCTGTCTGTCTGTCCGTCCGTCCGTCCGTCCGTATGTCACAGCCACTTTTCTCCGAAGCTATTAGAGCTATACTATTGAAACTTGGTAAGTAGGTGTAGTCTGTGAAACGCATTAAGATTTTGATGCAAAAATGGAAAAAATATTAAAAATTTTAGGGGTCCCCATAGGTACAACTGAAACAAAAAAATTTTTTTTTCATCTAACCTATGCGTGTGGGGTATCTATGGATAGGTCTCCAAAAATCATATTGAGGTTTCTCATATCATTTTTTTCTAACCTGAATAGTTTGCGAGAGAGACTCTTCCAAAGTGGAAAAATGTGTGTCCCCCCCCCTCTAATTTCTAAAGTAGAGGCATGATAATTCTAAAAAAAATATAATATGATGTAGATTACTATAAAAACTACCAACGAAAATTGGTTTGAACGAGATCTAGCCAGTAGTTTTTTTATACGTCATAAATAGTCAACCTTAATCTAAATTTCATTAAATCGACTGAAATATAAAAATAAATCAAAAATATTTTAATTTCATAAAAATAAACCTTATTGCTGCTGCGGAACCCTCCATGGGCGAGTCCAACTCGCACTTGGCCGCTTTTTTTTTACCGCCGCTCACGAACTCGCAACATTAGAATTTAGAAGAGCTGCAGGTGCGATGCCGACCGTTTAAGAGGGGATACGCTCTCTTCTTGAGGGTTTGCAGGTCGCTTTAGTCTGGAAATACAGCTGTATTGTATACCGAAACTTACAGAGTTTTACAGTGTGCGGCAGAAAGTTACGCGAAAAATGAACGGTGAAATACTACCACTTGTGAAGGTGATGAGTTATTACAATCCTTATGCCGCGGCCGCATATGCGTGGTGCTTCGCGCTAAAGCCGATACTATTGGACGATCTGCGTGTATCGTCCAATAATATCGTCTCATTGCATGAAGCTTCGGACGATAGACGCAGATGCGGCCGGGACATTATTATAGTTCGACAAGGCTCTACAACAGGGCTTCAAATACCGATATTATTTCATAACGTTACTGCTTCAAGGGCATAGATACCGGTATGCAAATTTATCGATACTAGAAATAACGGTAAAAAATTGACATTAATAACGGTAAATGTTATAACGGTAAATAAGATATTTTATCTACACTACTATTATAAAGAGGAAAGATTTGATTTTTTGTTTGTTTGTTTGAGTCGAATAGGCTCCGAAACTACTGGACCGATTTGAAAAATTCTTTTGCTATTGGAATCTTACATTATTTCTGCTGAACATAGGCTACATTTTATTTTGGAAAAAAGTAGGGTTCCGTAAGATATTTGAGTTTTTCGGACGCAAGGTGTAAAAAATCTGCTAGGAAAGTTACTTATTTTGCGTACGCTGCCTAAACTATAAAAGATAGAACCATAAAATGTTCTAAGTAATTGTAGATCTTATAAATATCTACAAAAAAGTCCGCGACACACTATACCTATCTATGTCGAGTGAGGCACACTAACCATTTATTTATTTAAAAATCCTGAATTTTTTTTGGACTACATTTAAACGGATATATTTTACTCACGCTATTAATCCTTATCAAAATAAATTATTTTATCACTAAGTACAGTTTATGTAGATAATATTTGGTCTTTGAATTATTAAAATTGGACGTTTGGTTTTGAAATTATGGCGAAATTAAAATATTACGATAGTGGGCGTCACCAAAGCGCGTGCGGGAGGAAGACAATATTCTGTTGTAGAAATGAAAATTCTGTACATAAAAGATATGAAATGACACCCGAAATGACGCTGAATATAAATAAATGTCAAGTCATCACTTTCACTAGAAATAAAAATAACATACATTTTAATTACAACATTGCTGGTGCATCACTGTCTCGCGTTTCAGTGGTGCGCGATTTAGGAGTTGTTTTTGATGCTGCACTTTCGTTTAGGTCTCACTACGACTACATATGCAGTAAAGCACATAGAATGCTATCATTTATAATTCGTACAGCTAATCCTTTTAAAAACCCCCAGACCTGGATAACATTGTACGTCGCTTTGGTTCGAAGTGTCCTTGAATACTGCTCATCCGTTTGGTCTCCAATGTATGCGGTACACACTGACCGAATTGAAGCTATTCAGCGAAGGTTTGTTAGGTCTTTGAGCAGTAGATGTGGCTTGCGATGTAAATTGCCGACCTATAATGATCGTCTTATTAAATTTGGTCTTTTAAGCCTTGATAAACGCAGAGAAATATTAGATCTAAGTAATTTATACAAAATCGTTAACGGTATTATGGACACTCCTCCCCTGTTAGAGCAATTGACCTTTAAGATTCCAACTCGATCAGTTCGAATTCCACAGTTATTCAGCGTTCCACAATCTAATAACAATGTGTCCAAGAATAATCCGCTCCACAGAATTTGTAAATCTTTCAATGTGATATGTGGAGACGTTGATATATTCAGCACTAACCTAACTAAATTTAAAAGAGCCCTATATAATAATTTGACAGATAAATAGTGTTTTCTATAAATTAGCTAAGAATTTCATAATTATTGTTATAATTTAGAATTATGATAGAATTTAGGATTTTAATGATATTTACTTTTTTATTTTATTTTATTATTAGTCTTTTTACACAGTTTTTTTTTTGTTAAATTATATTATCATGTACTATTTTACATTTTATATTATTTTTAAGTCAATGAATTGTTTTAAGTTATTATATACCTACTATTGTCATTATTAAATTTATAGCTTGTCCTTATTAATTCATATTATGTTAATATTTGAGCATGTACTTTTAACCAATTATTTAGTAATATTAACATTGCAGTAATAATTTTAATGAAATGATGTGTATAATTTTAATAGGACTTCAGTCTGAATTAGATAATAAGTTAATTTTAATTCAATGTAAATGTATTATTCTGTTGTCTGTAATTATACCTTAATAAATAAATAAATAAATAAATAAATAAATTACACCTTTGTCACTACATCGCTATAGAAGCCAAAAATGTGGTTAGTTTTTTGTCTGTCTCTCTGTCTGTCTGTCACTCTTTCTGTCTGTCTGTATGTTTGTTCCAGCATCACACGAAAAATACTGATCCGATTTGAATGTGGTTTTCGCAGATATATTTATCTTCTTCCAATTTAACATCTGGTGTATAAAATTTTTTCCCCCCACCCCTCTAAGGGGACAAAAGAGGGGGTCAGATTTTGTATCAAACTTTTTTCTTTAACACGAAAACTACTGATCCGATTTGCATACGGTTTTCACAGATTTGCATATGGTTTTCACAGATATATTATATTTGTCTTCTTCCAACTCAACATCTGGTGTATAAATATAAAAATCCTCCCCCCTCCCTCCCCTCTCAACCCTCTCTAGGGACCAAAGATGGGTCAGATTTTGTATACAACTTTTTTCTTTAGTGGACTTACTTCATATTAGGTATTAACTGTGTTTTTCAACTTAACATCTGGTGTATGACCCTACCCCCCACACCCTCTTAGGGGACAAAAGAGGGGGTAAAACATGTAACAACTGATGATGTAGAAAATATACTTTAAATGGCAAAATAACGTTTGCCGGGACAGCTAGTATAACGGTAAATATATGTTTTTTGATAACGTTACCTTTTGTAAAATAAGTACTTAATTTAATCAGTCAATTCAGTATGCAGTATGCACAAAATTAAACTAGAGTAGACGTGTCTGGTGACCAGTAGGTAGGTGTATATTAAAGGAAAGATGACGTTTAATGAGAATGACATGGTCAGCTGTAGTTCACTACTCAGTATCTTTGTTCAAATATTATATTTACCGATATTATCATAACGATATTTTTTAGTTACGTTACTAGATATCGTTAAAAAATTACCGTTATCTGGCTACCATTATGAAAACGGTAACGGTACGTAATGAAATTTTTTCTGATATTCGATAACGTTATGAAGCCCTGCTCTACACATTGAGGTATTATTACTTGCTAAAGCCTTGTCGGACTATATTTTCAAACTAATATTATAATTACGACATTGTGTCTGTCGGTCTGTCTGTTACCTCATAACGCCTAAGCCATTAACCCGATAGAGATACTTTCGAGCACCTGAAAAGGACATAGGATACTTTTTGTTCTGGGAAAATGTACAGTTCCCGAGCTATAAACTAATTTTGGTCCAACGCAGTTGCAGGAGTGAATTAGTTATGCCGCGGCCGCACATACGTCTATCGTCACGAAGCTTCGTGCTAAAAACGATACCATTGGACCATCTGCGTGTATATTCCAAAATTGTAGTAATATCATGAATTAAACACACACGATAACTACGCAATAAATATATTATATGATTCATAAATCATAATATTTACAATGTGTTTTTTAAATTGTATTCGATATAAAGTATCAAAAGCTTTTATAGTTATCGGATACAGTGTGTCCAGAAGAGGCCACACGGTCATACCGGATACATCTTACAAGGGGCGACTCTATTATTTTAATTTATTTTTTGACAGACTATACACTGATATTTTTTACGGCCCGGCCGCACCTGCGTCTATCGTCCGAAGCTTCGTGCTATGAGACGATACTATTGGACGATAGGTACACGCAGATCGTTCAATAGTATCGGTTTCATAGCGCGAAGCACTACGCATATGCGGCCGCGGCATTAGAAATACAACCAATATGATGTCTGTGATGGCAACCTGCAAGTAATTTCAGATCGGTGGGGAACCAATAGAAAATCTAGAAGTGTCTATCGTTACGCCATCTGTTGCAGATTCTAAAAATTAAAAGAAAGAAAATGCCCTATTTATTATGGCTTCTCACCAGTATGAATTAGCAAGTGTCTTTGTAAGTGGCCTTTTCTTCCAAATTTCTTTTGACAAATATTGCAGTTAAATGGTTTCTCACCAGTATGACTTAGCATATTGTGTTCTTTTAAGTAGTTTTTTGTTCGAAATTTCTTGTGACAAATATTGCAGTTAAATGGTTTCTCACCAGTATGAATTAGCATGTGTGCTTGTAAGTTGCCTTTTGTTCCAAATTTCTTTTGACAAATATTGCAGTTAAATGGTTTCTCACCAGTATGAATTAGCATGTGTTCTTTTAAGTGGCTTTTTCTTCCAAATTTCTTGTGACAAATATTGCAGTTAAATGGTTTCTCACCAGTATGAATTAGCATGTGTAAGTTTAAGTGGCTTTTTGTTCGAAATTTCTTGTGACAAATATTGCAGTTAAATGGTTTCTCACCAGTATGAATTAATAAGTGTGTTTCTAATTCCGCTCTTCGTAAGAATTTCTTTTGACATATTATGTCACAGTTATATGGTTTCTCACCAGTATGAATTAATAAGTGTGTTTTTAATTCCGCTCTTCGTAAGAATTTCTTTTGACATATGTCACAGTTATATGGTTTCTCACCAGTATGAATTAGCAAGTGTTTTTGTAAGTTGCCTTTTGTTCCAAATTTCTTTTGACAAATATTGCAGTTATATGGTTTTTCACCAGTATGAATTAGCAAGTGTTCTTGTAAGTTGCCTTTTCTTCCAAATTTCTTTTGACAAATATTGCAGTTAAATGGTTTCTCACCAGTATGAATTACTAAATGTCTTTCTAAGTTAGAGCGCAATGTGAATTTCTTTTGACATATGTCACAGTTATATGGTTTCTCACCAGTATGAATTAGCAAGTGTTTTTGTAAGTTGCCTTTTGTTCCAAATTTCTTTTGACAAATATTGCAGTTAAATGGTTTCTCACCAGTATGAATTAATAAGTGTGTTTTTATGTCCGCTCTTCGTAAGAATTTCTTTTGACATATGTCACAGTTATATGCTTTCTCACCAGTATGAATTAGCATGTGTTCTTTTAAGTGGCTTTTTGTTCTAAATTTCTTGTGACAAATATTGCAGTTAAATGGTTTCTCACCAGTATGAATTAGCAAGTGTGCTTGTAAGTTGCTTTTTGTTCCAAATTTCTTTTGACAAATATTGCAGTTAAATGGTTTCTCACCAGTATGAATTAATAAGTGTGTTTTTATGTCCGCTCTTCGTAAGAATTTCTTTTGACATATGTCACAGTTATATGCTTTCTCACCAGTATGAATTAGCATGTGTACTTTGAAGTGGCCTTTTGTTCTAAATTTCTTTTGACAAATATTGCAGTTAAATGGTTTCTCACCAGTATGAATTAATAAGTGCTTTTCTAAGTAAGAGCGTAATGTGAATTTCTTTTGACATATATTACAGCTAAACGGTTTTTCACCAGTATGTGTCCGGATGTGCCTTCGCAACCTGCTTTTAGTCGGAAACATTTTTAAGCAAACATCACAGATTAGTTGTTTCTTGTGACTCTTGTACTGTGCCTTTTTGTCCTCATTTTCTACGCTCTGTTCACCAGCGCACTTCCCCTTGTCCCCAACATGTTCGTCTGTGGCTGTGTGCTGCGTGGGAGGACTTTGGCGTACATACTTGTCAATGACACTTTGACTCAACTTTACTAATTTCAATTCAAGCACCCTTGAGCCTTGCCAATCATCAATGCGGTCAACGCTCAATGATTCCTGTTTGCAAACAGCATCACTATCTGACACATCATCATCTTCAAATTCTAACATGGGTGCATAGTCTTCTCCATACGTATTTGTATTTTCTACAGTTTGTTCTTCAATTATTTCTATAAGAAAAAAATGTTAATGTTACAAACTTGAAAACTAATCAATAATAATTGACAACATTTCAAAATTTTAACATGGCTTTTTTATTATTTTATATGAAAGTAGACTCAAAATAAGGCGATACGTGTTTTTTGCTGTTTTTTGTTTTTTTTTGTATACCTAAAAAATAGATTTTAATCCTTCGTATTCTAAAGAGACGTAAGCGCCAAGTGACGTCATAAGTACGCCTGAACGGTTATTATTCCATTACAGTTTACAAAAGAAAAAATATGTCAATTGTCAATGTAAGTCTTCTTCTTCTTCTTCTTTTTATTATGGCGGCCTCAGTTAGTTGCCAATGTCAGAGTGAATTTGAGTTGACTTTGCTCTATATTGCAGGTCTGGCAATGTAAGTCTGTTACGTTTATTCAATCGTTTATTAGGACGTCTGTCAATGTCATCGTCAGACGTCAACCTCTACGCGCCTCTCTTTCGTATTGTTTTGCCATTGTAATCCAGTTAAACTTTACTAACACAACTCACTAGTATGATATAAAACTTGTGGTAACAGTAATTTGGTTATTTTCAAGTTATTTTTAAACAAATGTGAAATGTCAATTGTCATTGTTGACATTGACTGTTTTTTTTAAGCTTCATGATGTCTTTTTAGGATTCCGTACCCAAAGGGTAAAAAGCGGCCAAGTGCGAGTTGGACTCGCCCATGAAGGGTTCCGCAGCAGCAATAAGGTTTATTTTTTTGAAATTAAAAGGTTTTTGATTTATTTTTATATTTCAGTCGATTTAATGAAATTTAGATGAAAAAAAAATTTTTTTTGTTTCAGTTGTACCTATTGGGTTTCAGTTGTACCCCTAAAATTTTTAATAATTTTTACATTTTTGCATCAAAATCTTAATGCGGTTAACAGACTACATCTACTTACCAAGTTTCAATAGTATAGCTATAATAGTTTCGGAGAAAAGTGGCTGTGACATACGGACGGACAGACAGACAGACAGACAGACATGACGAATCTATAACTTTGTGAAATATTAAGTTTTAAGGTGGAAAAAATCGTTAGAATCCAGTGTCCCCCCCTTTTACCAGCTAAACGGTGTCTTCTGGAAATGTGAAAAAATTCACGGGAGTAGGAAATATGCTGATTTTAAAAGGAAAACTATCACGGCTAAGAAGACTTCTGTGGAGGCGAGGGCCTTCACATACGCTAGAGAGGAGAATTAGAGGAGATAGGAGTAAATACCTTGGTTCTGTATTGTAGATTGTGCCGACTTGAAGAGATGAGCTGACAGGTTCCGTAGATCACAGGACACTTGACACCTTTGTCTATCAGTTTATATTCACTTGCACTGAGCTGAGATGAATACGAGTTAAATCGCGAGCTGTGAGCCGATCGGTTAACCCAGATATTTTCCTATTTTGTATTTTAACGTGCCGCGCGACGCGAGCGCTTCTAGTGGACTGTGTTGCTTGAAGGGCTGACGTATTGCAACTGTCAGGTACGAATTTCAGGACACGACCAATTACGTGACGCGTGCGCCGCTAGGGGGTGCGCGTACGTCGCGCTTAAACTGTGGCGCGAACATCCTGGGGGGGCCCGGCAATAGGCATGAGCTGATCCCCATCTTGAGCTGAATCCAGTGGGAGCCGCGCAATCTTGCCGACAGGTCTCCGCAGCTGGCCTTGAGAGGTGGCCAAGTCCACGACTCTGATGACTCCATCCTTCCCAGGTAATAGGCGTGTGATTCTTCCCATCTTCCATTGGAGCGGAGGCAGATTATCTTCTTTGAGCAGAACCAGTTCCCCAATTTTGGGTGGAGAGGAAGAGGAAAGCCATTTGGAGCGGATTTGAAGGGTATGGAGGTAGGACTTGGTCCAAAGAGCCCAAAAGCGCTGAGAGAGAGATTGAATGAGCTGAAAGCGCTTAAGGGGGGAGATGAATCTGTCATCTAATATGTGCTCGGGAAGAGCTGTAAGCGGACGGCCTATGAGGAAATGGCCGGCTGTGAGGGGCTGATAGTCCGTAGAATCGGACGAGAGTGGGCTGATTGGCCGAGAGTTTAACACGGCCTCGATTCTAGTGAGCAGAGTTGAGAATTCCTCGAATGTGAGGCGTTGTTCACCGATTACACGGTAGAGAAGTTGTTTTGTAGATTTGACATTGATCTCGTGGATGCCTCCCATCCACGGGGCCTTGGGCGGATTAAGTAACCAAGTTATATTTTGAGCTGAGAGTTTATGAGAAATAGCGTCATTATTGTCATTGAGAAATTGCTGAACTTCTAGGAGCTGATTCCTAGCACCTACATAGTTTGTGCCGCAATCCGAACGTATTAATACGGGAACACCGCGACGTGAGCAAAATCTTTGTAACGTTGCAATAAATGCGTCTGTAGAAAGTGCTGATACTGGTTCCAAGTGAACCGCCTTTGTAGTGAGACAAACGAATATACAAAAATAACCTTTTATTAACTTAGCATTTCGTAATTGACTTGATTTTAGTAAAAATGGGCCGGCAAAGTCGGTAGACACGTGACTAAATACGGGCTGAGGTATAACTCTGTCGGCTGGGAGGTCAGCCATGACAGGCATTTCGGGCTGAGCGCGGCAACGGAAACATCTTATACAATTATACGTTTTATGTCGAATGATGCGGCGTGCAGATAATATCCAGAATTGTTGACGCAATATAGCGTGTAGTGTATCGGTGCCAGGATGGCAATGAATACGATGATAGTGATCGATGATGAGGTCTGTAAGCGGACTAGAACTAGGTAATATGAATGGATGCTGAGCATCGTATGTGAGTTCCGAGCGAGTGAGTCTGCCACCTACTCGAAGGAGACCGTCCTGCATAAAAGGTGATAATCGTTGTAATCTAACTGTACAGAGTTTGTTTATTTGCAGGCGGTGAATGTCTTCTGCGAATGAGTTCTGTTGAACAGAGCGGATCCAGAAGAGCAGAGCTTGTCTACGTTCATTTACAGTTAGTGGACCTAGTTCTCGTGAGTGTGTAGGTAATTTACAGTTCGAAATAAATCGTCGCATGTATGCTGTGACGCCGATTAGCTTATCTAATGAGCTGAATCGTGTAAGAAGATCACTATCGATACCGGGGATTGTGAAATGACACGGAATTTGTTTAGGTTTGAGTCCCGGTAGTTCTTGTCGAGTATGTGCTGAAGGCATCTTGGGCCAGGTATCCTCTGGCAGCTTGAGCCAAGGAGGAGACCACCATAATGTATGCGAAAGAAGAGAATGTGCTGAGATTCCTCTGCTGGCACAGTCAGCAGAGTTTA
Organism: Plebejus argus; assembly: GCA_905404155.3. NCBI lineage: Eukaryota > Metazoa > Arthropoda > Insecta > Lepidoptera > Lycaenidae > Plebejus > Plebejus argus. Next base: position 8,038,046 of record FR989948.1, on the reverse strand, counting down.
AGTGGGTAGGTACATGACGCCAGATGAGTGAGAGAGAGTTATTAGTAATTTTGGTTACTCGGTTAGCTTCGAATGTTTGTAACCGATGAGTAGGAGTCCTAATCCACGCGAGTACAATGGTACTGTCTGACCAACAGACGTGTTGAGTTATCGTGAGATGAGCGGAGAGATGTTGAGATACACGAGACATGAGTTGAGATAAGAGTGTAGCCGCGGATAATTCTAATTTGGGAATTGTGAGTTTATTTTTAATAGGGGCTACCTTAGATTTTGCAATTATGAGCTGAATATTAACCGATCCATCGTGATTTAATTCATGTAAATATACGACGGCAGCAAAGCCATTTTCTGAGGCGTCTGCAAAACCATGAAGTGAGTATGTAGAAGTTAATTTGTGCGGAGCTACATGTCTGGGAAAGTGTATGTTTGAGATGTGCGGAAGATCCTGAGAAATGCGCTGCCAGTCTTGTGTAATATTATCAGGAGTGGGATCATCCCAATCCAGTTTGAGCAACCATAATTTTTGTAGAAGTAATTTTGCACGGAATATGACAGGAGTGATCCAACCGTTTGGATCATAAAGAGAAGCTACAGTGCTGAGTATGGATCGCTTTGTTATATGAGTGATTGGTGGTAACGAAATGTGATATGTGAATTCATCAGACTGCGGAATCCACCTAATACCTAAAACTTTAACAGATGGAGAATCTGAGCTGATGTCAAAGTCCTTAGGCATTTCGCATTGATCATCTGGGAACTGTTGTAAGAGTTGAGGAGTATTAGATTTCCATTTACTAAGTTGGAAACCACCAAGGGATAATAAATTTATGAGCTGAGTTTGAAGGGCTGAAGCTTCTTCTATGGAGTCATGTCCACAGAGAATATCATCTACGAATATGGAGTTGCGTAATACATGAGCAGCTTGGGGATAGCGATGACCTTCATCATCAGCTAGTTGTAATAATGTGCGGATAGCATGATAAGGACTTGAACGTAATCCGTAGGTAACAGTGTTGAGCGCATATGTGAGTAAAGGTCGGTCGGGAGACGATCTCCAGAGGATGAGCTGATAATGTCGTTGATCTGGATTAATAATAATATTTCTAAACATCATTTTTATATCTGTGGTAAAAACTACGCGATGTGTTCTGAATGTCATAATTATATCGACAATATCACGCTGAAGGGCTGGGCCTGTATGTAAACAATCATTCAGACTGACACCATTGGATGACTTGCAACTGCCATCGAATACTGTGCGGAGTTTATCAGTACCAGATTTAAATACCCCATGATGAGGAATATAATAATGAGGTTTATGTGTAAAAGTAGAAGGATGACAAGGTGTCATATGACCTAAGTTTATGTATTCATTCATAAATTCTACATACTTTGTGCGGAGTGAATAATCCGATTGTAATCGCTTTTCTAAGTTAAGAAATCTACGGAGAGCAATAGCATGTGTACTACCTAGCTGCGGAGCATTCGATAAAAATGGAAGAGTTACGATGTAACGTCCCGATTGGTTACGAGTAGTTGTTGAGCGGAATAATTCTTCACATTGTTCATGCAATGGGTTTGAGCGAGTTGGACGTGGCTGGGGCTCCTCTGACTCCCAGAATCGTTCTAGACTTTTATTTAAATCTTGATGAGAATGAGCGGAATGAGCGGATTGAGGCGATTGAGCGATATGAGCGGAGTTAACTTGAACTACTGAGTTGTCGTATAATTGTTCAATGGGACCTATGAGTGCAAAATCAAAAATCGTGCCGAAGGCTATGGGCTTCCCCGGGCCCAAAGCTAACTTAGTACCATCTAACACATGGCCTAATACATCTGAGCCTAAAATAAGATCTATGGGCGCAGGAGTATGATAATCTCGATCCGCTAACGGAATGAGCTGACTTTCCGAGTCATGTACTACATCGGGAATTTTTTGCATAGGTAAATAACCTGTGACATCCTTTAAAATATGAGCAGAAGTTGTGATAGAGGGCGTGTCACTACGTGTGGGTCGAAAAGTAATTGAAACATGACCTTTAGAATTTTGTATGTGCTGATCTCCTACGCCTGTAATTTTTAATGAACAATGTTTCGGTTGTAAATTAAGTGTTTTTACTAGGCGTTGAGTAATTAAAGTTATCATACTACCACAATCCAGCAACGCGCGGGCTTTATGATAGTTACCGTATTTATCTGAAATTTTTAAAACGACTGTAGGTAATAATATGGGCGTTTGCAATGAGTTATTATTGTGTTGAGTAGTATTAACTTGAGCAGAATTATTATGAGCGGAATTATGAGTAAAATTATGAGCGGATTTATGATAAGAAAAATTATTATTTAAATTATTGGGCTGATTTTCTAACTCTGAATGCTCCGTGATGGTAGGTAGTCATTGTTTATTATTATGAGGCGAAGATGAACGAGATTGATTAGTAGTAGTAGTTGGTTGATGATGGACGATAGTATGATTTGTGTTAGCTGTGTATGTGTGGGCAGTATTGTCACTACGACGACGAGGCTGCGCGCGCAGGTGAGCAGGAAGTAAATGAGCTGATGATGTTGGTGAGCGTGGTTCACCATGACGATGAAGTGAGGTGTGGTGATTCAGACTGCCACATTCCTTGCAGGCACCAGTCGACCTACATTCATTTTCGTAGTGCGGACCCAGACACTTACGACATCTACCTTTGGATTCTATGAAGTCCCAACGTCCTTGAATGGGCTGATGATTGTACTTGGGACAAGCTATCAATTTGTGTTCTGTTGACCTACAATATGGGCAATAAATCCTAGGTTTATAAGTTGCTTGTGCTGAATATACGTGCTGAACTTGTCGGGGGGGAGAGGGGGGTGCATAGTGTTGGCGTGAATGAGATGGAGCTGGGCTGACATGCGGGCTAGGCATGGTATGCGCTGAAGGCGAGCGCTGATACGCGGGGCTTATGGGTCTAAAGCGGAGAGTGCGCGGAGAGCGGGGGGAGGGGGGTTGTTGTCGGGAAGGTCCCGGCTGTGGAGACTCAACACCGCGCGCTGGCGTCGGACATTCTGTCTCGATGCAGCGCGCGTGCTCCTCTAAAAAAGATATTAAGTTACCTAAGGTCGGCAGTGTATCAGAGGCGCCGTATCTTCTCTCGAATAATGTGCGGAGCTCCCCCTGCAGTTTACGTACTACAATTGAGACAAAAACGTAATTGCTGTCCATTGGCAAGTTTAGGTTAGTTAATGCGCTTTGAGCTGAGATGAGCGGAGTTAAAAATGTTGCACGAATGCTTGAGCGGATATGAATATTGGGCAGACCGAGTATTATATCGACAAATCTGTCTATCAGCACGCGACGATTTTCGTAACGACGTGTCAGTATGTCGAGCGCAACACTATAATTTTCGTTAGTTATTTTTAGGTGGCATACCATGGACAGTGCCTCCCCCGATAGGCACGAGAGCAGATAATGAAGCTTTACTGCGTCAGATAGGGTTGCCATGTCGTGCATCAAACTGCGGAAAATTGTTATAAAGGATGGCCAATTTTCAACTAATGAGTCAAACTTTGGGAGCTCAATTTTGGGCAGAACGGATGAAGTGAGCTGAGCAGAGTCCGTTGAAATTTGTGTAGTCTCGGCCGCCGTTAAAATAAAATAGTAGTCTGAGATCGCACTGTCAAAATTTGCTGTGTATAATTTTTCATTATCTTGGGACAAGTTAGGCTCGTCCAAGATCTCATGATAGATTTTTTCTAATTTTTCTTTTTGGTATGAAATTTCCTTAAATCGGGTATTGAATTCCTTTTTTAACTGATGAGCAGATTCCGGAGATTCACTTTTGGAAATAGTTATTGCGATTTCCTTGAGCCGACAAAAAGCTTTAATTGCCTCCCTGAACACGGCCGCTTGAGACTTAGTAGGCATGATGGTGTAAAGGGGCCTTAAGTAATGAGCTGATAAGACGAACGAAAAGTAAAAGAAAATATTTTAAATGTGTAAAAATGTGCAGAGTTAATGTGTGGACGCAAGGTGCTACACGGCAACAGAAATGGAGCGTTAATATGTTGATAAAATAATATTTAAATGTAATAAGTAATAACTAACAGGTAATATTGTGCTGAATATAAGTATCTGAATTCCAACGCAAGTACAATTCGGTAACAACAATATTATTATGTAATGAGCGGAGACATAAAACGTGTAAATACGAGTCCTGAGGTATTTGTTATTGTAATAAAAATAACAATTACTACAGCTGTTTCTTATCGGAGCGGAGAGGTACCTATGCGCGGGCGCCGGCGGCGACTCGACCGATCGCGCCTTTCAAGTCAAGTACCTAAACGCTAAGTTAGCGTAAACAGCTTAAAATATTTTACACGAGCTGAAAAATAATAACCCTTAGCATAATAGATATAAGGCACAAACTATGTGATGCAAGAAAAAATTCCTTTGTTCTTATAATATCGGTCTATTATTGGAGAAAAAATCTTATTTATGTATTTTGGGCAGAAATATGTTCTGGAAACGAATTTGAATGTAATATAGACGCGAAATATGGGCTGAAATCAATACTATTACACTTATTTCTTGAGATGAAAGGCGATTGATATTTGCTTTTATGAAAATTAATGGCGGACGTATTTATGAAACTTTTGTAAAAATATTGCCGTAGGGAGGTAAAAATTGGGCGGAGGTTACTTATATTGATAGAATATCTATTAAAAAATGGGATTCTAATAAGATTTGTGCTGAAAATATGAGGAAAGTGGACTGTATGAAATTTTAGCCGGGCGGGGCCCGTGCCGGCCGGCGGGGAAAAAATATGCTGGCCGGCTCGAATGGACCAAAAAATATGTGGAGGCGAGGGCCTTCACATACGCTAGAGAGGAGAATTAGAGGAGATAGGAGTAAATACCTTGGTTCTGTATTGTAGATTGTGCCGACTTGAAGAGATGAGCTGACAGGTTCCGTAGATCACAGGACACTTGACACCTTTGTCTATCAGTTTATATTCACTTGCACTGAGCTGAGATGAATACGAGTTAAATCGCGAGCTGTGAGCCGATCGGTTAACCCAGATATTTTCCTATTTTGTATTTTAACGTGCCGCGCGACGCGAGCGCTTCTAGTGGACTGTGTTGCTTGAAGGGCTGACGTATTGCAACTGTCAGGTACGAATTTCAGGACACGACCAATTACGTGACGCGTGCGCCGCTAGGGGGTGCGCGTACGTCGCGCTTAAACTGTGGCGCGAACAACTTCATAAGTTATTGAGTAATAGTCGATCAACTAAAAAAAATGTTTTCGGCGAAGTATAAAGGAACTTTTCGTTCAAATTCCTTTGAAAGTAACTGAGATGATGTTGTTAGTAGTGTAAAACATGTTATAAAATATGTATATATTCATTGACCAGATAAAAAATTTCAAAAACTAGCGGAACTACGGAACTCTATATTGCGCGTGACCCGAGTCCCGACACGCACACGCTCAGTTTTTCTTTATTTTCTCAGTAAATAAGCAATATTAAAAAAATTTGAATATTTTTTTGATATCAGGAGAAGAAACTAAAGAAACGGTATTTTTTATTTTAAGGCTTAAAATTTTTGAAATGTTGTCAATTATCAATTATTGATTAGTACGTAGATTATAATCACTATAAAATGCATTATACTCAAATTCACAAACTTAAAAGGGGCAAGAGCCATAGACATAGATCAAGATAGATACCGCATGTCTCTACATTTGTATGAAAACGAGCGTGCCACTTTTTAGGGTTCCGTACCCAAAGGGTGAAAACGGGACCCTATTCATGAGACTTCGATGTCTGTCTGTCCGTCTGTCTGTCTCCAGGCTGTATCTCAAGAACCGCTACAGCTAGAGTTCTGTTCACAGATTGTGTATTTCCGGTGCCGCCATAACAACAAGCACTAAAATAAAAATAATATGTAAGGGGGGCTACCATACAACAAACGTGATTTTTTTGGCCTTTTTTGCTCGTAATCAATAATGATAAGAGGTAGGCACTTGAAACTTTCACGAAGACCTTAATTAAATTATTATTAATTAAACTTAAATATAATTGTAATTTAATAATTAATACTAATATTTAAATAAAATAAAAAATTAAGGGGTCTCCTATATAAAAAACACAATTTTTGGCCTATTTTTGCTCTATAACGGTACGGAACCCTTCGTGCGCGAGTCCGACTCGCACTTGGCCGATTATTTATTGACTACTGTGACGTACCCATGATAAAAGTGCCCATTATCTAGACCGACGTTTCTACACACACTGGCAAAATTAGCGGAACATAGTTAAAAAGGGGCACAACTTGAACTCAAGTGGGTCGGGCTGTCTGAAATCCTTTTATATAGTTTCTAAGCTCATTTAAGAAATAAAATATTGAACAAAACTGGCAATTTGAGAGATTTTTATTGCAATTATCTACACTACTATTATAAAGAGGAAAGATTTGTTTGTTTGTTTGTTTGAGTCGAATAGGCTCCGAAACTACTGGACCGATTTGAAAAATTCTTTTGCTATTGAAATCTCACATTATTTCTGCTGAACATAGGCTATATTTTATTTTGGAAAAAAGTAGGGTTCCGTAAGATATTTGAGTTTTTCGGACGCAAGGTGTAAAAAATCAGCTAGAAAAGTTACTTATTTTGCGTACGCTGCCTAAGCTATAAAAGATAGAACCATAAAATATTCTAAGTAATTGTAGATCTTATAAATATCTACAAAAAAGTCCGCGACACACTATACCTATCTATGTCGAGTGAGGCACAATAACCATTTATTTATTTAAAAATCCTAAATTTTTTTGGAACAAATTTAAACGGATATATTTTACTGACGCTATTAATCCTTATCAAAATAAATTATTTTATCACTAAGTACAGTTTATGTAGATAATATTTGGTCTTTGAATGATTAAAATTGGACGTTTGGTTTGAAATTATGGCGAAATTAAAATATTACGATAGTGAGCGTCACCAAAGCGCGTGCGGGAGGAACAAAATATTCTGTTGTAGAAATGAATATTCTGTACATAAAAGATATGAAATGACACCCGAAATTACACCTTTGTCACTACATCGCTATAGAAGCCAAAAATGTGGTTAGTTTTTTGTCTGTCTGTCTGTCTGTCACTCTTTCTGTCTGTCTGTATGTTTGTTCCAGCATCACACGAAAAATACTGATCCGATTTGAATGTGGTTTTCGGAGATATATTTATCTTCTTCCAACTTAACATCTGCTGTATAAAATTTTTTCCCCCCACCCCTCTAAGGGGACAAAAGAGGGGGTCAGATTTTGTATCAAACTTTTTTCTTTAACACGAAAACTACTGATCCGATTTGCATACGGTTTTCACAGATTTGCATACGGTTTTCACAGATATATTATATTTGTCTTCTACCAACTCAACATCTGGTGTATAAAAATCCTCCCCCCCTCCCCTCTCAACCCTCTCTGGGGACCAAAGAGGGGTCAGATTTTGTATACAACTTTTTTCTTTAGTGGACTTACTTCATATTAGGTATTAACTGTGTTTTTCAACTTAACATCTGGTGTATGACCTTCCCCCCCACACCCTCTTAGGGGACAAAAGAGGGGGTAAAACATGTATCAACTGATGATAAAATATACTTTAAATGGCAAAACAACGTTTGCCGGGACAGCTAGTGCCATAATAAATGTTTTTCGATGATTGACGTTGTAAGTGTTTCTGATAAGAATGGCGTTTTAGCGGGGTTCAAGGTATGCCAGCTCATTTGATTGTTTGGTTTTTGGAAGAACACATTGTTTAGATATAAAATTAGTGATTTCCCAGCATCTACGACAGCTAGAGCTGTAACCACGATAGAGAAAGGTCACACCTACCGTTCGGTCAGTCAGGCCTTAGGTGGGTCAGCTTCCGTGGTCCATCGTAACTTTCAACGCTACAGAGAGACTGGATCTTACGTCTGGAGACGAGAACAAGGCAGATATCGGGTGACATTGGTTCAGGATGACCGTTTTGTTAGGGTACAAGCCTTAAGAAATCGACCTCAAACTGCATTGCATACACGAAACCTGTCGGAACAGATCCGAGATGTACGTGTGAGCGATTGTACAGTAAGGAAGTTAAATTAAACTCAAAAGTGCCAGCAAGGGCACCAGAACTTGAGACAGGACACCAAAGAACCAGGCTAAGATATGCGCGTGAACATCAAAATTTGACAAGTGTATGAAATCGTATGCTGTACAGTGATGGGAGCAAATTCTGTGTAAATTTTGTTGACAGGCGATAAAGAATGTGGATAAATCGTAAGGAACGCTATAGACCATCAAACTTAACGGAAACAGTGGCCTATCATGCAGGCTTCGAAATGGTTTGGGGTGGCATATGACTTGGAGCCCGCACGGAGCTGATGATTGTTAATGATGGTACTTTGACAGTACACGGCTAAAGCACAGATGTCCTAGAACTGCATGTTGTGCCTTTTACACAATTTTAGGCAGTAGCTTCAATTTTATGTGCGTCCATAGAGTAAAAAAATCGGGCATTATTACCTAAATTATGCTGGCGTAGCCTAGGTGGAGAGGCCAGCACGGTCTACGGATATGGATCCGATTGAGGACGTGTGGCACATCAATGGGTGAACGGTACGAGTTAAACCTCCAGCTCCAAAATCTGTTCAGGAGCTCGAGATGGCGCTACTGGAGGAGTAGGAGAATATCCCACAGGAAATGATTGACAATCAAAATGCAAGCATGGAATGGCGTATCCAGGCCCTCTTGAGATCCATAGAAGGCATTAAACGCTTTTAACATGGCATTTCTTAAGTAAAAATGGAGAATTTAACTTAAAAAATTACTACTGAAATTTCAAATATTTTCTTAATTTTTGATTTTTGCTGATTTTTTTCCTTTTTACACGATTTCATGCCCTAAATTTATATAAGTTTTATTTTTTAATCATCAACTATTGAATTAATATGGAAATATATAAAAAAACAGCAAATAATTTTCAAAAAAAATGAAAATTTTGTTATGTTCCGCTAATTTTGCCGGTGTGTATATTTGACTTTCTACAGCTCAATACGGCACTTTTAGGCATTTAGGCATTATTAGGGTTCCGTAGCCAAAATGCCAAAAAAGGAACCCTTATAGATTCGTCATGTCTGTCTGTCCGTCCGTCCGTATGTCACAACCACTTTTCTCCGAAACTATTAGAGCTATACTATTGAAACTTGGAAAGTAGATGTAGTCTGTGAACCGCATTAAGATTTTGATGCAAAAATGGAAAAAATAATAAAAATTTTAGGGGTCCCCTAATTATAGGTACACTATTATAGGTACAACTGAAACAAAAAAAACTTTTTTCATCTAACCTATGCGTGTGGGGTATCTATGGATAGGTCTCTAAAAATCATATTGAGGTTTCTCATATCATTTTTTTCTAACCTGAATAGTTTGCGAGAGAGACTCTTCCAAAGTGGAAAAATGTGTGTCCCCCCCCTCTATTTTCTAAAGTAGAGGCATGATAATTCTAAAAAAATATATGATGTAGATTACTATAAAAACTACCAACGAAAATTGGTTTGAACGCGATCTAGCCAGTAGTTTTTTTTATACGTCATAAATAGTAAACCTTAATCTAAATTTCATTAAATCGACTGAAATATAAAAATAAATCAAAAATATTTTAATTTCATAAAAATAAACCTTATTGCTGCTGCGGAGCCCTCCATGGGCGAGTCCAACTCGCACTTGGCCGCTTTTTTAAAATTCCAATTGACGTTCGATTCCGATAGTAGACTAAAGACGACTTTCGAAAGATGAGCATTGCTCGTCGTTTGGGAGCGCGATATGGCACGCGAAGTACATATCGCATTATCTATCATGATCTATGTCTGTGGGCAGAGCAGTTAAGTGGCAAACAGAACACTACAAATGTAGCCCATCTGGAATATGAATACATATAGTACAGTATAGTATACATTACCGTCTTCGTCGTATTGTTCAGACTTTATATCCGGCTCCTCTTTTATATTATCTGTGGTAGGATGTGTTGTGGAAATATTTTTCTTCTTATAAATTGATAGTTCTAACAAAGATCCAATTGCTCCAATGTCAATATCAGTCTATAAATTATATTATAATATAATATTATGTTTTATGAGTGACACAAAAACTACTGTTTTTATCTATAAATAAAAATATGACTATAAATATACTACAAAACATATGCTGTTGCCCGCTACTTTTTTCGCGTTCACATCAACATTTCTTTTTGGTAAAAATATTTTTTAAAATAGTAGTAGTAATAGACTATGTGTACAAAGTTTCATGATGATTCATCAGACAGAATAGGGTCCCGTTTTTAACTTTTGGGTACAGAACCCTAAAAAGGGAAAAAATACACCATTTGTTGTATCTAGGAGCCTTTCGGAAATATTAATTTTATTTATATTACGAGAGACATGCAACACAAGTACTAAATTAAAGCTGCTAGACAGCTAAATTTTCACAAATTTTATATGCAAGCAGTACTTAGCCTGGATAGATACAACAAAGTGTTAGTATTAGAGTCCCCTTTAACTATTATGTTACGGTTTCACTTTTGAAGTACCTTATTCCAGCAGAGACCATCAACAAGGCCCCGTGTCTGTACGGCCAACTGCTGCAGCCGGAGACACTGCTGCAGTCTCGTCTGGCAGATATAACACATCCAGCACTCGCTGTCTCTAATCTATTATTTAAAAAAAACACAAATCAAAGCATGAGTAACATAGGTTTTTATTGTGTCTTGGAGATCAGATAACGGGTTTCTCTTAATTTTGTTATTCGATTTCTAGATAATGAACACATAGTATCTCTATGAAGTTTGTGATAGTAAAACTTCGTGCGAACTTTATGCTTTGGCCAACAGTTAGGATCGGAGCTTCAGAAAACATTTATCCGTTCATTAGCACTAGGAGCATTAGCATATTTTGTTTACGTACCTTATAATTTGCCAGTTGCTCATAAAAGTAAAGCAGATCCGTTCTATAAATGTTAACGGTTCTTTTATTTGTAGATAAGCATATTATACAGCAACAAGTTTTCATAAACATTTTGAAATCTTTTCGTGATGAAACAAAAAAAAACTGAACCCTGGTTCTAGAGGACTGAGGAACATAGATAAAGTAATAATGCTGAGGAAGTTACGTGGCACAAAAAACAATTTCCATACTTTGTTTTTTTCTTTAGTATTATTTGAAATTGTTTATAATTTGTGTTCAATTGTGAAATTTATGTAGGTAATCATTTAAAGTAGGTAACATAGGGACCGTGCAGAAACTATAGAGGGCGTCGTAATTCGACAGCAGCGCCACGATGCGAGTAAAAGACGTAACTTGTGAGTGACTTTGACTTCGCATTCTTCTTGACCCTGGCTAGTTTATGAGTGTTTTTTTATGTTTTACACTATAAAATGATATAATACTTACACTCCCAAGTGGCCACATGCGGCCGCGAGAACAACGACAGATTTCCAAGAATCCGCGATCGAAATATTAAAGTTAAAGACTAGATGACGCCCGCAACTCCGTTGCGCCAAAAATCATTTATCGCGCGAGAACCGTACATTTTCCCGGGATAAAAGTATCCTATGTCCTTTCCCGGGGCTCAAAGTAAATCCATACCAAATTTCAGCAAAATTGGTTTAGCGGTTTGGGCGTGAAGTGCTAACAGACAGACACACTTTCGCATTTATAATATTAGGTATATTTTTATAATATTAAATATAATATTAAGGGTTTCTACTTTCTACCCGTAAACAAAGAATGGAAGAGTGAATAAAAATGTATAAAGCTTATCTAGTTAACTAAGAAAATATCTGAAAAAGTAATTAATAGCATCCATCAGCATAGAAAGTAAAAACTTGATAAATATTGCAATAAAATAATGAAGCTATGCAAAAATACTTATGTTAATTACTGAAAATGCTTGTGGATTAATAAAATAAAACAAGTTCACTAAAATAAATGCTTTTATTTCAACCTTCTGCGATTCGATCGATACCATCTTCACAACTTTTGTCTGTCACTATTTTTAACTAATTTCAGTCTGGATCTCATAAGTGTAAACACCATTTAGGTATGTATTCTTTAAATAACACACAAAGACTGCACTACTAATCTTTTTCTTACTTGAAGAATCATCCTTTTGAGAACCAACACTTTGACAAGATGGTTCAAGTTCAATACTATCCTCAGTGTTGAATTCCTGGCAGGACTTCTCCAAATTATCCTTACTTTTGATGCAACTTTATGCCAATTAAATGAGCGGTGCCTATGTATGTATATCAATTAAGATGGAAGCCAGTTTGGATGTTTACTGAAAGAAAGCAATGGTTATAGGTTATGTTCATATTGTGTTCATAAAAAATGAATTTACGGTTATAATCTACAAAATTTAGTGTTTTTACTAGTCTACACATAACACTCATGGAACTTTTTAAATACTTACGTATATTTTTACCGCCTTTTATCCATTTCTTTCGTTTTTCAATAAGCAAAGCCATGTGAATATTTTGGCAGAAAAATAGTAAAATTTTACATCGTTCGATTTGCCTTTATATTTCTTGTATGTATTAGAACAACAATACATTTCAATTCTTGAAAATACTCAGAATTTGTTAAGAAATCTTCTAATTTTCCGTAGCTTCACTAGAGCTTGACAGTAAAATTTTCGTAAAAGTTTCGGCTATTCGCCACTTGTGGCAGTTTTGTCGCTGTGCACGGTCCCTATACTAAAGGGACCGTGCAGAGCGACGACACTGCCACAAGTGGCGAATAGCCGAAACTTTTACGAAAATTTTACTGTCAAGCTCTAGTGAAGCTACGGAAAATTAGAAGATTTCTTAAGAAATTCTGAGTATTTTAAGAATTGAAATGTATTGTTGTATTCCCGGATGATGTATTAGAACAAGAAATATAAAGGCAAATCGAACGATGTAAAATTTTACTATTTTTCTGTCAAAATATTCAAATAGCTTTGCTTATTGAAAAACGAAAGAAATGGATAAAAGGCGGTAAAAATATACGTAAGTATTTAAAAAGTTCCATGAGTGTTATTTGTAGACTAGTAAAAACACTAAATTTTGTAGATTATAACCGTAAATTCATTTTTTATGAACACAATATGAACATAACCTATAACCATTGCTTTCTTTCAGTAAACATCGAAACTGGCTTCCAACTTAATTGATATACATACATAGGCACCGCTCATTTAATTGGCATAAAGTTGCATCAAAAGTAAGGATAATTTGGAGAAGTCCTGCCAGGAATTCAACACTGAGGATAGTATTGAACTTGAACCATCTTGTCAAAGTGTTGGTTCTCAAAAGGATGATTCTTTAAGTAAGAAAAAGATTAGTAGTGCAGTCTTTGTGTGTTATTTAAAGAATACATACCTAAATGGTGTTTACACTTATGAGATCCAGACTGAAATTAGTTAAAAATAGTGACAGACAAAAGTTGTGAAGATGGTATCGATCGAATCGCAGAAGGTTGAAATAAAAGCATTTATTTTAGTGAACTTGTTTTATTTTATTAACCCACAAGCATTTTCAGTAATTAATATAAGTATTTTTGCATAGCTTCATTATTTTATTGCAATATTTATCAAGTTTTTACTTTCTATGCTGATGGATGCTATTAATTACTTTTTCAGATATTTTCTTAGTTAACTAGATAAGCTTTATACATTTTTATTCACTCTTCCATTCTTTGTTTACGGGTAGAAAGTAGAAACCCTTAATATTATATTTAATATTATAAAAATATACTTAATATTATAAATGCGAAAGTGTGTCTGTCTGTTAGCACTTCACGCCCAAACCGCTAAACCAATTTTGCTGAAATTCTGTACGGATTTACTTTGAGCCCCGGGAAAGGACATAGGATACTTTTTATCCCGGGAAAATGTACGGTTCTCGCGCGATAAATGATTTTTGGCGCAACGGAGTTGCGGGCGTCATCTAGTCTTTAACTTTAATATTTCGATCGCGGATTTTTGGAAATCTGTCGTTGTTCTCGTGGCCGCATGTGGCCACTTGAGAGTGTAAGTATTATATCATTTTATAGTGTAAAACATAAAAAAAAACACTCATAAACTAGCCAGGGTCAAGGAGAATGCGAAGTCAAAGTCACTCACAAGTTACGTCTTTTACTCGCATCGCGGCGCTGCTGTCGAATTACGACGCCCTCTATAGTTTCTGCACGGTCCCTAAAGCCATTCATGGTTCACCATCAATTTCTTCTTCTTCTTATTTTTTTTTCTGAACATGGCTGTCAGTACCTATGTCGTGTAAAATGGCGGGAAACAAGGTTTTCATCCGCGCGACGCTCTAACCAACTGAGCTAATGGGCCGGTAAGGTTTTCATCCAAAGTTAACAAAATTTTATACGTCAGTTTTTCAGATTATAGTCAAGTCGAAAGACTAGTACTTGTCTAAAAAAAAGTAAAACCTGACAGACTTCTAAAATCTGACAGACATGACCACAGACATGACACTCTTAAAAGTTCAATGATTGGTTCAGTGTGAGTGTCATGTTCTAAAATCTGTCAGATTTTAGAAAATGACACGTTATGAAGTTGACAGTGAGCTTCCAAACTGCGAAAAAGGCCGCGCATGCGTAGTTGAAAAACTAAACGACCACTAGTAAAGTCAGTTGGTCAGGTGGTATAAGCCCATTACTAAATCTTTCGATGGAGTTTTGGAGGGAATCATACGCAGCAATAACCTTCTATGTATTAAGAGAACGCGAGATTGTACAAAATAATTTTCGTTCTTTGATAATTTATCATAACATAGGTAGATTCAAGTGGTTAATTCGGAAGCGTTGGTACCAAGCTTCAGGAGTTATTTGTTTAAGGTGAATTCCATAAAGTTTGTAGTGGTTTATTGCAATTAGCCAATAGCCATAGGTCAGAAAGTATTGAAATGCGTCGTGAATCACGACGCACGACGCATGCGTAGTTGAAAAATGCATCACCAGTCGTGATGCATTTTTCAACTACGCATGCGTGGCTTTTTTGTGTGTAAGTGTGAGTGTCATGTTCTGAAATACCAAGTAAAATACTATAAATTTTACGATTTTAAAAAATGTCACTCACACTGGCACTAATTTTTAACTTTGCGCAAGCGCAATGTGCATTGCAAATCGAAACGAACACGACTAAAATATCAAAATCTTTCAAAGTGACCAGTGTGGCGTGAGTGTGGCCATAAGATACCACAGTCCACACCAGAAACAAGTGGCTCTACTAATGTAATTGTTTTTTGATGGACTATACGTCTGGGCATGATCTGGGCTTTATTTTCCTGTTCTGAGGTCTGGGCTCTGGCATATCTAACGGCCCGGCCGCATCTGCGTGTATCGTCCGAAGCTTCGTGCGACGAGACGATACTATTGGACGATACACGCAGATCGTCCAATAGTATCGAACTTAGCGCGAAGCACCACGCATATGCGGCCGCGGCGTAAAGGCTACAGCAAAGAATGCGACAGATAATATACGTAACGAATGATAAAGAAAAGGACAGCTACGGCCTACGAGTATAATAGAGTTGCACTTGACAGGTGCTAGCGTGACATAGCGCGACAGAGATGAGAATATCGTTAATGTTGAACAGAAGAGACAATAAAACTAATTATTTGTTCAATTATTTTTTATTAATCTATTTATATTTAATAAAATCGTAGGAAAGACAAAAGTGTACATGGATTGAATATATTATTTTTTAAATAATACCTACTTGGACCGTGACCAACAATCGATATCGAACCCAAAAATAGTTTTTATACTTACCTAAATAGTTTTTAGAATTTTTGTCTGTTTGTCTGTATGTATGTCCGGGCCAAGCTCGTAAAGTATCTGCATGCCTTTTTTAATATACCTAAAATACGGGAGCAAACGGGTCACCTAATGGAAAGGAAAGTTGATTTCCTTTCCGCCGCTTTTTAGGGTTCCGTAGCCAAAATGGCAAAAAAGGAACCCTTATAGATTCGTCATGTCTGTCTGTCTGTCCGTCCGTCCGTATGTCACAGCCACTTTTCTCCGAAACTATTAGAGCTATACTATTGAAACTTGGTAAGTAGATGTAGTCTGTGAACCGCATTAAGATTTTGATGCAAAAATGGAAAAAATATTAAAAATTTTAGGGGTCCCCATAGGTACAACTGAAACAAAAAAATTTTTTTTTCATCTAACCTATGCGTGTGGAGTATCTATGGATAGGTCTCCAAAAATCATATTGAGGTTTCTCATATCATTTTTTTCTAACCTGAATAGTTTGCGAGAGACTCTTCCAAAGTGGAAAAATGTGTGTCCCTCCCCCCTCTAATTTCTAAAGTAGAGGCATGATAATTCTAAAAATAATATAATATGATGTAGATTACTATAAAAACTACCAACGAAAATTGGTTTGAACGAGATCTAGCCAGTAGTTTTTTTATACGTCATAAATAGTAAACCTTAATCTAAATTTCATTAAATCGACTGAAATATAAAAATAAATCAAAAATATTTTAATTTCATAAAAATAAACCTTATTGCTGCTGCGGAACCCTTCATGGGCGAGTCCAACTCGCACTTGGCCGCTTTTTTTTTTTTACCGCCGCTCATGAACTCGCAACATTAGAATTTAGAAGAGCTGCAGGTGCGTTGCCGACCTTTTAAGAGGGGATACGCTCTCTTCTTGAGGGTTTGCAGGTCGCTTTAGTCTGGAAATACAGCTGTATTGTATACCGAAACTTACAGAGTTTTACAGTGTGCGGCAGAAAGTTACGCGAAAAATGATCGGTGGAATACTACCACTTGTGAAGGTGATGAGTTATTACAATCCTTATGCCGTGGCCGCATATGCGTGGTGCTTCGCGCTAAAGCCGATACTATTGGACGATCTGCGTGTATCGTCCAATAGTATCGTCTCATTGCACGAAGCTTCGGACGATAGACGCAGATGCGGCCGGGACATTATTATAGTTCGACAAGGCTCTACAACAGGGTTTCAAATACCGATATTATTTCATAACGTTACTGCTTCAAGGGCATAGATACCGGTATGAAAATTTACCGATACTAGAAATAACGGTAAAAAATTGACATTAATAACGGTAAATATGATTTATAACAGTAAATATATGTTTTTTGATGACGTTACCTTTTGTAAAATAAGTACTTAATTTAATCAGTCAATTCAGTATGCAGTATGCACAAAATTAAACTAGAGTAGACGTGTCTGGTGACCAGTAGGTGTATATTAAAGGAAAGATGACGTTTAATGAGAATGACATGGTCAGCTGTAGTTCACTACTCAGTATCTTTGTTCAAATATTATATTTACCGATATTATCATAACGATATTTTTTCGTTACGTTACTAGATATCGTTAAAAAATTACCGTTATCTGGCTACCATTATGAAAACGGTAACGGTACGTAATGAATTTTTTTCTGATATTCGTTATCGTTATGAAGCCCTGCTCTACACATTGAGGTATTATTACTTGCTCTACGTGAACGTGGCGAGAAAAGGAACTAAACGCTTCTATCATACAAAAACGTCATTTTACACATGTGTTTGACAGTTCTCCTTTACCAGCAGCGCCTTTTGACATCATTGACACATTCATGTAAAGCCTTGTCGGACTATACTTTCAAACTAATATTATAATTACGACATTGTGTCTGTCGGTCTGTCTGTTACCTCATAACGCCTAAGCCATTAACCCGATAGAGATACTTTCGAGCACCTGAAAAGGACATAGGATACTTTTTGTTCTGGGAAAATGTACAGTTCCCGAGCTATAAACTAATTTTGGTCCAACGCAGTTGCAGGAGTGAATTAGTTATGCCGCGGCCGCACATACGTCTATCGTCACGAAGCTTCGTGCTAAAAACGATACCATTGGACCATCTGCGTGTATATTCCAAAATTGTAGTAATATCATGAATTAAACACACACGATAACTACGCAATAAATATATTATATGATTCATAAATCATAATATTTACAATGTGTTTTTTAAATTGTATTCGATATAAAGTATCAAAAGCTTTTATAGTTATCGGATACAGTGTGTCCAGAAGAGGCCACACGGTCATACCGGATACATCTTAAAGGCCGTATAGACGATCGGTTCCAACCACCAACAGAGGTCACCTTGGTAGGGTTGGAACAAAAATCAACCGTGTAGACGTTTGTTTTTGGTTGAACAACCAAATAACCTTCAATTACCTTGGTAGGGAGCGCATCCCTCACTACCAATGTCAAATAGAGAACATTGAATTGAAACGCGACCGTGTAGACGCTTGTTGGCGCTTTCGCACATTGATTCAGTTTATATTTCAGTCATAGTCATCAGTCGAACATTAATCCATAGTGATTAGCTACTGAAAATGGCGGCACCGGCGCGCAATGAACGCGAAATTGTAACTGAATTTATAGAAATTTATAGGAATTTGCCTACACTGTGGGATATTGGTTCCGATCTTTATAAAGATCGGGACAAAAAGAGTCAAGCGTGGCAGTTGCTTGTGGATAAATTAAAAGAATATGACCCTGAGGCTCATATTATGTCGATGGCAAAAAAGAAAATTGAACACATGAGAACGGCTTTTAAACGAGAAGAAAATTTACGTGAAAAAGTTGATTACGTGTAGACAGAGATTCAACTTTGTTGACCCAACCAAGGTGACCTCTGTTGGTGGTTGGAACCGATCGTCTATACGGCCCTTTACAAGGGGCGACTCTATTATTTTAATTTCTTTTTTGACAGACTATACACTGATATTTTTTACGGCCCGGCCGCATCTGCGTCTATCGTCCGAAGCTTCGTGCTATGAGACGATACTATTGGACGATAGGTACACGCAGATCGTTCAATAGTATCGGTTTCATAGCGCGAAGCACTACGCATATGCGGCCGCGGCATTAGAAATACAACCAATATGATGTCCGTGATGGCAACCTGCAAGTAATTTCAGATCGGTGGGGAACCAATAGAAAATCTAGAAGTGTCTATCGTTACGCCATCTGAATGCCTAAAAGGCCGTATAGACGATCGGTTCCAACCACCAACATAGGTCACCTTGGTTGGGTCAACAAAGTTGAATCTCTGTCTACACGTAATCAACTCGTTAGCAAAGAGAATATAATCACTACGTTTCTCGTCAGTCGTTACCTACCAAGGTAATTGAAGGTTATTTGGTTGGTCAACCAAAAACAAACGTCTACACGGTTGATTTTTGTTCCAACCCTACCAAGGTGACCTCTGTTGGTGGTTGGAACCGATCGTGTATACGGCCTTTAAATACTAAAAGGGCACATGTCCATTAAAATCAGCAAAACTTTTTTTTTCTTTGTTGTGTTGTCAGCACTGAATTACATCATATATGTTAAATGGGCACTTGTTTGAGTTCATTTAGTACCACAGAAACGCCATCAACTTTTTTGTTAGGTACTAAAAGGGCACTTGTCCCGTGACATGTGCCGTTTTTACAAATATTTCTGAACGAATTGGTAGAAGTCAGTTCGTACTCAATCAATGTCATTCACACGTCATTCATCACAGAGTACTTTTTTATTGTCATTCATTTAACGGTTTCTTTTGGCAGCGGATATTAGTACGAGGATATTATCAAATTATAATTAGATTATAATTAGATTTAGCTTAAAATGAGTGAAGAACCAAGCCGGAAGAGAAAGAGACGTGTGCGCCATGAAGAAAGCTATCGAAGAAACAAAATAAAGAAGGCAAAAGTGCTTGGTGAAGGTCACTACAACTATCGTGGTCGATATGTTCCAGCAAAAAATACTCCTGAAAGCATTAATCTAGAGTGGTATGTAAGCTCGCGGCTTCTTATTCTTATCTTATTTCTTCTTCTTTCTTTACATTGAAAAGTCGTTGCTCATAAGTAATTATTTTTTTCAGCTGTCACAAAAAGTGCCTTGAAAGTATAACCCCATCAGAAGAGGTCGAAAATATACTAGCTTCATTTTACAGCATGACTTCCAAAAACGAACAGGACATACATCTTCAGAGGCTTATGAAAATTAAAGGAGTCCAAAGAAGAAGAGGCCGAAGCCCAACACTACCAACAGAAAGGAAGCCTAAAACTAAGTTTGTTGAGTATTTTCTACTAGTGAACCGTGAAAGGGTAAAAGTTTGCAAAAAAGCGTTTATGAACGCTCACAACGTAACTGCTAAGAGAATAAGAAGAATTGCTAATCTACTCGAATCTGATATCACACCCCAAGACTTGAGAGGAAAACATCCATGTGCAAATGCCATTTCCAGTGAAGTCTGTCAACAGATACACGAACACATTTCTTCTTTTCCAACAAAATAATGTCATTATTCTTCAGAGTGTCGCCTTTACTTGTCTTCAGAACTGTCAGTGAAGAAAATGTACAGGCTTTTTCTCCAAAAGCATCCAGAACTTGAGACTAAAGACGTAAAATATCAATTTTACTGGTCATACTTCAAGACTAATTTTAGTCTTTCTTTTGGCCGTCCAGCGGTGGATACTTGCTCAAATTGTGAAAATCTCAAAACTAAATTAAAAGATCTGGGGGCACGGGAGTGCCCCCGCCAAGATGAGCCAAGCGAAGCGCGCACGGGCACTACCTACCTTTTCTCGAAACGTTTCGCCGTATTTTTGCACCCTCGTAACTTTGGTTTGGATAATGCCACATAGTTGAAATTTTCAAGATATTATGACATGAGTATAATAATTAAATGCGCAAAGTTTGAATATTGTTACTATTATACTTTAGATTTTATAGGGGTCCAAAAACCCCACAATAATGGACTGACTCACCGATCATCAAAATTGTTAGGGTACTTCCTGAAGTCATAGAAAGCTGAAATTTGGTATGTGACATACTATTAGTACAGAAACAACAAAAAAATTATCAAACCCAACCTAACCTATCCCATCCCCTTGATATAGAGAGGGGATGTTAGTATGAGATACCCCCGTGTCTTGTGCTAGATACAAAATTAAAAATAGAGTATAAAATAATTCTTGTGCCAAAAAAAAATACGTATTAGACATGAGAGACCATAGACTCACAGAAAACCGGCGTGAAACAGCGCTCTCACAGAAAACCGGCGTGAAACAGCGCTTGCCCTGTGTTTCGCTTAGTGAGTGAGTTAAGCGGAGGCCCAACTGCACCCTAAACCTTATTCCTTATCCCTGTTCTCTTCTGCTGATTCCCTTAGCCTATTCCTTCATAAAAAGACCGAAAACGCACTTGCAACACTTCTGATGTTAGTGTCTAATGTCTATAGACGACGGTAGAACTTACTTTCCATCAGGTGACCTGTTTGCTCATTTGTCTCCTAATTTTATATAACAGATCCCTTCTTAAAGGCTGGCAAAGCACTTGCAACTTTTCTAATATTGCGAGTGCACATCCTCGTTAATTGCCCCTTAATTTCATAAAAACGTAATAATTTATGTGGTAATTTTTCCATCATTCAAAGAATCATTCCGTACCTCCTTTTAAATAATATTACATCTATACTAATATTATAAATGCGAATTGTAAGGGGGTGAAAATGCGTAAAGTTCAAATAAAGTTAGTTCCAAAAATTCATAATAGATGGCGCCGCGCCGCCGCCGCGCGTCTTCTACATCGCACTATCGCTTACCCAAACGTGTTTCTATAAGAGGTGATAAGGATTAATATACTGTTTTCGATTAATTTGATGTTTCACATAATATTTGAAATATATTGTATTAAGAAGAGTTGATGTTCGACTTCGACCCCACTCCCCAGCTGTTAATAACCCCCTATGCAAAAATATATATCTATACATATTATAATAAAACTGTAGTAGGTAATGAAAATTCTGTACAATAAAGATATTAAAATAAATAATAAGCGGGGGGTGTCACTACATCGCTATAGCCTATAGAAGCCAAAAATGTAGTTAGTTTTTTTTGTCTGTCTGTCTATCATGTATGTGTAAAGTCGTCAATCGCCTATTACTGGTTTTGCTGTTCAGTAGGGTTACCCTGGGATAATATTCCCTCTGGCGTAATATGAAATAATACAACCAGTGAGTGTGAGCGAAAAGACAAAGTTTATTCCATCAAATTACATAATATATCAAACACTGTCGTGCAAGCGACACCGCGATGCAGAAGCCTGACAGCGACATCTGTTACTGAATAGCGGAACCAAACCCACCTATACAATATGAGATTTACAAAATATCTCTACAGTATGTTTGTTCCACTATCACACGAAAACTACTGATCCGATTTGAATGCGGTTTTCACAGATGTATTCTTCTTCTTCTTCTTCTTCCAACTTAACATCTGGTGATAAAAAAATTTCTCCCCACCCCTCAAAGGGGACGAAAAAGGGAGTCAGATTTTGTATCAAACTTTTTTCTTTAACACGAAAACTACTGATCCGATTTGCATACAGTTTTCGCAGATATATTTGTCTTCTTCCAACTCAACATCTGGTGTATAAAAATACCGGGGGGTATCCCACCCTTCTAAGGGGACCAAAGAGGGCGTCAGATTTTGTATCAAACTTTTTTCTTGGACTTATTTCATAATATTATTAACTGTGTTTTCTAACTTAACATCTGTTAATAAAAAATTTCCCCCACACCTCTTAGGGGACAAAAGAGGGGGTAATATTTTATATCAACTGATAAAGTAGAAATACTTTAAATGGGAAAACAACGTTTGCCGGGACAGCTAGTTATTTTAAACTAGTAGTACTGTAAGAAATGTTTTCTGTCTGTCTGTAAACATTGAAGTTTGAAGTAAGCGTCCCCCGGAAGCACCTCTAGTCTGTCGTGCAAATGCAATTTGCAGTAATGTAGCAACGAGAACTACTTACCATATAATATTATTACATTATTACTAGCTGTCCCGGCAAAAGTAAATATAATAATGAAGCACGATAGTCTATATCAAATCAATAAAGCAGCACCCGGCTGTCGCATAACTATTGAAAATCTATTGTGTCTGCGATTCCCACGATCGAGGTAATATTTACGTGGACTCTCCGGGCGAGTCGGTGGCACTGATAATTAAATCTCTCCCCTACCGCACGCACACCCGCGCGTCGCGCCTTGACGCCCAATTCGCAACGTGCAGCAGAAATCGTAATATTTTAATTTCGCCATAACATTAAAACCAAATGTCCAATTTTAATCATTCAAAGACCAAATATTATCTACATTAACTGTACTTAGTGACGAAATAATTTATTTTGATAAGGGTCAATAGCATTATTTAAATAAACGCGTTTAAATATAGTCCAAAAAAAAATCAAGATTTTTTAATAAAAAAATGGTTATTGTGCGTCACTCAACATAGATAGGTATAGTGTGTCGCGGACTTTTTTGTAGATATTTAAAAGATCTATAATTACTTAGAACATTTTATGCCTCTATCTTTTATAGTTTAGGCAGCGTACGCAAAATAAGTAACTTTTCTTGTTGATTTTTTACACCTTGCGTCCGAAAATCCCAAATATCTTACGGAACCTTATATTTTTCCAAAATAAAAATTAGCCTATGTTCAGCAGAAATAATGCAGGATTCCAATGGTAAAAGAATTTTTCAAATCGGTCCAGTAGTTTCGGAGCCTATTCGACTCAAACAAACAAACAAACAAACAAACAAACAAACAAACAAATCTTTCCTCTTTATAATAGTAGTGTAGATAATAGAAGTTGCTTTATGACGGGTACTACCGCGCGCTATTTAAAGCTGTAGTCCACGCGGACGGAGTCGCGGGCTCGCGGGCAACAGCTTGTATATTATAATTGTATGTTCCTTAAGTATATTATTAATAACTTTACTTTGCAGACTCTAGACCTTAAATCATTTTAAAAATATGTAAGTTCAAAGTATAGTCGTAGTCTCAGCATTTCTTTGCAAATATTTAATTGTAGGATGTAAACAACATCGGTTAGTTCAAAGAAAAAACCTGTGCCTAAAAGTTAAACGGCTAAAACATAATCACGTCAAACAATAGTGCGATGTAGATACCTAACAGTGAAATCTCTTAATGACTAGAGTACATTTACAAGTATTATGCGATGTAGACGACCAGCAGCGACATCTATTATTTATTAATTATTATCAAATATATTGATATTTGATAAGGAAAAAAATATAAAACCACGTTTGTTGTATGAGAGCCCCGCAAAATATTAAATTTATTTTGTTGAAATACATGATCGATGAAAATTTCTACTACCGTTCTTGAGATACTTCCAAGAGACAGATAGACAGACAGACAGACGGGCAGCTGACAGACAATGAAGTCTAGGAATAGGGTTCCGTTTTTACCCTCTGGGTACTGAAACCTAAAAGAAATACACCAAAAAAAGAAAGAAAAAATGAACTAAAAAAAACAACGTAAACCAACTTACAAAAAGAAATGAAATCCCACAAAAAACATTTTCATGTAAAAATGTTGCCAAGATGAGAACATAATATTATTATAGTTCGTGGTGTCAAAAAGTAGTGAAATCTCATGTAGAGCCAAGTTTCTAACCTTACATACTTAGCCCTAAATCTAAAAACCTTAATTTTACACCAAAGCGTGGCAAAATATTTGATAATAATATAATGTGTCAGCCGAACGAGAAGAATCTAAAAACTCTACACATTAGTCAAAATCGGTGGCTTGGCCATTTTGTTATTCGGCAGGGCTTTGAACTTAATATACCCTAACTAAAGAAAAATGGCCAGGCTATCGATTTTGACTAATGTGTAGAGTTTTTAGATTCTTCTCGTTCGGCTGACACATTATATTATTATCAAATATTTTGCCACGCTTTGGTGTAAAATTAAGGTTTTTAGATTTAGGGCTAAGTATGTAAGGTTAGAAACTTGGCTCTACATGAGATTTCACTACTTTTTGACACCACGAACTATAATAATATTATGTTCTCATCTTGGCAACATTTTTACATGAAAATGTTTTTTGTGGGATAAATCTTTAAATGACAATGCTAAACGAGCATATGCAGCAGAATTAATGGTTCATCAAAGCAGAAGCAAGAAGTTTTATAAAGAAATTCAACAAAGCACTGCTTTGGGTAAAGAGAACAAAATCTTAGCGATTTGCTTTGATTACATGGCTGTTGTTGACCTTCCACGAATCCCAGTTCAAGACATTTATTACTATAGACAGCTGTCTGTCAACACATTCGGTATCTATAATTTGGGAACTGATCAAGTAGTCACCTACGTTTACCATGAAGGGATTGCACGGAAGACACCAGATGATGTTTGCTCATTTCTCTATCACTACCTGAATAATTTTGTTTACCAAGAATATGAGGAACTACATTTATTCTGTGACAACTGCGCCGGGCAGAATAAAAATCATGCAATGGTAAGATTTTTAATGGCGCTTATAGAAAATAAAGTGTTCAAAAAAATTAAATTGATATACCCATTTCGTGGCCACTCTTTTTTGCCATGTGATCGCAGTTTTGGCCTGATAAAAAGGAAACTGAAAAAAACTGACAGGCTGTATACTGTAGACCAATATATTCAGGATGTCATATTGAATTGCTGTGAGATTCCAGAGAAGTTAACAGTTTTTAATGTGGATAAAGACATTATCCTTGATTTTCAAAACTGGTACTCTAAATACTACTACAAAACTAAAATTGAACTAAATAGTGTGCCAGGCAGTCTGAAAGAAAAATTTCAAATTTCAAAATATCATGAATTTAAATTTGATTGCACAGAAATGGATTTAGTCACAACAAGTGAATACATTAATGGTGTAGTAAAATACAAATTTAAGCTGCGTAAAACAAATGTGCATGAAAAGGGTTGCTTTTCCTGACAAGCGAATATACAAAGATGTAGTACCAATTAATAAAAATAAAATGATTGACTTGAAAAAACTAGAACAGTACATACCACAAGAATTCACACACACCACAGTGTCGTCTTCTTCTGGATGTAGTCCACGACGTCCTCGACCTCCATGGACCAATGCAGGCGGGATATGTACAGGGGCGTCGCGGGGACCTCGCTCCGCAGACGCAGCTCAGGTACATATGGTGCGATGCCGCGATGGTTGCGGGCGGCGGGCTTCTTCCTCCTCTCCACCAGTATGAAGCCCTCCTCATCACACCTCCTGCTCTCGTCCTTGCCAGGCCGAGAAGACTCCACCTTGCGGCTCTTCGTAGCCTTGCGGCTCTCCTTAGTCTCGCGACTCTTCGGAGCCTTGCGGCTCTCATTCACCCCATTGATTTCGCCCGCGGGGGAGGTGCGGGGCGACCAGCAACAGTCGCGTAGTTTTGCTGAGTCGCCTGAAGACTCAGTCCAGTCAGAAGAGTCAGAAGAGTCCGATAATGCTGACGGGCTAAACGCGCATGTTTGCGCGCCACGACGAGTGGTGACGTATGCGGCATCAGGTGAGGGTGACCTACATATTGAATTACCACTTTTTAATTGCGATAATTCAATACGTAAGTCACTGATCGTAGACTGACGCCTGCAATCTACCACGAACTCCGGCCAGCTCCTCCTTCAGGAACCTGATGTCCTTCAGTAGGCTGACGACGTCGACGTGGTCCAGCGTGACGGGTGGCAGCTTGTGCAGCTCCTTGGCCACAAAAGCCGGCACCTCATCAGGATCCGTCTGCTTCAGCAGGGAGATGATGTCCTGCACGCTCCTTTCTGTTCCGTCTCTTCTTCGCGACGGCATGTTCGCGCTCTGTCCGAGCGTCTCGTACAGCAGCTGCTTGCCCTTGCAAATCTCCTCGCTGGAGAACGAGGACTTGCAGATCTGCATGATGCTGACCTCGTCCATAGTGTCGATGGCGTGCTGGATAAACGCCAGCAACTCGTTGACCACGAGCGCCATGGTCACGTGCAGCGGCAATGTGCCGCGCGATTCGCAAAATATTACTTTTGCTGCGTGTGTAACGCGGAGCACGACCGATCGCTAGCTCGACACATTACACAGTATAAATTACTGAATGTCTTTATAAGTAGCTGCATGCTGTGAACTTCTTTTGACATAATTATATATATTTATATATTATATAAGAAGCCCGCCGCCCGCAACCATCGCGGCATCGCACCATATGTACCTGAGCTGCGTCTGCGGAGCGAGGTCCCCGCGACGCCCCTGTACATATCCCGCCTGCACTGGTCCATGGAGGTCGAGGACGTCGTGGACTACATCCAGAAGAAGACGACACTGCGCCTGAGGGTCGAACGTCTGCAGTCTCGCCACAAGGTTAACTTTAGCTCCTTTGTGGTGAGAGTGCCGACGAATCTTCTGTCGACTTTCGAGGCGCCGGAGTTCTGGCCGATGGATGTAGTCTATCGGAGGTTCCGGGGGAGACTCCGGAACGAAGCGAGTCACGTCGCCGGCAAAACGTGAAAGTGTTAGTTTTTAAGTATAATATAGAAAATGTATGTATGTTAGTTTTTAAGGTATTTATTATAAAATTATATGTATGCTAGGTTTAAGGTATTTGTTATATGGGCCTCTGATGCCTGAAATAAATGTTTTGATTTGATTTGATTTGATTTGATATTGCCGTTAAATGGTTTCTCACCAGTATGAATTATTAAGTGACTTTTTAAGTGCGATATTTGTAAGAATTTCTTTTGACATATGTCACAGTTATATGGTTTCTCACCAGTATGAATTAGCAAGTGTGCTTGTAAGTTGCTTTTTGTTCCAAATTTTTTTTGACAAATATTGCAGTTAAATGGTTTCTCACCAGTATGAATTACTAAATGTCTTTCTAAGTTAGAGCGCAATGTGAATTTCTTTTGACATATGTCACAGTTATATGGTTTCTCACCAGTATGAATTAGCAAGTGTTTTTTTAAGTCCGATCTTCGTAAGAATTTCTTTTGACATATGTCACAGTTATATGCTTTCTCACCAGTATGAATTAGCATGTGTCCTTTTAAGTGGCTTTTTGTTCCAAATTTCTTCTGACAAATATTGCAGTTAAATGGTTTCTCACCAGTATGAATTACTAAATGTCTTTCTAACTTAGAGCGCAATGTGAATTTCTTTTGACATATGTCACAGTTATATGGTTTCTCACCAGTATGAATTAGCAAGTGTTTTTGTAAGTGGCCTTTTCTTCCAAATTTCTTTTGACAAATATTGCAGTTAAATGGTTTCTCACCAGTATGAATTAATAAGTGTTTTTCTAAGTAAGAGCGCTAAACGGTTTTTCACCAGTATGTGTCCGGATGTGCCTTTGCAACCTGCTTTTAGTCGGAAACATTTTTAAGCAAACATCACAGATTAGTTGTTCCTTGTGAGTCTTGTACTGTGTCTTTTTGTCCTCATTTTCTACGCTCTGTTCACCAGCGCACTTCCCCTTGTCCCCAACATGTTCGTCTGTGGCTGTGTGCTGCGTGGGGGGACTTTGGCGTACATACTTGTCAATGACACTTTGACTCAACTTTACTAATTTCAATTCAAGCACCCTTGAGCCTTGCCAATCATCAATGCGGTCAACGCTCAATGATTCCTGTTTGCAAACAGCATCACTATCTGACACATCATCATCTTCAAATTCTAACATGGGTGCATAATCTTCTCCATACGTATTTGTATTTTCTACAGTTTGTTCTTCAATTATTTCTATAAGAAAAAAATGTTAATGTTACAAACTTGAAAACTAATCAATAATTGACAACATTTCAAAATTTTAACATGGCTTTTTTATTATTTTATATGAAAGTAGACTTAAAATAAGGCGATACGTGTTTTTTGCTGTTTTTTGTTTTTTTTGTATACCTAAAAAATAGATTTTAATCCTTCGTATTCTAAAGAGACGTAAGCGCCAAGTGACGTCATAAGTACGCCTGAACGGTTATTATTCCATTACAGCATTGATTTTCAAACTAGGGGGCGCGCCCCACTAGGGAGGCGCGAAGACATGATGAGGGGGGCGCGGGCGCCGGTGGCGGTTTTACTCCAGAGTCCAGATGCCCGCGCATTCCCGCGACGTACGCGAATTGGAAATCTTGTCAAAAACATGCAAGCTCATCCGTCACATTGATTCTTCCTGAAGAGGGCGACTAACTCAAAAAAATCAAACATTGTCCTTCTCAATAACTCGATAAATATACAACATTTTAAAAATCCGCTAGGTCGGTTTCTAAATGATAGAATTTTTACAATGTGTTAAAATATTAACTGAGTTTAATGCACGGTTATGGCAATGATGTATGAACAATTCGTGAAAATTAGATGCATCTTTGGGAATTGCGATTTTTTCTTTCGAAAAAATTTTATGATATCGTTTTTTTGCTCCGATCGGATTCTTGGAAATATAATGTAGTATTTAGTTTTAGAAAATGAAACAATTCGGAGCTTGATTTCAAGTATAACAAAGAATTATAAAATCGTCAATTTTGGGTTAGAAGTATGTAAAAACATATTTTTATAATGAAACTTCTGAAAATGTATTTTTGGTCTTTATTATTTTATTTTACAATAGCTTGGCGAGCCCACTTGCTACTACTTGCTGGGCCCTGGGCCGAAGGGAGGCGTAAGCACTAAGCATGTTCATTAGGGAGGCGTGATACATATAAGTTTGGGAACCTCTGCATTACAGTTTACAAAAGAAAAAATATGTCAATTGTCAATGTAAGTCTGTTACGTTTATTCAATCGTTTATTAGGACGTCTGTCAATGTCATCGTCAGACGTCAACCTCTACGCGCCTCTCTTTCGTATTGTTTTGCCATTGTAATCCAGTTAAACTTTACTAACACAACTCACTAGTATGATATAAAACTTGTGGTAACAGTAATTTGGTTATTCTCAAGTTATTTTTAAACAAATGTGAAATGTCAATTGTCATTGTTGACATTGACTGTTTTTTTAAGCTTCATGATGTCTTTTTAGGGTTCCGTACCCAAAGGGTAAAAAGCGGCCAAGTGCGAGTTTTACTCGCCTATGAAGGGTTCCGCAGCAGCAATAAGGTTTATTTTTTTGAAATTAAAAGGTTTTTGATTTATTTTTATATTTCAGTCGATTTAATAAAATTTAGATGAAAAATTTTTTTTTTTCAGTTGTACCTATGGGGACCCCTAAAATTTTTAATAATTTTTACATTTTTGCATCAAAATCTTAATGCGGTTCACAGAATACATCTACTTACCAAGTTTCAATAGTATAGCTATAATAGTTTCGGAGAAAAGTGGCTGTGACATACGGACGGACAGACAGACATGACGAATCTATAAGGGTTCCTTTTTTGCTATTTTGGCTACGGAACCCTAAAACGGGACCCTATTACTAAGACTTCGTTGTCTGTCCGTCTGTCTGTCTGTCTCCAGGCTGTAACTCAAGAACGGTAATAGCTAGAGATTTGATATTTTCACAGATTATGTATATCTGTTGCCGCTATAACAACAAATACTAAAAATAAAATAAAATGAATATTTAAGGGGGGCTCCCATACGACAAACGTGATTTTTTTGGCCTTTTTTGCTCTATATCAAAAATTGCGACAGGTAGGTACTTGAATTTTTCACAAAATCCTTAGTTATATGTGTACTTGAATATTTAATAATAATATTAAAATAAAATAAAAAAATAAGGGGGGCTCAATTTATGGTCTAATTTTGCTCTATAATGGTACGGAACCCTTCGTGCGCGATTCCGACTCGCACTTGGCCGATTATTTATTTAAACTACTTTACACCAGGCAAAATAAATGTCTGATTTATGCCGTTCAAATGACGTCACAGCGTATTTTTCAGTTTTTAGGGTTCCATAGTCAACGAGGAACCCTTATAGTTTCGGTCTGTCCGTCTGTCTGTCTGTCCGCGGTTTTGCACAGAGACTATAGGACCTACAAAGCTGTAATTGGGCATGAATACACATAATGATAATGCCGACAAAATGGTACATAAAATGTTTAAAAAATATTTTTTTTCATGGTACCTCCCCTACACATCAAGCGAGGTTGAATTTTTTTTTCGCGCCCACCCAATCGTGTGGGGTGGTTTATTAAAAATATTATGAGTATTCATAGATAATTTTCCGATTTAGAGACCCATTTGTGAAATATTAAGTTTTAAGGTGGAAAAAATCGTCCAGTGTCCCCCCCTTCTATCAGCTAAACGGTGTCTTCTGGAAATGTGAAAAAATTCACGGGAGTAGGAAATATGCTGATTTTAAAAAGGAAAACTATCTAAGGCTAAGAAGACTTCATAAGTTATTGAGTAATAGACTAATAGTCGATCAACTAAAAAAAATGTATTCGGCGAAGTATAAAGGAACTTTTCGTTCAAATTCCTTTGAAAGTAACTGAGATGATGTTGTTAGTAGTGTAAAACATGTTATAAAATATGTACATTCATTGACCAGAAAAAAAATTTTCAAAAACTAGCGGAACTACGGAACCCTATACTGCGCGTGACCCGACACGCACACGCGCAGTTTTTAGGGTTCCGTAGCCAAAATGGCAAAAAAGGAACCCTTATAGATTCGTCATGTCTGTTTGTCTGTCTGTCTGTCCGTCCGTCCGTATGTCACAGCCACTTTTCTCCGAAACTATTAGAGCTATACTATTGAAACTTGGTAAGCAGATGTAGTCTGTAAACCGCATTAGGATTTTAATGCAAAAATGGAAAAAATATTAAAAATTTTAGGGGTCCCCATAGGTACAACTGAAACAATTTTTTTTTTTTCATCTAACCTATGCGTGTGGGGTATCTATGGATAGGTCTTCAAAAATCATATTGAGGTTTCTCATGTCATTTTTTTCTAACCTGAATAGTTTGCGAGAGAGACTCTTCCAAAGTGGAAAAATGTGTGTCCCCCCCTCTAATTTCTAAAGTAGAGGCATGATAATTCTAAAAAAAATATAATATGATGAAGATTACTATAAAAACTACCAACGAAAATTGGTTTGAACGAGATCTAGCGAGTAGTTTTTTTTATACGTCATAAATAGTAAAGTACAACTGAAACAAAAAAATTTTTTTTTCATCTAACCTATGCGTGTGGGGTATCTATGGATAGGGCTCCAAAAATCATATTGAGGTTTCTCATATCACTTTTTTCTAACCTGAATAGTTTGTGAGAGAGACTCTTCCAAAGTGGAAAAATGTGTGTCCCCCCCCCCCCTCTAATTTCTAAAGTAGAGGCATGATAATTCTAAAAAAAAATATATGATGTAGATTACTATAAAAACTACCAACGAAAATTGGTTTGAACGAGATCTAGCCAGTAGTTTTTTTTATACGTCATAAATAGTAAACCTTAATCTAAATTTCATTAAATCGACTGAAATATAAAAATAAATCAAAAAAATTTTAATTTCATAAAAATAAACCTTATTGCTGCTGCGGAACCCTCCATGGGCGAGTCCAACTCGCACTTGGCCGCTTTTTCTTTTTCTTTATTTTCTCAGTAAATAAGCAATATTAAAAAAAATTGAATATTTTTTTGATATCAGGAGAAGAAACTAAAGAAACGGTATTTTTTATTTTAAGGATTAAAATTTTTGAAATGTTGTCATTTATCAATTATTGATTAGTACGTAGATTATAATCACTATAAAATGCATCATACTCAATTTCACAAACTTAAAAGGGGCAGAGCCATAGACATAGATCAAGATAGATACCGCATGTCTCTACATTTGTATGAAAACGAGCGTGCCACTTTTTAGGGTTCCATGCCCAAAGGGTGAAAACGGGACCCTATCATGAGACTTCGATGTCTGTCTGTCAGTCTGTCTGTCTCCAGGCTGTATCTCAAGAACCGCTACAGCTAGAGTTCTGTTCACAGATTGTGTATTTCCGGTGCCGCTATAACAACAAATACTAAAATAAAAATAATATGTAAGGGGGGATACCATACAACAAACGTGATTTTTTTGGCCTTTTTTGCTCGTAATCAATAATGATAAGAGGTAGGCACTTGAAACTTTCACGAAGACCTTAAATATAATTGTAATTTAATAATTAATACTAATATTTAAATAAAATAAAAAATTAAGTCTCGTATACAAAAAACACAATTTTGCCTATTTTTGCTCTATAACGGTACGGATAACGGGGTTCCGTTATCCGTTATCCGTTCTTGCGCGAGTTCGACTCGCACTGGGCCGATTATTTATTGACTACTGTGACGTACCGATGATAAAAGTGCCCATTATCTAGACCAACGTTTCTATTTGACTTTCTACAGCTCAATACGGCACTTTTAGGCATTTTGATGTTCGATTCCGATAGTAGACTAAAGACTAAAGACTTTCGAAAGATGAGCATTGCTCGTCGTTTGGGAGCGCGATATGGCACGCGAAGTACATATCGCATTATCTATCATGATCTATGTCTGTGGGCAGAGCAGTTAAGTGGCAAACAGAACACTACAATTAATGTAGCCCATCTGGAATATGAATACATAATATAGTACAGTATAGTATACATTACCGTCTTCATCGTATTGTTCAGACTTTATATCCGGCTCCTCTTTTATATTATCTGTGGTAGGATGTGTTGTGGAAATATTTTTCTTCTTATAGATTGATAGTTCTAACAAAGATCCAATTGCTCCAATGTCAATATCAGTCTATAAATTATAGAATATAATATTGTTTTATGAGCGACACAATAACAATTTTTTTATCTACAAATAAAAATATGAGTTTAGTATAGGGTCCCTTTTTTAACTTTTGGCCTTTGGGTACGGAACCCTAAAAAGGGAAAAAATACACCATTTGTTTTATCTAGGAGTCTTTCTGAAATATTAATTTTATTTATATTACGAGAGACATGCAACACAAGTACTAAATTAAAGCTGCTAGACAGCTAAATTTTCACAAATTTTATATGCAAGCAGTACTTAGCCTGGATAGATACAACAAAGTGTTAGTATTAGAGTCCCCTTTAACTATTATGTTACGGTTTCACTTTTGAAGTACCTTATTCCAGCAGAGACCATCAACAAGGCCCCGTGTCTGTACGGCCAACTGCTGCAGCCGGAGACACTGCTGCAGTCTCGTCTGGCAGATGTAACACATCCAGCACTCGCTGTCTCTAATCTATTATTTAAAAAAAAACACAAATCAAAGCAT
This sequence comes from Plebejus argus, assembly GCA_905404155.3. Classification (NCBI taxonomy): domain Eukaryota; kingdom Metazoa; phylum Arthropoda; class Insecta; order Lepidoptera; family Lycaenidae; genus Plebejus; species Plebejus argus. The sequence goes on along the minus strand of FR989948.1, from coordinate 8,003,922 downwards.
GAGTAACATAGGTTTTTATTGTGTCTTGGAGATCAGATAACGGGTTTCTCTTAATTTTGTTATTCGATTTCTAGATAATGAACACATAGTATCTCTATGAAGTTTGTGATAGTGAAACTTCGTGCGAACCTTATGCTTTGGCCAACAGTTAGGATCGGAGCTTCAGAAAACATTTATCCGTTCATTAGCACTAGGAGCATTAGCATATTTTGTTTACGTACCTTATAATTTGCCAGTTGCTCATAAAAGTTAAGCAGATCCGTTCTATAAATGTTAACGGTTCTTTTATTTGTAGATAAGCATATTATACAGCAACAAGTTTTCATAAACATTTTGAAATCTTTTCGTGATGAAACAAAAAAAACTGAACCCTGGTTCTAGAGGACTGAGGAACATAGACAAAGTAATAATGCTGAGGAAGTTACGTGGCACAAAAAACAATTTCCATACTTATATTATATCATAAAGTAACTTAGTTATTAATAATAAATAAAGCCACGGTTCACGGTTCACCATCAATTTCTTCTTCTTCTTATTTTTTTTCTGAACATGGCTGTCAGTATTTAACCATGATTATTGATTGCCGGTGTCATGTAAAATGGCGGGAAACAAAGTTTTCATCCAAAGTTACCAAAATTATTATACGTCAGTTTTTCAGATTATAGTCAAGTCGAAAGACTAGTACTTGTCTAAAAAAAAGTAGTCAGAAAAACAGTAGTCGTGTGAACGTTTGGTTTTTCAACTACGCATGCGCGGCTTTTTTCGCAGTTTGGCAGCTGGCTGTCAACTTCATAACGTGTCATTTTCTAAAATCTGACAGACATGACCAATGAGGTTAAATGATAGGAGTCCGCCTTATATTTTGACAGCTGATAATGTTACTCTTTCTAACTAACGATGTAGTAATTTGGGTGAAAGAGAAAGCTCCTATCGGTGTATAAACGTCAAAAGCCTGTAATGTTATGTCCCACTTAGTAGAACATAACAAAGGAGTAGGTCTGCATATTTCATGTTTAAAAAGTGGTAATAAAAGTGTTTAGTGAACGTTCAATGCAATGTAATGTTGCGTTTTCTGGTTCCGCTATTTAATAAACCATAAAAACGGCCAAGGAATGCCTCAAACACGTGGATTCAACATTACATACGTAAGTTTTCAACAACGTTTTATGGGCTTATCAATCGGTATTTTTGTCAGCTAAAAAGGATAATATTTAAGTTTAATAATCCCTTATTCGTGTTATGTAAGGCATTAGTGCTAAAAATGTCACATTAATTAATAATTTGACTACAAAAGTTGCATAGTTTTTTACGTGTATTTTAGGGATGCACCTTACTTGTAGTATAGTTTATCGATAAAAATAATGTCATGGATTATATGATTTATTTTTTCAGGTTGAAAATGCTTCAAAATAGACGACAAACAGAAATATATTTTAGACGCAAGTTTCATGCAAGTTTTTAATCCTTACTCACATAAGAAGGCATCACAATATTGGGATTATCTTTTCAAACGTAAGTTACTGAGTATGTAAGGTAAAATTGTAACGGAGAGTAAAATAATTATTGCATGATCGACAGCTCTCACACCTCCCCACTGTAAGTACTCAATTCGTTACTTAGAGCTACTTTTTGAAATTTTATCCTGGCATTAGGTATTCTTTTTTAATAAGTAAAATGTAAAATTTTAATAAGGCTAAAGTCATAATCATTTAATACCTCAATCGTCGTATTCCAGACACAATATATATTTAGTTGTTATGCCGTATGCGGCACCTGGGTTCCGCTTGGGGCTGGATGGGTGAAGCATGGAAAACTTACATAAAGCATATTGCCCCGTATACAATATTATGAATTATGTATATTATATTTTATAGTATGTAGTAGTATAGTACATTTATTGACGCTAAACCATTTATTTTTTCCAGGTTATTGGAATGCTCTTAAAGAAGAGTTCAATATTATGGTGGTGACGGAGAGACCTATAGTGAAGATAATATTATTTTCAATTATTAATTTGATAATAAGATTGAAAGTGAAGAATAATATTTGGTTTAACGCTCTATGATTTTGATTGCACACACCGTGATATTACACAATAAAATTGATCGTCTAGACTCTAGAGTCCCGCTTAGGTTATTATTATTATAATATCATTATTCAGGGGGCGTCGAAGTATCTATTTTAAGTTTTTTCTGTATAAATATTATTACATAATTATATTTTAATAGGTAAAGAAATGCACCTAAGCGTTTTTGGAATTACTTTTTTAAAGTAGGACTGAGATACATTCTTATATTTCTTTGATAATAATAATTGTTATTCTACAAAATTGTTGCTTGATAGTAATTAAGTTTAATAAAGTATAATATTTGTTCTTCTGTTGTGTTTTATAAAAACTGTTGATTTGATTGATATTAGTTATTACACTCCGGATAAGCTTTCGTGGCTTATGGAGTATACATATTATGTATATTTTTAACTATTTGTGTAATTATACTGCGTGACTAGTGGACATGTTCAATACTCGAGGACGTGATATTTGGCTATTATATTAGTTGGAAAAAAATAATATAAAAAAATAATATCAATTGATCACTGAGTAAATGTAGCTTAAAGTTTAATAATTATTTACCCAACGCATGGACACCGCGAGCGGGAGGGGTAGTTGTGTGGTGTTTCTTTAGTATCGCACGCCTTTGCACCGGCTGCATAGTATGCCTACTTGCCTAGCCGCGTAATTTACATAGTATCCATGATGCATTTATTTTTGGGAAATTCGGGAAAACATTAAGAACCTAATTATATTACATAATTATAATGAGAATCGAGTACAGAGTACTCTCCATAAGTATCGGTAATGTCTCACCAGTCATGTTGTATACTTAAATATTTTATTTATACAGGGTGCAATTAAACCTTCCTGCCAAATTTTTTCCAGGGCTTAAGTATCATTAGGTGAGGTCATTTAACAAAAAAAATTGGGTGTTATTTTTTAAATGACATATTTTATCCCATTTAAAATCGATGTAGAACGGTTACTCGTGGCGGTGGGAATGAGCGGGGGTGACGTGGGGGGGAGGGGGGGAGGCGCGCGCGCGCGGTGGCACGTGACACGTCACCACTCATCCGCCGGCGACGCGTAGTGTCCATTTTAATTGTAGTGTTTTTTTAGGATAACTTTCGGAAGCTATTTCTCAACATTTTAGTACTGAGACTAAATACGTGTATTTTTATTTTGAACAAGGATCAATATATCAAAATTTGGCAGGAAGGTTTAATTGCACCTGTATTTAAGTATTTTCATACACTTAATAAATAGATAAAAAATACCTTTTCACCAAATTGAAAGCGACTTCTAATTTAATGAGCATAATAATATATCCTAAATTGAACATGCAGGTCGAATTGATAACCTCCTTTTTTGATGTCGTTTATTAAAAATCTATAACATAAAATTATGGTCGACTTGGTCGATAGCTGTAGTCTAATTTTATATTTTTATCGATATACGCCATCCCTACACGCACACTACAGCAATTGCACACAAGCATAAAATGGCCACGCGCTGGCGAGCTAAGAATCCATCTATGTATACTTAATCTGTGGACATGACACTCTTAAAAGTTCAGTGATTGGTTCAGTGTGAGTGTCATGTTGGTTCTAAAATCTGTCAGATTTTAGAAAATGACACGTTATGAAGTTGACAGTGAGCTTCCAAACTGCGAAAAAGGCCGCGCATACGTAGTTGAAAAACCAAACGAACACGACTAGAAAAGTCAGTTGGTCTTGTTATAGTCCGACAAGGCTTTAAGTATGTGAATGTGGCGAGAAAAGGAACTAATCGCTTCTATCATACAAAAACATAAAAACGTCATTTTTGACATGTGTTTGACAGTTCTCCTTTACCAGCAGCGCCCTTTGACATCATTGACACCATTGAGATACTATAGCAGGAGAGAGCCTTATATCAGTGTACAAGCGTCAAAAGCGTGTAATGTTATGTCCTACTTACTAGGACATAACAAAGGAGTCGGTATGCATATTTCATATAATAAAAGTGATAATAAAGGTTTTTATTGAACATTTTATGCTAGATATTGTTGAGTTCTATGGTTCCGCTAAATTATAAACCATAAGAATGGCCATAGAATGCCTCAAACACGTGGATTTAACATTAAATACGTAAGTTTTGAACAACGTTTTTTGGACTTTTCAATTGGTATTTTTGTAAGCTAAAAAGGATAATATTTAAGTTTCATAATCCCTTATTCGTGCTATGTAAGGCATTAGTGCTAAAAATGTCACATTAATTACTAATTTGACTACAAAAGTTGCATAGCTTTTTACGTGTGTTTACGGATTCTCATTACTTGAACTATAGTTTATCGATATCATGAACTAAATGACTTTCTTTTCTGGATTTAAATGTGCTTCGAAATGATCGACAAATAGAAACATTCAAGAAAATAAACGCACACTACTTGTATGAAAATAAGCACAAAATGGCCATGCGATGATGGGCAAAGACTACATCTACCTATATATCCTTAATCTGTGATTGACACATTCATATAAAGCCTTGTCGGACTATACCTACTAAATCTTTCGATGGAGTTTTGGAGGGAATCATACGCATAACGCAGCAATAACCTTCTATGTACCTTCTATCTACCTCCCCCAGTCAATATTAATACCTTAAACGCAGTTCTAGACAACATAAGTATTAAATTACAGACTTATCAGGGAAATGTCATTGTGCTCGGAGACTTTAATTTAGGCTTCATTAACTGGACACTCGACACACACAACCCACCCCAATTGCAGCCCAGTAACTATAATAGCTCTCTAGGTTTCTCTTTAATAGATTTCATGTCCTTAAATGACCTCGCTCAATACAATAGCATTCAAAACCACAACGGGCGTGTTCTGGATCTAGTCTTGTCCAACTACAATAATACCAAAGTAACAAAATCTTCTGAACTGCTAAGCAAACTTGACCCCCACCACCCTCCAATTGAAATTGAATTATCGCTTGACGGCTTCAACACCAAGTTACTACGTAATAAATCCTTTGCTACCCACAACTTCAAAAAATCCGACTATAACCTTGTCAACTCTGAGCTTAGTTCAATCAATTGGAGTAATGAACTGTTAAAATGCAATAACGTAAACGATATGGTTGCTTTATTCTACGAAAAGATAAATAAAATAATTGAGACTTGCGTACCTAAAACTATACAAAAAAACAGAAAGTACCCGGTTTGGTTCTCACGTAATCTAATAAAGTTGATTGCTGAAAAAGAAAAAATCAGACGGCGCCTTAAAGCCCACAAGAATCCCAGAGACCAGTTGGAATTTAAATTAGCGAAATCTAGAGTCGAGGCTGTATTGAAATCATGCTACGCTATGTATATATATATCCAATACCGAAAATTCCATACAACGCGAGCCGAAAAAATTCTGGTCATATATTAAAGAGAGACGAACTTCCCTATCCTCAATCCCTTCTGAAATGATTCTTGGCGACAACGTGGCTAGAACAGGTAGAGATATAAGCAACTTGTTTGCTGAACGATTCTCTGCCTTATTTTCTAAACCAAATCCAAATCACTGTATTAAAGCACACATTATACCACACCCTCAAAACTCCCTCTCTTTTCTTATGATATCGGAACGCGAAATCTCAAAAGCTCTGAAAAACGTTGACTCAAGTAAAGGTGCCGGACCAGATGGTATCCCTCCTCTCTTTATAAAAAAGACGTACAAAAACCTGACTCTACCTTTGAAAATAATATTTAACAAATCTATTGAAAGCTCTACCTTTCCAAGCTTATGGAAATCCGCTAATATACTCCCAATTTTCAAAAAAGGCCCTAAGAACAATGTTTGCAATTATCGTCCGATTTCAATGCTCAGCGTGTTCGCCAAAGTCTTCGAAAGCTTGATTTGCCCAGCCCTTACCTCTTACTTCAAAGGTATAATTTCCGATTGTCAACATGGCTTTTGCAGAGGCCGCTCTACTGTTTCAAACCTAGTTAGCTACTTAAGCGATATAACTAAAAGTGTGGACAGCCGACAGCAAATTGATGCTATTTACACTGACTTCAGCAGCGCCTTCGATAAAGTAGACCATAATATATTAATCGACAAGCTACATGCGTATGGTATTCAGGAACCGCTACTCTCGTGGTTCCGTTCCTATATTGAAAACCGAATTCTGAGAGTGACGGTCAATGGATACTCCTCAGAACCCTTTTTTGCCACCTCTGGAGTTCCACAGGGTTCTCACCTCGGCCCCATCCTCTTCCTGATCTTTATAAACGATATCTCTACATATTTGAAATTTTGTAAGTACTCTATGTTCGCTGACGACCTTAAAATATACCGAGAAATCAAATCAATTGAGGATAGTATCCTTCTTCAATCAGACCTTAACGCTCTCCTGAAATGGTGTAACGAAAACAGAATGTGCCTCAATGTTCTAAAATGCGCCCACATAAAATTCTCACGCAAAAAAAATATAATTCAATCCCGTTATTCCATCCAGGGCCAGCTGCTTCAGGAAGTGTCAGTTATTAGGGATCTTGGCGTCATTCTTGATAACAAATTATCCTTCGCGGAACACCTAAACCAGATACTAGCAAAATCATGGATGCTATTGGGTTTTATTAAACGTAACACAGCTGAATTCAAAAATGTAGATAGCATTATCATCATCTTTAACGCTCTAGCACGCAGTACTCTGGAATATGCATCACCGGTCTGGAACCCTCACTACAAAATTCATATCGGAAGGATAGAGAGCGTCCAAAAAGCCTTCACACGCTACCTCTCCTACAAGGATAAGTCTTGCCCCTACAGAGCTAACTACCAAAGACGCCTGGATCACTTTAACATCCACTCCCTCGAGCAACGTAGGCTAGTAGCTGACCTCTGCACTCTTCACAAAATAATTAATCGCACCCTAGACTGTTCGAATATATTGAGTCTCATCAACATGCACGTACCCCGTTGTCTTCCTAGGCGCCCTCCCAAAACATTCACACCAATCCCCGCAAGAACCAACCTAGGTAAATACTCTACAATTAACAGACTCACATACTCCTATAACAAACTCGCCGACTATGACATTGACATTTTCCATGATTCCCTTGCAAACTTTAAAAAAAAACTGTTTGACATTGATATGAATTGTATATTTTGACCACAGATTAAGGATATATAGGTAGATGTAGTCTTAGCCCGTCATCGCGTGGCCATTTTGTGCTTATTTTCATACAAGTAGTGTGCGTTTATTTTCTTGAATATTTCTATTTGTCGATCATTTCGAAGCACATTTAAATCCAGAAAAGAAAGTCATTTAGTTTATGATATCGATAAACTATAGTTCAAGTAATGAGAATCCGTAAACACACGTAAAAAGCTATGCAACTTTTGTAGTCAAATTAGTAATTAATGTGACATTTTTAGCACTAATGCCTTACATAGCACGAATAAGGGATTATTAAACATAAATATTATCCTTTTTAGCTTACAAAAATACCAATTGAAAAGTCCAAAAAACGTTGTTCAAAACTTACGTATTTAATGTTAAATCCACGTGTTTGAGGCATTCTATGGCCATTCTTATGGTTTATAATTTAGCGGAACCATAGAACTCAACAATATCTAGCATAAAATGTTCAATAAAAACCTATAATATCACTTTTATTACATGAAATATGCATACCGACTCCTTTGTTATGTCCTAGTAAGTAGGACATAACATTACACGCTTTTGACGCTTGTACACTGATATAAGGCTCTCTCCTGCTATAGTATCTCAATGATTTTGACTTTAGTGATAAATATTTATGTTGAAATGTACTTTGTCATCTATTTGTATAGTTTAGTAATAATGTTAATTTATGTAAGTTGTCCTCTAGTAATTGTAACGCTTGACTATTCCAATAATGTATTTAATTTCCTTTAATTTATTTGATTTAATTTAATTTTAATTTAATTTTATATGATTTAATTTAGTTTAAATTAATTTAATTTTATTTTATTTCATTTAATTTGATTGGATAGAATTTAATTTAATTTATTTGCTGACATGTTATTCTTATCTTATGACTCTATATCAGAATTACTTTTATTATTGACCAATTGTATCATTATATTATGTAAACTAATTGTGTAAGTTAAGTAGGTAGTCATATATTTTTAGGGTTAATTTTTTTCTTTTTAAGCATAAATTTTCTTAATCATAAAAATGGAGAATCGTTGTTTTAGCTGTTGTATATACCTGTAATAGACCTTTGCGTCAGATCTTGTCATAACTGTTGTAGATTTTAATTATGAATGTTGCCGCAATGTGTTGTTGGTATATCTTAAATAAATAAATAAAATAAATAAATGTATTAAGAGAACGCGAGATTGTACAAAATAATTTTCGTTCTTTGATAATTTATCATAACACAGGCAGATTCAAGTGGATTTAATTCGGAAGCGTTGTAGGTACTAAGCTTCAGGAGTTATTTGTTTAAGGTGAATTCCATAAAGTTTGTAGTGTTTTATTGCAATTAGCCAATAGTCATAGGTCAGAAAGTATTAAAATGCGTCGTGAATCACGACGCACGACGCATGCGTAGTTGCAAAATGCATCACCAGTCGTGATGCATTTTTCAACTACGCATGCGCTTTATTGTGTGTAAGTGTGAGTGTCATGTTCTGAAATACCAAGTAAAATGCTATAAATTTTATAGTATTTTACTATAAATTTTAGACGATACACGCAGATCGTCCAATAGTATCGGTCTTAGCGCGAAGCACCACGCATATGCGGCCGCGGCATAAAGGCTACAGCAAAAAATGCGACAGATAATATACGTAACGAATGATAAAGAAAAGGATAGCTTAGGCTACGGCCTACGAGTATAATAGAGTTGCACTTGACAGGTGCTAGCGTGACATAACGCGACAGAGATGAGAATATCGTTAATGTTGAACAGAAGAGACAATAAAACTAATTATTTGTTCAATTATTTTTTATTAATCTATACATATTTATTATTATTATTTTTAACAAAAAATTAAAACTGACTTCCAGGGTAAAAACAATAATAATTTGTAATAAACAAAAAAGTGTTAAATAATTCTTACTCTTTAAAGTGCCTTATGCTAAGCATAATTCTCCTAAACCTCAACTATTTCTGTACACAATCTACATTACTTTGAATGCTTAAGCAACTCCAAGCATATACCACTGCATACCTAATGTATATGCTTATTGCTTGGCGTTAATCAAGCAATGATAAAATTAATGTTCATACGCCTGTCTTTAAAGGCTCTAGTTCTGTTCAGTGACTTTCTTTCTATCATTACACTCATCACTCATGAAAACAACTCAACATTACCAGATAACGCCCGCAACTTCGTTGCGCCAAAATTCGTTTATCGCGCGGAAACTTTAAATTTTTTCCGGGATAAAAACTATCCTATGTCCTTTCTCGGGACTCAAAGTATCTCCATACCAAATTTCAGCAAAATCGGTTCAGCGGTTCGAGCGTGAAGAGGTAACAAACAGACAGACTGATAGACAGACAGACAGACATACTTTCGCATTTATAATATTAGTATCAGAGTAGAGCATCCAGCTCAAATAATATAACTAAAATCATCCTTATAAATTTTAAGAATAACTTACCTCATAGATCTTATGATCAAATTGCTAACTTGGTAACCTAAACACCAAGGTTGAGTGATTTACATTGAAACAACATTATAATTATTTTTGAAAACGTTAGACAAATTCGGGGTTTGTTCGATAAACGATAGACGATTAAAAGTAACAATAATAGGGTCATGATTAGATAATTCATGGTGTGGTGACTGGTGACCGGTAGTAGTGATGATGATGATGATGAATGTAACTTGCATAGTAGCATAATATGCTTTCAGTTCTTAAACCAACTCCAAAACCCCCATGCTTGCTTTTTGGTAGCACATGCTTAGGATACTTCTCATAAAATCGAAATCCATATAAATTTGGAGGAGTTCCCTCGATTACTCACGGATGTATGGTGGAATGGTGGTGATGATGATGATGATAAATTAAATTTGCATAGTAGTATATGCTTTCAGATCTTAAGACAACGCCGAAACCCCCAAACATGTATCTATAAGGAGTAAGGATGGTTCGAAGTTGGTGAACAGAACGTTCACCAACTTCGAACCATGGTATATCCTGGTGCAAAATCTTATTTTTTAGTTTTGGTAACATATGCCTGGAATACTTCATATGAAACCAAAAAAAAAAGATGGGTTTCCATTTGAATTTTGAGGAGTTCCCTCGATTACTCATGGATCCCATCATCAGGTCACCACTTTTCTGAACATTGCTTTTTAGTTGCATATGCTTAGGATACTTCTCATAAAATCGAAATCATTATAAGTTTCCATATAAATTTGGAGGAGTTCCCTCGATTACTCACGGATGTATGGTGGAATGGTGGTGATGATGATGATGATTAATTAAATTTGCATAGTAGCATATGCTTTCAGTTCTTAAGACAACGCCGAAACCCCCAAACATGTATCTATAAGGAGTAAGGAGTTGTGTTCACCACCTTCGAACCATGGTAAATCCTGGTGCAAAATCTTACTTTTTGGTAACATATGCCTGGAATACTTCATATGAAACCAAAAAAAACATATGTTTCCATTTGAATTTTGAGGAGTTCCCTCGATTACTCATGGATCCCATCATCAGATCACCACTTTTGTGAAAATGGGACCAAATTGGAGTGAAACCTATTATCACAAAAGAAAAATTTTGAAAATCGGTTCATAAACGGACGGCGCACATAGAGGTATTTGATCGATTTAGGCGGCCAAAATTATTTTTTTGCTTTTTTGTCATCTAATCGACATAAATAAGGAAATCATATAAGTTTTAAAAAAATTAAATGGTATTTTCACAAAAAAAAAATAAAAAATAAATAAAAATGAAAAAAAATATCAAAATTTACAAAAAGTTTAATCGTCTTCGCTTTCTGAAGAATTTTCTATTATATAAGGTTCTGCAGACACAAACATGTCCAACGTTTCGGGCATAAATGTGTTTGCTTTTCTTTTTTTCACTTCACGCATGCTACTTAGCAATGGATCAGAACTAAGTAGAAGACGATTAAATATGTCTTCATTGCAATTCTCCCTTGCAAAATCTTGGCGGTAACTTCTAAAATATTTGTTGCGAGCTTCAGCTGCTTCCTCAGAGAGCTGTCCGATAGGCAAGAGTGCTTTTTCTATTATGATATCACCGTGGACCAAGACTTTATGCATTGTTGGTGTCATAGGATGCCAATTATATAACTTTACATAAAGATGAGCCGTTTCCAATGCATACTTTTTATATTTAATAGGATCAATTTGAAACCCGCTTGAAATTGCTTCTAATATGACTTTAAGCCTATATAATAATTCATAGTCAATTCCCGTTATTTCTGAGGCCAATTTTGGATTCTCAAAAAACCTTCTACTTGAATTACCATCATTGGTGTTACCGAAATTATGCTTAGGCATATCTACCAAAAGACCCGTTTCTGTCCTAAACCTATCTTGTATATATTTCTTTTTTCGTTCTTCTTTGTCTTTTTCTTCTTGTGTTTTCCGTTCTTTATATTTTTTTACTTCAAGCCTGTATGCTAAGTGTAAAATGCTTTCATATATACGAATTCTGGCATGAAGAACCGAAATCCCGAATTGTAAAGCCGTAAAATTTATATCTGCCATGTCGTTACTTAAGTCATTAAAATCCTTTGTAGTTGCCCCACAAATGTAGCACTTACTTGTAGACTTCGTAGCTGTGGCTGCATTGCAAACCTTTCCGTCTACCATTGTCATTATAAATGTGTGCTTAACAAAAAACTTATTCCCGGCTATGTCAACTTCAGTTGGAGCTAAAGAGCTAATAGAGCTTTCAATGTGACGTATTTCTTCTATGGTGACGTCATTACTTTCCTTTATAAACCGAAACCTTATTGGTCGACAAAATCTCGGTGAAGAAGGCGTGGGATTTTTCCATAGTACTTTTTTGTTGTCATGTCCACAAGCTAACTGAAGGGGCACAAAACAGCTTTGAAATAGATTTGCGTCTGAATTTTCATGTCTCTGCTTAAATTTTGATTGTTGGGATCCATCGCAACCCCATTTACTTATTAAGGTAATGGTTTCCCGCTCTTCCTCCTTTGTTGTTAATAAAACCTCTTCTAGGAACTCTGATAATCGCCTAACGGTAACATCCATTAAAGGTTGCAACTGAGCTTCAGCACTGGTACTTGTTATTGTACAAGTTTCTTGCGGTGGATAGCATTGCTTTTTAGCTTTTTTTAAGACACTATAACAGGGGAAAAACTTCTTGTTTGTTTTTCTTATTATTTCATATTGACCTTGTGTCAAATCAGCATCTATAAACATTTGCAAAGCTTGCATTGGTGTCAAGGCATGGTGCTCTTTAGAGAATTTTGTTCGACAAAATGCCTTCTTGTATTTACTGGCTCGTGTTGGAGTACTCGTTATATCTTTGAGAACATTAGATGCAACCCTTTTACCAGATTTCCCCAGTTCCAACTGCGCAGCGTGTATTATGACCTCCTTGTCGAAACCAGAACGAAGTTCTTCGGTCTTTCGTCTTTTACTCCTTACACTTGCTTCTTTGAACAATTTAGACGGTCTCCCTGTTCGTTTTTGTAAGGTAGCAACACTAGGGATTTCAAATGTACCATCTAGCCACGTTAGGTTGTTTTTGAGAAAATCGTCCTCTTTGTAATGAGCTTTGATCCACTTTTGTTTGAATTATTTGAAACGCGCAAAATCATGTTTTAACTTAGTCATTTGGTCTTCATCATACCCTTCAAATGATAAAAGTTCATCGCCCAAAGAGTTCAAATTTTCTTCAAAATTAAGCAAATTTTCTTGTTTCATATAGTCGTACAAGTATTTGCGGGTCACAATTCGTATTCCTGACGTACCCGGTGAACCTAAAATAAGCGTAAATTGAGTAAAAAGTCACAAACAAAAAATTGCATTTTTTCTATTTTATTTTTGAATTTCAATAATTATCTAAAGTGGAAAAAAGTGGAACCATTTTTTATTGCAATTAGCAGACAAATACTTAAATTATCAAACGTAGTAAAAATCATAGCCGGATCTAGCCGGATTCATAAACATAAAGTCCTTTAAAGTCAAAAATTACGAAAATTTATGTTAGAAAAAGGAGTTCTGCTATTATACAAATATATTTAAGTTTATTAGTTTATTATAACTTTATTAATGTAATTTGTAAGTTTCTTACCTGCACTAACAGAATCCATCACTTTCAAATTATAAAATAACTATAAACACTTTGAAAAATACTAAAAAGTTTTAAGGTTTTGAAAAGCGCCGAGAACAGATGCGTACACTTGATGCAACGTCACAATTCCGACTGTCGGTACGGGTTCGGGATGACCGATATCGGTGTTTGGGGTACGGGATATTGTGGTCAGGTAGCTAAACTATTCGGGGAACCGGTTTTATGGCTGTTATTGGAATTTGGAAAACCGGACTTTTGGCCGCCTAAATTGGACAAATACCTCTATGTGCGGCGGAGTAATCGTTGAACATACATAAAAAAAAATATCCACAGACGAACGTATAACCTCCTCGTTTTTGGAAGTCGGTTAAAAATCGTAGGAAAGACAAAAGTGTACATGATTGAATATATTATTTTTTAAATAATACCTACTTGGGCCGTGACCAACAATCGATATCGAACCCAAAAATAGTTTTTATACTTAAATAGTTTTTAGAATTTTTGTCTGTTTGTCTGTATGTATGTCCGGGCTAAGCTCGTAAAGTATCTGCATGCATTTTTTAATATACCTAAAATAAGGGAGCAAACGGGTCACCTAATGGAAAGGAAAGCAACTACCGCCGCTCATGAACTCGCAACATTAGAATTTAGAAGAGCTGCAGGTGCGTTGCCGACCTTTTAAGAGGGGATACGCTCTCTTCTTGAGGGTTTGCAGGTCACTTTAGTCTGGAAATACAGCTGTATTGTATACCGAAACTTACAGTTTTACAGTGTGCGGCAGAAAGTTACGCGAAAAATGAACGGTGAAATACTACCACTTGTGAAGGTGATGAGTTATTACAATCCTTATGCCGCGGCCGCATATGCGTGGTGCTTCGCGCTAAAGCCGATACTATTGGACGATCTGCGTGTATCGTCCAATAATATCGTCTCATTGCACGAAGCTTCGGACGATAGACGCAGATGCGGCTGAGACCTTATTATAGTTCGACAAGGCTCTACAACAGGGTTTCAAATACCGATATTATTTCATAACGTTACTGCTTCAAGGGCATAGATACCGGTATGCAAATTTATCGATACTAGAAATAACGGTAAAAAATTGACATTAATAACGGTAAATGTTATAACGGTAAATAAGATTTATAACGGTAAATATATGTTTTTTGATAACGTTACCTTTTGTAAAATAAGTACTTAATTTAATCAGTCAATTCAGTATGCAGTATGCACAAAATTAAACTAGAGTAGACGTGTCTGGTGACCAGTAGGTGTATATTAACCCTTCGATCGCGGAAAAAAAATCTAGGCAAAAATCTAGGTAGACGTAAGTCCAAGACAAGATGGCGCCCGGCCTTGACCCGCCTACCCTCTTGTAAAATTAATAATAAATTTATGACGAAACCATATTTTATGCTTCTGTGAAAAGCATTAAACAGCTATGTTAAATTTTATATCTAATAAGCATCATAATTATAGTATTTAGCCCGATGTGATTTTCATCTCACTACTATAAACTTTGAAATCTTTTTAAGTGATTTTTTTTTCGCCACAAGTAATGAATACATTGTTCTTATTTCAATAACACAGGGCTAGACAAACTATATACATAAAAACAATAAACAATAACAATCTCCACATGCTTTGTGTAAGCACTTAAAATTGGATAGTAAAAAAACGTTTCGTATTACCCACAAGCAAACTTCGACCTTAGTGCTACACAAACAAAGTTCAAAGTGGCCCGCGGCCGCCGAAAACCGTTATACCGTCTCATATTTCACTCAATTTCACTCATATTTCATACAAAAATAATTGCGATAAATAGTTGTGTAGACATTCTAACTAGCTGTAATTACTTCTTTTTAACGTTTCACGTGAGTAATTTACAAACATATTACGCAAATCGCGTAAAAATCACCAAAAAAGAAACCAACTTTTCGAGTGTAACCTAAAAATTCATACGATGTTTTTCTTTCAAATTATTATCTAAAACTATTTTTATTTATTAAATTAAACTATTTTACTACTTACATTTGATAAACACATCAAATAATTAAAACAAATTACACAATTGTTACACAACATGGCAGAACACACACGAAAAAATCACGACTTTCAAATGACTGAAAAATATGTCGTCGACCACAGATTGTATAACATTTTGCATTCAGAATGTGGCAAATTTATCATAGATCGTAACTAACCAAACTCTTCATACAAAAGTAGACTCTAAGTCGACGAAATACGTAATTTAATCGAATGAAAGAGCGCGGCCACATCCGGCCTTACGGTTCTTGACGGAATGGGTTTTGACAGTTGTTGACAGTGACAGCGGCCGGATCCGGCCTTACGGGGATTGAAAGGTTAAAGGAAAGATGACGTTTAATGAGAATGACATGGTCAGCTGTAGTTCACTACTCAGTATCTTTGTTCAAATATTATATTTACCGTTATATTTACCGATATTATCACAACGATACTTTTCGTTACGTTACTAGATATCGTTAAAAAATTACCGTTATCTGGCTACCATTATGAAAACGGTAACGGTACGTAATGAAATTTTTTCTGATATTCGATAACGTTATGAAGCCCTGCTCTACACATTGAGGTATTATTACTTGCTCTACATGAACGTGGCGAGAAAAGGAACTAAGCGTGTATCTTCCAAAATTGTAGTAATATCATGAATTAAACACACACGATAACTACGCAATAAATATATTAAAATTTTGTTAACTACATTATATGATTCATAAATCATAATATTTACAATGTGTTTTTTAAATTGTATTCAATATTAAGTATCAAAATCTTTTATAGTTATCGGATACAGTGTGTCCAGAAGAGGCCACACGGTCATACCGGATACATCTTACAAGGGGCGACTCTATTATTTTAATCTCTTTTTTGACAGACTATACACTGATATTTTTTACGGCCCGGCCGCACCTGCGTCTATCGTCCGAAACCGATACTATTGAACGATCTGCGTGTACCTATCGTCCAATAGTATCGTCTCATAGCACGAAGCACTACTGTTAATGTCTCGAGGTTTTTTATTTATTGATAATGTTCTAATTAACAACAATAATATAATATTCTAATACATTTGTTCCGTGCAAAATGTGGCGTCGTCTTCTTTTTTCTTACAGTTGTCAAAACGGCGTCGCTAGTGATGTCTCGCGTTGCGCGTAGACATACTCCGGGCCGGGCTGAAGTAACGAGGCAGCAGGTAAGTTGTTCTAGAAAGCTTCTATGTATTCTTTCAATCTATTTTCTTTTCAGGCGCTGCGGGGTCATCTCCAGGTAGGTGTAGATGTAGTCATCGTTAAAAGGTAATTTTGTAGCTAGTTATCTTGTAGAAAGTAGTTGTAGAATATATTTTGCTGTAGTTTAGTAGTAGAGTTTATTGCAGGTTTCCAGTGAGATTAAGATGCTGTCAGCTTAGTATTTAGTTGTTTTCATTTGGTAGTGGGCAGAGACGAGTGGACGTTGACCTCTTGTATCAAGACCATATCATTTACTTGTAGCGTATTCATGTTTCGCTTCCATTTCGTACGCTGTTGCAGCTCGCTGATGTATTCGTGTTGCCAGCGTTTCCAGAATTGTTGGCGCATCCTCTCGATCGTTTCATAGCGGGACCGGCTGGGGCGTGCGTCGTCAATGGCAGGCGTCGGTATCGATGTTAGCGGCCGGCCGATTATGAAGTGGGCAGGGGAGAGAGGAAGGTAGTCTGTAGGATGGGAAGATAGTGGAGACAGGGGGCGACTATTCATTATGCCTTCGACCTGTGCGAAAAGTGTGGACAACTCTTCAAAAGTAAGATTTGAATTGCCCATAACTCTTTTGATATGGTGCTTTGCCGATTTTATGCCGGCCTCTGCCAGACCAGAGAAATGTGGAGCGTAAGGGGGATGAAAATTGAACTTTACGTGTAAGTTAGTTGCAAAATCAGAGATAGCATTAGAATTAGTTTTAAGAAATTGACCTACCTCTTTAGAAGCTGCAGTAAAGTTTCGACCATTATCGCAAAATATTTCAAGTGGCTTCCCCCTCCGGGAGATGAATCGACGCAAGCTAAGTAAAAAGGCGTCTCTAGATAGTTCGCTTACCGCCTCTAGGTGTACACATTTATAGGCTTGACAAATAAATAGACACAGATAACATTTGGAGAGGCGAGCGCCACGGCCCTTCTTACTTGCAATATTGAATGGTCCTGCGAAGTCCATCCCGATGGTCTGGAACGGAAGTGCGAGTGTGACACGTTGTTGGGGCAAATTACCCATCATGGGCGTCAAAGTTTTTCCTCGGTGACGTCTACAAGTTACGCAGCGATGAACAGTGGTGCGAGCTAGCCTCCTTCCGCACACGGGCCATATTGAATCACGAATAGAATATAGGAGATGCTGGGGACCTGCGTGCATCAGGCGGACGTGTTCATGCCGAAAGATTAACTTCGTAAAATGGTGAGTAGAGTCTAAAATAATCGGGTGTTTCTTTTCATGGCTATAGGTGGAGCGATCCAGTCGACCACCTACTCTCATCACTCCCTCCTTATCAAGGAACGGGTTGAGTGATAGAATGTTGCTTTTTGAAGCGATATCTTGATTTGTAAATAGTGCATGATATTCTTTGTCAAAAGATTGCTTTTGTTTTTCAGGTTGTGCTTTAGTCGTAGAACGTAAGCGTAAGTACGCTGAAGTTTTCCTAGTGTAGAGAAATTTTCAAACGGGATAGATAGATCGTCGCAGTCGGAGCTCGTCGAAGGGAGGGCTATAATCTCAGGTAAGTCGTTATCTACTTTCTTTGTTTCAGATGGAGCTTGCGGCCATTGGGAATCATCCGCGGCGAGGTACGGGGGGCCACGCCACCACAGCTCAAGCGCGGCTAGCTGGTCGCCGGGCGTGCCGCGGGAGAGCACGTCGGAGGGGTTGGCGGTGCCAGGCACGTGTCGCCACGCCAACAGCGCGGTGCTTTCGCATATCTCCACAACCTTGTTTGCGACGAAGCTCTTCAGTTTGCTAGGACTGCTATGGAGCCACGCGAGTACGACTTTAGAGTCGCACCAGTGTGTGCACGACGATATAGAGCAGCGCAGTGACTCGAGAACGGTCTTGGTTAGGTTAGCGGCGAGTAGCGCTCCAAGTAGTTCCAATTTCGGTATCGTGAGGGGTGGCTTGGTAGGTGCCACTCTCGATTTAGCGCATAGTAGATTGACTGATATGTTACCTTCTTTGTCTTTACATCTTAAATAGATGCATGCGCCGTAGGCATGCATTGATGCATCGCAGAACGAGTGTAATTGTATTTCGACTGGATCTCCGGACAAGGCTCTCCTGGGGATTGTGATGTTCGCTAGCGAAGAGAGACTGGCCGTGATTTTCTTCCATTCCTTCTGAAGATCGTCAGGAACCGGCTCGTCCCAGTCCAGCCCACGCCGCTACAGCTGCTGCATGAGTAGTTTAGGCTGAACGGTGCACGGCGACAGGAGGCCGAGCGGATCGTAGATACTGAATGTTGACGATAGTATTGTTCGCTTCGTAATTTTTTCTTGCATGCCGGAGGTCGGAGCTTCGATAGTGAAGTATAGCTCGTCTGATTGTGGACTCCAGCCTAGGCCGAGTGCGTTCGAGGCGTCACTCAAGCTCAATTTTCCTTGCAAGTCGATCGTCGAGATGGGGAAAATATCAAGTGCATTCGACTTGAATTTCCGCAGATTGAAGCAGCCCGATTTTAAATGAGTGGTGACTGCATTCAGAATGTATAATAGATCTGCTTTCGTGTCGCTGCCGGTCAACATATCATCGCAGTAAAAATCCCTTTGTATGATTTGTTTTATTGTTTCATCTCGACACTCTTCTCCTAGTGTCCATAAGCATTTTGTAGATAGATAGCTTGCACTGGCAAAGCCGTACGTCACAGTATTGAGTCTGATCGTCTTTAATGGCTTCTTTTCATCTTCACGCCATAGAATCAGTTGTAGCTCTCTGTCGTCTTCGTGGACAAGGATTTGGCGGAAGAATTTGTCTATATCGCCGGCTAGTACGTACTTGTGCGTGCGGAAGCGTAATAGAATAGCAAAGAGAGAATCTTGTACTTTAGGACCAGTGTGCTGGATATCGTTGATGGAGACGCCGGTGGTGGTAGGCGCGGAGCCGTCAAACACGACGCGCAGCTTAGTAGACTCGCTCTGCGCGCGCAGCACGGCGTGGTGGCACAGGTAGTGGCGGCGCACCTCCGGAGTTCGGCCCTCTACGGGCGAGCAGTGGCCCAGCTCTTCATACTCGGCTATAAATTCAGAGTAAGCTTTTTTGAGTTCTGGCTCTTTGCGAAATTTTCTCTCTAGTGATAGAAATCTTTGTCTGGCTCGATAGTAGGAATCACCTAAATTGTCCGGTGAGTCCTTGAATGGCAGTTTTACAATGAAACGGCCGTCTTCTTGGCGAGAGGTGTGTGTATTGAAGTGTTGCTCGCATTCCTTCTCGCTGCTGCTGAGCAGTGGCCTCTTGGGGAGTTCCTCTAGCTCCCAGAATCTAGAAATTTTCTCATTGAGATAGTCAGATGTGTCGGTCCTTGAGAAACTACATTTTATGCTCCTTGGTTCACCGTTACTAAATATAGGGCCAGATATTAACCAGCCTAACTGTGAACTTCTCAAGTAAGGTAAGTTAGCACCGAGACACCGCTGTTCGTTGCCCACAATTTGCCAGAATAGGTCTGCGCCTATCAGCATCTCGACTGGGGCAGAGATATTGAATGTAGGATCGGCCAATTGTAATTTAGGCGGGAGATTGAAATACCTTTTATCGATAAATTGTTTAGGTACATTGTCGGTGAGCTCAGGTAGTACGCCGCAGGCTTGCGTTACATTGTAGTCAGTGCAGAGAGAGCTTAGACGAACTACACTTCGTTCTGAAATGGAGCCGCATGGGATATTTGCAACACCCATAATTTTAATAGGCACTGTGGGGATAGATTCCAGTTCTAGTTTTTGTTGTAACGCCTTAGTCATGAATGTACCTTGGCTGCCTGAGTCTAAGAGGCATCGCACCGTTGATTGTTTGTTATTGTGAGGATTGGTTACCTTGATTGTAGCCGTGGACAGTAGGACTTGATAGGCAGTCTGAGAGGCTGAAAAATTGACAGAGACACCCTGCGCGGGAGCATCATTGTCGTCAGCGGCGAGAGCTGACTGCGCAGAGATGCTTGAGCTTGCAAGCTGCGAAAGTGGAATGTGAAGCAGTGAGTTGTGTCGTTTACGACATTCACGACATGGACCTCGACGACATTCTCTGAGTGAATGGCCCTTTTTTAAACAATTTAGGCACAGCTTCAACTTCATCACTTCCATCTTTCGTCGTTCTACTGATAGAGATAGAAATTTTGAACAATTGTAAATACTATGGTCACCCGAACAATAATTGCATACCCAGGGTGTTTGAATTCTCGCGCCATCATCATCATTGTTTTGTTTGGTGCACGAAAATGCTTTATAAGATCGCTCGTTTTTGTTTGTATTGCTTATAGCATGATAGTTTGTATTATAAGATTGTTTTTTAGTATGGCAGGATTCTAACACATCGGCTCGGTCATGTAAGAACTTAGTCAACTGGCTGAGAGAAGGCATATCATTGATAGTATTGCGGTGCTCTTCCCAATCGCGTTTTGTATGATAGTCCAGTTTATTTGTGATAATATGGATAATCAGAGTGTCCCACTGCTGAGTTGGATGGCCTAAACTGGACAGCGCTCTGAGATCCTTATTAACTTGATCGACTAAAGATCTCAATGACTTGTCTGATTCCCGCTGCACTTGTTCTATATTGAATAAAGAATTGAGATGGTTATTGGTCAGATAGCGTTTATTGTCATAACGTTGGCATAGCAGGTCCCAAGCTTCTTGATAGTGCGCATTGGAGACCTCAAGATTGGATAGGACTCTGGCAGCTTCACCCTCCAAATATGAATTGAGATAATGAAATTTGTGGACAGGTAACAAGCTGTCATTATCATGAATTAAAGATACATAAGTATCCCGGAAATCAAGCCACTTGGAATAGTTTCCATTGAATTTACCGATTTGTATTTGCGGAAGTTTAAAATTTGGTTGATGATGTGGCCGATGAACACTACGAAGTGAGCCAGAGCCAGAGCCAGACTCTGATTGCTTTTGTGTAGTTTTGTATTTGACAGAAATAGTCTCCGCTAAAGCAATCACCTTTGTGAAATGTGAGTCTGTCTTGTCCCTTTCATCAATCTCATCATCAATATTATCAAAATTTATTTGGTCGATTTGATCTTGCAGCAAACTGAATTCTGTTTTTAAATCATGAAATGTTTGTAATTTTAATAATAGCTCATTCACTTGCAACTCACTTAAAGTTGGTATTTTTTGTATTAAATCAAGATAGTTATCAAACTTAGTTAATCTGCCTCTTATACTAGCGCGCTTTGTAGTTAATGTTCTGAGTTCCGCAGACATTGTGAAATTGAAATAACTGAATAAACACTTGAACTAAAGTTATATTGAATATGAAATAATTGTAACTCTATTGGCAGAAAATAAAATAAAAAGATCTTACGCTCCCCTGGTCTGCAGTTACCGTCACACCATCGGCGTCAGCGAAGCACGGGGGCAGCAAGCAGCGTGCGACGTGAAGCGTCGGGTATGGGAAGCACGCTCGGGGCTCGTGGACAGGCACAGTACTCCTTTCTGGGCACTGGCCACAAAGATGGGCACGGGCACCTCTTGCGCTGAAATAGTCGGCCCAAACCGGGGTATATAACATGCAAAACAAGGCAGTGCAAAGGCAGAACACTCGGGGGCGCAAACAAAATGCAAGACTTGAAAATAAACTCAAAGAAATGTCAAAATGTGAACAGAATTCTTGTGCAAGAATGTATTGTGAAATGGCGTGCAATTGTTATAATAGCTAAATTTTCCAATGAAATAATATTGAATGCAGACAAATACTTGTTTATCAAACGGAATTATGTGAATTAGGTCGTTTAATAGGCAAAAAACAAGGCTATGTTATGATAGGCCACGATGTGGTGTAGAAGTAGAAGTAGGACAATAATTATTGGATATTTTATAGGATTGGACTTAGCTTTTTATCGGCCGGGCAGCATACACGCAGGCTCATCCCACAATATAGGTTGATATATTCATCAACGGAAAGCCAATAGTAGACGTGCAGCGTTGGGTATCGTTCCCGGGATTGCAGATTCTTGATCCAAACGGTCGCCAAATGTTAATGTCTCGAGGTTTTTTATTTATTGATAATGTTCTAATTAACAACAATAATATAATATTCTAATACATTTGTTCCGTGCAAAATGTGGCGTCGTCTTCTTTTTTCTTACAGTTGTCAAAACGGCGTCGCTAGTGATGTCTCGCGTTGCGCGTAGACAACTACGCATATGCGGCCGCGGCATTAGAAATACAACCAATATGATGTCTGTGATGGCAACCTGCAAGTAATTTCAGATCGGTGGGGAACCAATAGAAAATCTAGAAGTGTCTATCGTTACGCCATCTGTTGCAGATTCTAAAAATTAAAAGAAAGAAAATGCCCTATTTATTATGGCTTCTCACCAGTATGAATTACTGAATGTCTTTATAAGTAGCTGCATGCTGTGAACTTCTTTTGACGTAATTATTTATATTGCCGTTAAATGGTTTCTCACCAGTATGAATTACCAAGTGTTTTTTTAAGTCCGATCTTCGTAAGAATTTCTTTTGACATATGTCACAGTTATATGGTTTCTCACCAGTATGAATTAGCAAGTGTTTTTGTAAGTTGCCTTTTGTTCCAAATTTCTTTTGACAAATATTGCAGTTATATGGTTTCTCACCAGTATGAATTAGCAAGTGTGCTTGTAAGTTGCTTTTTGTTCCAAATTTCTTGTGACAAATATTGCAGTTAAATGGTTTCTCACCAGTATGAATTACTAAATGTCTTTCTAACTTAGAGCGCAATGTGAATTTCTTTTGACATATGTCACAGTTATATGGTTTCTCACCAGTATGAATTAGCATGTGTTCTTTTAAGTGGCTTTTTCTTCCAAATTTCTTGTGACAAATATTGCAGTTAAATGGTTTCTCACCAGTATGAATTAGCATGTGTTCTTTTAAGTAGTTTTTTGATCCAAATTTCTTGTGACAAATATTGCAGTTAAATGGTTTCTCGCCAGTATGAATTAGCATGTGTTCTTTTAAGTAGTTTTTTGTTCCAAATTTCTTGTGACAAATATTGCAGTTAAATGGTTTCTCACCAGTATGAATTAGCATGTGTTCTTTTAAGTGGCTTTTTCTTCCAAATTTCTTGTGACAAATATTGCAGTTAAATGGTTTCTCACCAGTATGAATTACTAAATGTCTTTCTAACTTAGAGCGCAATGTGAATTTCTTTTGACATATGTCACAGTTATATGCTTTCTCACCAGTATGAATTAGCATGTGTTCTTTTAAGTGGCTTTTTGTTCGAAATTTCTTGTGACAAATATTGCAGTTAAATGGTTTCTCACCAGTATGAATTAATAAGAGTGTTTTTAATTCCGCTCTTCGTAAGAATTTCTTTTGACATATTATGTCACAGTTATATGGTTTCTCACCAGTATGAATTAATAAGTGTGTTTTTAATTCCGCTCTTCGTAAGAATTTCTTTTGACATATGTCACAGTTATATGGTTTCTCACCAGTATGAATTAGCAAGTGTTTTTGTAAGTTGCCTTTTGTTCCAAATTTCTTTTGACAAATATTGCAGTTAAATGGTTTCTCACCAGTATGAATTACTAAATGTCTTTCTAAGTTAGAGCGCAATGTGAATTTCTTTTGACATATGTCACAGTTATGTGCTTTCTCGCCAGTATGAATTAATAAGTGCTTTTCTAAGTAAGAGCGTAATGTGAATTTCTTTGGACATATATTACAGCTAAACGGTTTTTCACCAGTATGTGTCCGGATGTGCCTTCGCAACCTGCTTTTAGTCGGAAACATTTTTAAGCAAACATCACAGATGAGTTGTTCTTTGTGAGTCTTGTACTGTGTCTTTTTGTCCTCATTTTCTACGCTCTGTTCACCAGCGCACTTCCCCTTGTCCCCAACATGTTCGTCTGTGGCTGTGTGCTGCGTGGGGGGACTTTGGCGTACATACTTGTCAATGACACTTTGACTCAACTTTACTAATTTCAATTCAAGCACCCTTGAGCCTTGCCAATCATCAATGCGGTCAACGCTCAATGATTCCTGTTTGCAAACAGCATCACTATCTGACACATCATCATCTTCAAATTCTAACATGGGTGCATAATCTTCTCCATACGTATTTGTATTTTCTACAGTTTGTTCTTCAATTATTTCTATAAGAAAAAAATGTTAATGTTACAAACTTGAAAACTAATCAATAATTGACAACATTTCAAAATTTTAACATGGCTTTTTTATTATTTTATATGAAAGTAGACTTAAAATAAGGCGACACGTGTTTTTTGCTGTTTTTTGTTTTTTTTTTGTATACCTAAAAAATAGATTTTAATCCTTCGTATTCTAAAGAGACGTAAGCGCCAAGTGACGTCATAAGTACGCCTGAACGGTTATTATTCCATTACAGTTTACAAAATAAAAAATATGTCAATTGTCAATGTAAGTCTGTTACGTTTATTCAATCGTTTATTAGGACGTCTGTCAATGTCATCGTCAGACGTCAACCTCTACGCGCCTCTCTTTCGTATTGTTTTGCCATTGTAATCCAGTTAAACTTTACTAACACAACTCACTAGTATGATATAAAACTTGTGGTAACAGTAATTTGGTTATTTTCAAGTTATTTTTAAACAAATGTGAAATGTCAATTGTCATTGTTGACATTGACTGTTTTTTTTAAGCTTCATGATGTCTTTTTAGGATTCCGTACCCAAAGGGTAAAAAGCGGCCAAGTGCGAGTTGGACTCGCCCATGAAGGGTTCCGCAGCAGCAATAAGGTTTATTTTTTTGAAATTAAAAGGTTTTTGATTTATTTTTATATTTCAGTCGATTTAATGAAATTTAGATGAAAAAAAAATTTTTTTGTTTCAGTTGTACCTATTGGGTTTCAGTTGTACCCCTAAAATTTTTAATAATTTTTACATTTTTGCATCAAAATCTTAATGCGGTTAACAGACTACATCTACTTACCAAGTTTCAATAGTATAGCTATAATAGTTTCGGAGAAAAGTGGCTGTGACATACGGACGGACAGACAGACAGACAGACAGACAGACATGACGAATCTATAAGTTTGTGAAATATTAAGTTTTAAGGTGGAAAAAATCGTTAGAATCTAGTGTCCCCCCCTTCTACCAGCAAAACGGTGTCTTCTGGAAATGTGAAAAAATTCACGGGAGTAGAAAATATGCTGATTTTAAAACGGAAAACTATCTAAGGCTAAGAAGACTTCATAAGTTATTGCGTAATAGTCGATCAACTAAAAAAAATGTTTTCGGCGAAGTATAAAGGAACTTTTCGTTCAAATTCCTTTGAAAGTAACTGAGATGATGTTGTTAGTAGTGTAAAACATGTTATAAAATATGTATATGCATTGACCAGATAAAAAATTTCAAAAACTAGCGGAACTACGGAACTCTATATTGCGCGTGACCCGAGTCCCGACACGCACACGCTCAGTTTTTCTTTATTTTCTCAGTAAATAAGCAATATTAAAAAAATTTGAATATTTTTTTGATATCAGGAGAAGAAACTAAAGAAACGGTATTTTTTATTTTAAGGATTAAAATTTTTGAAATGTTGTCAATTATCAATTATTGATTAGTACGTAGATTATAATCACTATAAAATGCATTATACTCAAATTCACAAACTTAAAAGGGGCAAGAGCCATAGACATAGATCAAGATAGATACCGCATGTCTCTACATTTGTATGAAAACGAGCGTGCCACTTTTTAGGGTTCCGTACCCAAAGGGTGAAAACGGGACCCTATTCATGAGACTTCGATGTCTGTCTGTCCGTCTGTCTGTCTCCAGGCTGTATCTCAAGAACCGCTACAGCTAGAGTTCTGTTCACAGATTGTGTATTTCCGGTGCCGCCATAACAACAAGCACTAAAATAAAAATAATATGTAAGGGGGGCTACCATACAACAAACGTGATTTTTTTGGCCTTTTTTGCTCGTAATCAATAATGATAAGAGGTAGGCACTTGAAACTTTCACGAAGACCTTAAATATAATTGTAATTTAATAATTAATACTAATATTTAAATAAAATAAAATATTAAGGGGTCTCCTATACAAAAAACACAATTTTTGGCCTATTTTTGCTCTATAACGGTACGGAACCCTTCGTGCGCGAGTCCGACTCGCACTTGGCTGATTATTTATTGACTACTGTGACGTACCCATGATAAAAGTGCCCATTATCTAGACCGACGTTTCTACACACACTGGCAAAATTAGCGGAACATAGTTAAAAAGGGGCACAACTTGAACTCAAGTGGGTCGGGCTGTCTGAAATCCTTTTATATAGTTTCTAAGCTCATTTAAGAAATAAAATATTGAACAAAACTGGCAATTTGAGAGATTTTTATTGCAATTATGCCATAATAAATGTTTTAGCGGGGTTCAAGGTATGCCAGCTCATTTGATTGTTTGGTTTTTGGAAGAACACATTGCTTAGATATAAAATTAGTGATTTCCCAGCATCTACGACAGCTAGAGCTGTAACCACGATAGAGAAAGGTCACACCTACCGTTCGGTCAGTCAGGCCTTAGGTGGGTCAGCTTCCGTGGTCCATCGTAACTTTCAACGCTACAGAGAGACTGGATCTTACGTCTGGAGACGAGAACAAGGCAGATATCGGGTGACATTGGTTCAGGATGACCGTTTTGTTAGGGTACAAGCCTTAAGAAATCGACCTCAAACTGCATTGCATACACGAAACCTGTCGGAACAGATCCGAGATGTACGTGTGAGCGATTGTACAGTAAGAAGAAGACTCAAAAAAGTTAAATTAAACTCAAAAGTGCCAGCAAGGGCAACAGAACTTGAGACAGGACACCAAAGAACCAGGCTAAGATATGCGCGTGAACATCAAAATTTGACAAGTGTATGAAATCGTATGCTGTACAGTGATGGGAGCAAATTCTGTGTAAATTTTGTTGACAGGCGATAAAGAATGTGGATAAATCGTAAGGAACGCTATAGACCATCAAACTTAACGGAAACAGTGGCCTATCATGCAGGCTTCGAAATGGTTTGGGGTGGCATATGACTTGGAGCCCGCACGGAGCTGATGATTGTTAATGATGGTACTTTGACAGTACGACGGCTAAAGCACAGATGTCTTAGAACTGCATGTTGTGCCTTTTACACAATTTTAGGCAGTAGCTTCAATTTTATGTGCGTCCATAGAGTAAAAAAATCGGGCATTATTACCTAAATTATGCTGGCGTAGCCTAGGTGGAGAGGCCAGCACGGTCTACGGATATGGATCCGATTGAGGACGTGTGGCACATCAATGGGTGAACGGTACGAGTTAAACCTCCAGCTCCAAAATCTGTTCAGGAGCTCGAGTTGGCGCTACTGGAGGAGTAGGAGAATATCCCACAGGAAATGATTGACAATCAAAATGCAAGCATGGAATGGCGTATCCAAGCCCTCTTGAGATCCATAGAAGGCATTAAACGCTTTTAACATGGCATTTCTTAAGTAAAAATGGAGAATTTAACTTAAAAAATTACTACTGAAATTTCAAATATTTTCTTAATTTTTGATTTTTGCTGATTTTTTTCCTTTTT
This sequence comes from Plebejus argus, assembly GCA_905404155.3. Classification (NCBI taxonomy): domain Eukaryota; kingdom Metazoa; phylum Arthropoda; class Insecta; order Lepidoptera; family Lycaenidae; genus Plebejus; species Plebejus argus. The sequence goes on along the minus strand of FR989948.1, from coordinate 7,975,786 downwards.
ACACGATTTCATGCCCTAAATTTATATAAGTTTTATTTTTTAATCATCAACTATTGAATTAATATGGAAATATATAAAAAAACAGCAAATAATTTTCAAAAAAATTGAAAATTTTGTTATGTTCCGCTAATTTTGCCGGTGTGTATATTTGACTTTCTTTTTATTAGGGTTCCGTAGCCAAAATGCCAAAAAAGGAACCCTTATAGATTCGTCATGTCTGTCTGTCTGTCCGTCCGTCCGTATGTCACAGCCACTTTTCTCCGAAACTATTAGAGCTATACTATTGAAACTTGGAAAGTAGATGTAGTCTGTGAACCGCATTAAGATTTTGATGCAAAAATGGAAAAAATAATAAAAATTTTAGGGGTCCTCATAGGTACAACTGAAACAAAAAAAATTTTTTTCATCTAACCTATGCGTGTGGGGTATCTATGGATAGGTCTCCAAAAATCATATTGAGGTTTCTCATATCATTTTTTTCTAACCTGAATAGTTTGCGAGAGAGACTCTTCCAAAGTGGAAAAATGTGTGTCCCCCCCTCTATTTTCTAAAGTAGAGGCATGATAATTCTAAAAAAATATATGATGTAGATTACTATAAAAACTACCAACGAAAATTGGTTTGAACGAGATCTAGCCAGTAGTTTTTTTTATACGTCATAAATAGTAAACCTTAATCTAAATTTCATTAAATCGACTGAAATATAAAAATAAATCAAAAATATTTTAATTTCATAAAAATAAACCTTATTGCTGCTGCGGAGCCCTCCATGGGCGAGTCCAACTCGCACTTGGCCGCTTTTTTAAAATTCCAATTGACTTTCGATTCCGATAGTAGACTAAAGACGACTTTCGAAAGATGAGCATTGCTCGTCGTTTGGGAGCGCGATATGGCACGCGAAGTACATATCGCATTATCTATCATGATCTATGTCTGTGGGCAGAGCAGTTAAGATGAAGTGGTAGGGCCAGAAGCGTATAATATCGCGATCTAGGGTATCTTTGAACCTGTTTTTAGATATCAACCGCTAAAATTCATACAATGTTATTCATACCGGCGTAAGGGTGAAGATATGCCTAATAACGTTATATTCTTCGAAACACGATTAAAGTAATTTGCCTCGATAGAAAAAAATCGTGAAAATCATCATAAATTGCCATTTTATTGCAATTTTTCGATTTTACGGCGAATTTAGATAGAATTCTAGTAAAAAATTTATGTTTTCATAAACCTTTCATCAAATCCCATAAGGTAGTATTTATGGTTTTCACTAAAATGATAGTTAGTCATTCAAAATAAAATAATAACCTATAACGCTCGCACTGTATGAGGGCGGCGGGGATGCGGGGTGGCGATTCAGTCGGCCGCGGAGCCTCGTCGCAAGCAGACACGTACTACTCGTCGGCCCGCTCTTTACGAGAATTTGATGTGAAAATGGGAAATAAAAACTGCAGAGGAAAAAAATATCCCTTTTGCGGAAAAGAATAATTTAAAAAAAAAAGAAGAGTTAAGGGAAAAAAAGAAATAAGGGTTACCGTACACTTGACTGAGTATCGGTATTATCTTTTTTTTGACGTTATTTTTTTCCTCAGTAGGCATTAGAATAAGGGTCACCGCATATTTGACCGGGTACCGATATGGGTATTGGGTATCTTGTTTTGACTATTCTTTTCCTCTGTAGGCATGAATTAGTAGAAATAAGAATAAGCGTCACCGCACACTTGATCTGGTATCGGTATCGGTATTATCTTGTTTTAAATTTTTTTTTCCTCAGTAGGTATGAATGAGTAGAAATAAGGGTCACCGTACACGTGACTGGGTATCGATACTTATAATATTTTTTTGACACAATTGTTTCCTTAGTAGGTATGAATGAGTAGAAATGAGAATAAGGGTATTGTCCAGTATCAATAACAATATTGAACGCCGGGTGAGTAGCCGGCACGTTGACGGAGACAAGGGCCCTGCGGATAACGTCGTTCAAGGAGACATGGCGGGACTGGCGGCCGGCGCTGCGTCGACAAGATAGACCGTGGTGACCCTGGCGGTCTACTGCGGCGCCGCAGGGGCAGCGGCGGGGTTCGGTGATATTGGCTCCTAGTCGCAAACTGAGTGAAAGATTGAATGTGTGGTTATCTAAAAGTGTTCCGGTATTGGATGATGGGTTAGCCTGGAGCCAGTAGCCTGATTCCGGCTCGGCGGACGCTAGAAGACGCGCCCGATCTGTGGTGGACGAGGAATTTAGAATTTCTGATTGTGCCAAATTGATTAGTGGTTCATCCCAATTCTTTTGGATATTGGGGTTAACTGAAACGTCACTAGGACAAACACGTTTCCAAGCGTTGATCGCCTCAGCTAGTGACTCAATGCCTACGTTTCCAGAAGAATTGGTGATGATTTTGATGAAAAGAGGATGAATGCTGTGAGCTGAAGAAAGGAAGGCAGGAAGGGACACACTGGACACGCTTCTAAGACCCAAGCTACCGAAACGAATGGGGAGAGTAGCTTGGGCCCAAGAGGTGTCAGAGATTTGGCAGTTGAAAATATTCATTATTGTGTCTTTTAAAATAGTGTCTAAATGGGAAAGAAGGTTGGGGTACTCCCATAGAGGGCAGCACCTCAGGACATATGTGAATTGGGGCACAAACAAACAAAAACGAATTATTTGGTAAGCCATATGGGATTTTATTGCGACGAGTTTGCCAGAAGATACTACGAATTTTTGTTTTTGTTCCGAAACGTAAGGCTCAAAACCGTCGTTGAATATAGGGGCACCTAGAAGGCGGAGGGATTCTTTACTGAGAATTTTGATACTAGGGGCCAAATTGTTAAATTTAGACATTATTACGTCATGCGGCTGTGCGATTGGGCCGTTAAAAAAAAGTTCACATTTGGAGAAATTTAAATCCAAATCTATTGCTTTAAATTTTCAGTTGTACCTATGGGGACCCCTAAAATTTTTAATATTTTTTCCATTTTTGCATCAAAATCTTAATGCGGTTCACAGACTACATCTACTTACCAAGTTTCAATAGTATAGCTTTAATAGTTTTGGAGAAAAGTGGCTGTGACATACGGACGGACGGACGGACAGACAGACAGACAGACAGACAGACAGACATGACGAATCTATAAGGGTTCCTTTTTGCCATTTTGGCTACGGAACCCTAAAAATTAATAAATATATTTTTATAAATAAATTGACTATTGTATACTCTGACATAAACCTAATAAATATGACATATTATCTCATAACGTATGTCAAGTAGGCTTGTACTTTGAATATCATTCATTCATTTATTTATGTTTGTTTGTAAAAAGAATCTGCCTGAAGTTAGCCAGGGATTAGTTTACTCACGTTCAATGCGCGGCCTATACATACTAGCATAGACTTTGAGTCGGGAATTAGGGATAGGTATGGGCTACAGCTACGGGTCTGGGCCCAGCACTAAAGAGCATCTGTGAGCGTACGGAAGCATTCGAGACAATTTGGAATCGGTAACTAATGAGGTAAGTATCGGTATTCTCTTGTACAATCAACCGATAACTGTGTACATCAAGTGTACGGTAAACCTTATTCTCATTTTTACTCATTCATACCTACTGAGGTTAAAAAGTGTTTCAAACAAGATAATACCGATACCGATACCCGGTCAAGTGTACGGTGACCCTTATTTCTATTCATACAATACCAACTAAGAAAAAAAATTTTCAAAAACAATATAATACCAATTATAACTATACCCGGTCAAGTGTGCGGCGACCCTTATTCTCATTTATGCCTACTAAGGAAAAAATTTGTCTAAAAGAAGATAGTAAGAGGGTAAAATATTGAACTCGCATGCCCGGTCGCCGCTGCCGCACGCACTGTCTACGCTACGCACCTACTAGCAGGCGTGCGCGGGGCGGAAGATGGTTGCCCCGCGCATGCTCCCGCCACGCTTCATACCTCACCCCCTCAGAAACGCGATGCGCACCCTACCACTTCATCTTAAGTGGCAAACAGAACACTACAAATGTAGCCCATCTGGAATATGAATACATATAGTACAGTATAGTATACATTACCGTCTTCGTCGTATTGTTCAGACTTTATATCCGGCTCCTCTTTTATATTATCTGTGGTAGGATGTGTTGTGGAAATATTTTTCTTCTTATAAATTGATAGTTCTAACAAAGATCCAATTGCTCCAATGTCAATATCAGTCTATAAATTATAGAATATTATATTGTTTTATGAGCGACACAATAACGATTTTTTTATCTACAAATAAAAATATGAGTTTAAATATCCTACAAAATATGTTGTTGCCCACTACTTCGTCCGCGTTCACATCAACATTTTTTTTTTTTTCGTAAAATTATTTTTTTTAAATAAAAAGTATTGTTACTTCTAATAGCTCCAAGAGTATGTGTATTGTGTACAAAGTTTCATGATGATTCGTCAGACAATAGGGTCCCGTTTTTAACTTTTGGCCTTTGGGTACGGAACCCTAAAAAGGGAAAAAATACACCATTTGTTTTATCTAGGAGTCTTTCTGAAATATTAATTTTATTTATATTACGAAAGACATGCAACACAAGTACTAAATTAAAGCTGCTAGACAGCTAAATTTTCACAAATTTTATATGCAAGCAGTACTTAGCCTGGATAGATACAACAAAGTGTTAGTATTAGAGTCCCCTTTAACTATTATGTTACGGTTTCACTTTTGAAGTACCTTATTCCAGCAGAGACCATCAACAAGGCCCCGTGTCTGTACGGCCAACTGCTGCAGCCGGAGACACTGCTGCAGTCTCGTCTGGCAGATATAACACATCCAGCACTCGCTGTCTCTAATCTATTATTTAAAAAAAACACAAATCAAAGCATGAGTAACATAGGTTTTTATTGTGTCTTGGAGATCAGATAACGGGTTTCTCTTAATTTTGTTATTCGATTTCTAGATAATGAACACATAGTATCTCTATGAAGTTTGTGATAGTGAAACTTCGTGCGAACCTTATGCTTTGGCCAACAGTTAGGATCGGAGCTTCAGAAAACATTTATCCGTTCATTAGCACTAGGAGCATTAGCATATTTTGTTTACGTACCTTATAATTTGCCAGTTGCTCATAAAAGTAAAGCAGATCCGTTCTATAAATGTTAACGGTTCTTTTATTTGTAGATAAGCATATTATACAGCAACAAGTTTTCATAAACATTTTGAAATCTTTTCGTGATGAAACAAAAAAAAACTGAACCCTGGTTCTAGAGGACTGAGGAACATAGATAAAGTAATAATGCTGAGGAAGTTACGTGGCACAAAAAACAATTTCCATACTTTGTTTTTTTCTTTAGTATTATTTGCAAATTGTTTATAATTTCGTGTTCAATTGTGAAATTTATGTAATCATTTAAGTAACATAAATAATAAATAAAGCCATTCACGGTTCACCATCAATTTCTACTTCTTCTTATTTTTTTTTCTGAACATAGCTGTCAGTAGTGTCAGGGGGGTGACACATAGTACATTGTTGGTAAAAAAAATATTTGTATGGAGCGTGCTGCCATCATACAAGTGATACAACAAACTTTTTTCCGTTGATACCATAGATAATACAGTATATAAACTGAGATAGATGAGACACAAGCAGAACTATAGGTAAGATTATTGAACTCGTCTTAAGATGGCGCTTTGACACGTAATGTAGCAGCGCCATCTAGTTGAGTGGTACTTAGTATTCCTAGGCGTCAACTAGATGGCGTTTTTTATAATAAACAGCGACATCTACCGGATTTAAATAATAATATTGATACAAGAATTAATGGCCTGGATTCACTTTGATTAGTGCAAGTGCAGGTGATTAGTACAGATGGTTTATAGTGATTTAGAGAAAGTAGACTTGCCATTTATCTCCAAATCACAAATCATCTGCACTAATCACCTGCACTCGCATTAATCAAAGTGAATCCAGGCCATTAGAGGCAATAAAACAGTACAATATTTTATTTACTTTATTTTATTAACAACCAAATCAAATCAGAAAATAATACTGTAGTCTGTAACTGAACTTTTCAGTAATTTTTGAATTGTCCTTTTGGTTGGTGAAACCTGAAAGAAATTAAACAAATTTTAATACCTAGCAATATTTTGAAAGAATGTATTAGGAAACACTATTAAAAATAAATATAATTTGATTGCTAATTCTGTCATAATTCACCAAAAATTATCAGGTTCATTTGCTATTTTTTACTGAACTAGGTTCAATATCAATTATTCAGTTAGTGTAGGGAGTAGTACAGGGGGGTTTTTCTCACCCAAAAGATCCCTCCTCAAGCCATTTCAACACCAAAAAGTTGGCGCAGGTTTATGAACCTTAGCCCATTTCAAGATTTTCACGACAATTAAATAATTAATTAATAATTTTACTACGCGGGTCACTCATAATTAACAAGGTCCACTTATATTAACGCGGGCCACTTATAAAGTCCCGGCGGGCCGCATGCGACCCGCGGCCGCAGGTTGGGGATAGCTGAATAAAAATAGCTTTAAGGTTTATATTTTTACTTACCTCCTTCGTCACATCCAAAATAATAGTGAAGTCAGGGGCTCAGACCAAATAAAAGGTCTGATGTCACGGGTATATCGGTATCTTCGAAGTTCGACGTGATTTCGAAATTTCAAACGAAGCTTGTGTCGATTGGTTTGATTACAGGAACTATCGGATACCAGTTACCACTAAACAAGTTATCACAAGCCGAGCAAAGTCAGAAACAATAAGAAGAAAGTAACTAAAAACCACAATAACAAAACTATAAAATGCTTTTCGTCAACGGATGAAAGATAATTATAACACTACATTGCATTGGATAAAATGTCATTGATACGTAATTTGTCTATATTTTGCCATCTAGTGGCATTTAGAGGTATCAACGGAAAAAAGTTTGTTGTATCACTTGTATGATGGCAGCACGCTCCATACAAATATTTTTTTACCAACAATGTACTATGTGTCACCCCCCTGGTTGATACCTATAAATGCCACTAGATGGCAAAATATAGACAAATTACGTATCAATGACATTTATCCAATGCAATGTAGTGTTATAATTATCTTTCATCCGTTGACGAAAAGCATTTTATAGTTTTGTTATTGTGGTTTTTAGTTACTTTCTTCTTATTGTTTCTGACTTTGCTCGGCTTGTGATAACTTGTTTAGTGGTAACTGGTATCCGATAGTTCCTGTAATCAAACCAATCGACACAAGCTTCGTTTGAAATTTCGAAATCACGTCGAACTTCGAAGATACCGATATACCCGTGACATCAGACCTTTTATTTGGTCTGAGCCCCTGACTTCACTATTATTTTGGATGTGACGAAGGAGGTAAGTAAAAATATAAACCTTTAAGTAAATCAGCTATCCCCAACCTGCGGCCGCGGGTCGCATGCGGCCCGCCGGGACTTTATAAGTGGCCCGCGTTAATATAAGTGGACCTTGTTAATTATGAGTGACCCGCGTAGTACAATTATTAATTAATTATTTAATTGTCGTGAAAATCTTGAAATGGGCTAAGGTTCATAAACCTGCGCCAACTTTTTGGTGTTGAAATGGCTTGAGGAGGGATCTTTTGGGTGAGAAAAACCCCCCTGTACTACTCCCTACACTAACTGAATAATTGATATTGAACCTAGTTCAGTAAAAAATAGCAAATGAACCTGATAATTTTTGGTGAATTATGACAGAATTAGCAATCAAATTATATTGACAGCTGTCAATAACAACAATAACATTGGCTCTGTGTAATTTATTAATTAAAATTATAAAAAACAAGATATATTTAACAAATCAGTGACAATTCGACCCATAACTCAATAATCTATAAGTACAAGTGTTTGTGAGACTTTTTACATTGAATACAAATAGTAATCTAAAAGTGAATATGTGCTAAGGAATTATCTTTAAAACTTAAATTAAAACAATAATTACGCTTGGTGTAAACAAAAAGGTGTAAAAACTGTCCATAGAAAACTCAAAAGAAGCTGAAAAGTGAAAAATATAGTGACATTTTAATAAAAAATCAAGTGAACGACAAATCCTTTGTTCTCAAATTCAAAATTTATAACGAAAATATGACGTCAACAACTTAAGAATTATTCCTTAAATTAACGCACATCGTCATCGGCCAAATAGTCCAACGAGTAAACATAGTATCAAGCCACTCGAAGATCCATGGTTCAAATCCTACCGGCTCCTCAGCTTTTTGTACACAAAGCTTGAATAAAAATTGACATTCAGCTATTTAATTTCTGTGTAGACTAAAATAATCATAGCACAATAAAAACTAAAATATATAAAAACACTAAAGAGGGCGCCACCGATATCTGCCACCAACTATGGATGACATAGACAACATAACATTTAGAAAACGTAATATAAGACGAAGAAACTCGGATAATATGGATATATCGAATGTAATAAGTCTAAATGACACGTTCTTGAGTACAGATGAATTAGATTTGTCTTCCAAAAGCGTCCCAGTAACCGACGATAGTGAAATACTACAGCTAAAACAAAAAATTGAAGCTTTGAAAATAGAAAATCAGAGTGCTCATGACGAAATAGCAAATTTAAATATTGAATGTGCTCAACTCAAAAAAATTATACTGGATAAAAACAATCAAATACAATTTCTTAAAAGTATATCAAGCAGCATAGCCACAACACCATCTAAAACCTCATACAGCAACAAATCCAACACACCGACACTTAAACGACTAACTAATGTTAATATGAAGTTATCACGATTGTCGCCGATATTATACCCATCCCGAAACAACAACAATCTTCAATTTGATAAAACTCCAAAAAGTAAGACAAATTATACACAGCTATCAAATCGATCCAGAAGTTTGGCTCCAGCCCTTAGTGGTTTTGCCGCAATTTACGATCCCGATACAGCATGTAATCCACCAAAGTCGCCTAAAATTAAAAGTCCTACAGATAGCGCCACAGGTAACATAAAAAAGAAAATATATATTATTGGAGATGAACAAGCTCGCGGATTAGCGTCCCAAATATATCATGATCGACTTCATAAAAACGACGATACGTACGAGGTATATGGTATTATTAAGTCATCAGCACAAAGCGAAGAATTTTTGGAGTCTTGTAAAAATATAGTAACCTCTCTTAATAAAGAGGATATAATTATTTTAGCCTTTGGATCAAATGAAAAGAATCCATATAAAATGTTATGTAATCTAAGCAATATGTTATATTTATTAAGATATCACAACTCTTTCTTCATTGAAGTTCAATCTAATTATTATTTAAATGAATTTATGTTAAATAACTATATAAGATTAATAACAAATAACTTTGACAATTGTAGATTTATAAAATTTAACAATACAGAAATATTTTATAGTAATAGAAAACGTTTCACGAAATTACTGAGTTTTAAATTACATATAGAAATAGATTTTCTTTCTTGTAAAAAAATGATTATAGAAAATAAAGTACACACAAACACCAACTATGACTAGGTATATCCAACAATCAAAACCACAACAACAGCCGCGTGAAAATGTAGTATACAAAAAAGGGACAATACCCTACTATTTCTCCAAACTTAAAACACCAAATGTGTCTAACAATCGTAACAGTAAAACGTTTTTTCGATCGCAAACTTAACTATAAATCCCTAACAATTCTTCACCAAAACATAGCCGGTGCCATAAGCAAGTCAGATGAAATAACTGCCGCGCTATCGGAACTTACTCAAAATGGGACAGAAGTAGAAATCTTATGCTTGACCGAAACTTTTATCAAAAAAGGCATGGAGCAATTATTAAAAATTTCTAACTTTAAATTAGTTGCTTCATATTCTAGAAACGCTAAAAGAGGTGGCTCGTGCATACTCGTCAAAAATAATATACAGTGCAAAAGTCTAGGTATTGTTAGTGATTTATCCTGCGATTTAAGCTTCGAAGGCGCTGGCATTGAACTTACGTTTCATAAAATTATAATAATCTGTATTTATAGAACACCTAATAGTAATCCTTTGATCTTTTTTGACAAGTTAGAAGCACTTTTACTAAAACTTTCAAATAGATCAAAAAAAATAATACTTTGTGGGGACTGGAATATCGATACTCTTAAATCAAACAATAATACTACGAATCTCATTAGTCTATTAAAAAATTTTGACATTACGTTACATATTAAATTACCAACTAGGAAAAGTGCTTGTCTCGATCAATTTGCAAGCAACATAAAAACATTAAAAGTTGACATCGTCCATCTAGGCCTATCGGATCACGAGACAGCTCAAATTTTATGCGTTCAAGTTAAAAAAGGCCGCGAAATAATTACATGGCTTGAACGATCTCGAGACTATAACAAATATAATTTGAAAACTTTTTGTCAACATATCGCACCTTCGGTGCAACAAAGTCACAAATAGCCAAAACTGCAAAATTAAGCTAATTATGCCAAATTGTTTCTAAACCATGCCCGTACTTGGGGCAACAAAGACATTCGTGAAAGTTTCTCAGAATTATACTAGATGGCGCAAGTGCCTTTGTGGTTATTGGCGGTTATTCCATTGCGTTTTGGGCCGACAAAGTTTCATTAGTCAGTAGTGTCCCCGCGTCCGCGAGTGTTTGACGTACGTTGGAGCTACAGCCACACAAAGGTATTTATGACCATTTTTATTCTTATATTTTGGAGCTACAAAAACGTATCTGCTATTAACACTTCAATGTTTTTTAAAAAATTACAATAATTTTGGAGCTACAAAGGCATTTCTTTAATAACCGTTTTTGTTGATCCAACTTTATTATATTATTTAACCATACAAATTGGATCTACAAAGTCATAAACTATAATAATGCTGTAAAGGTTCAATATTATTATTTAGAACGTGGTTATAAAAGGACTTTTGACTTTTTGATTCCAATTTTTTGTATCATATTAAGTACTAGCTGTTTAGTTTTTCGTCTTCAATTTTAGTTGATCTAATTAAGGATTGATCAATTAGATTAACTAAAATTGATGACAAATCATAATTTCCTTACTGTTGTCACTTCAGGCATTTGCACTATAAAAAATGTAATTTATTAGTAATATTTTTATTCTAGATGGATCTGACTATGAACCACCGCAAAAAAAGGCTACAAAGAAAGTTTTTCAGCCAATAGGTAGAATATCCAGCTCTAGCAGTGATTCCTCCACTTCAAACGGCGATTCTGCCAGCTCAAATGGCGGTACATCCAGCTCAAGTTCATCTAGCTCTAGCAGTCGTTCCAAGCACTCTAAATCTACATCTCGCTGCAAACGTCTTTCTAATGTGCCAATTGTGTATCATAATGCAGTCTGTGAGAATATACCAAGTACTGAACAAGGAAGTATTGTTACAAAGTCTAAAAAAGAACCAGAAACCCGAGTCAATGGCAAAAAAAACAGAGAAAGTATACAAAAAACACTGGTCAAGCATAATAACTCCCCACACCGGTTTCGGTCACGGTGGCCGGTTTCACTTAAGCCAGGTCAGTTACACTGGAGTAATTTTATAGTGCCCAAGTATGTGTGCAGTACACAAGAGCACTCTCTATTCCTTTTACTCTCATAACCCAGTAGGACGGACGACCGACACGACTGGCGAAAGATCAGGCGCAGGACCGACTTTTTACATGCCCATCTGACGCATAGATCATCTTACTTGTCAGACAATCAGGTGATCAACCTACATTGTCCTAACCAAACTTGGAAAAAACACGTTTCTAACGAGAGATTTGAATCCACGACCTCCGAGTCAAGAGCTGCGCTCTTTACCACTAGACCACGGATGCGTCTAATTTTCCTAGAATGGAACTCAAAGTATTAAAATGATGCCATTTACCTGTTGTACTTATAAGAATTTAATTGTTTTGCGTTACCTTTTATTAGTAGTTGATTTTTAGAGCAGAAAATATACGATTATGTTTGATCAAGACACTTTATTTCATCTAAAACATACCTTGCCAAAGTCATAAAGCTAAATAACTCCTGGGGCAACAAAGGCACTATTAAGGACACTTATTTTTTGTTATGTCTTATATTCGATTTTTTGGGTAATTAAGTAGAAGATTTTTACTTAGAACTGTAGCCAACTAAATATACAATTAATTATGTAAAGATTTTAAACCTACTATAAATAGTTATCCTTAAATGTAGAAAAGCATACGAAAAAAAATTTAAAACCCTTGTCCTGCACAATTTGAAAATGAGCTGTTGTGACTTTGTTGCACCGAAGGTGCGATATATCTTCTTTAAGTTTTTCGGAGGTATACGAACAATCTAATCTAAACGACGCGTTCAATAAGTTCCACGAGTTATTTAAGCTTTTTTATGACTTATGTTTCCCGGAGATTATTATTAAAAAAAGCAATATCAATGACAAAAATACATGGTTGACAAAAGGTATAAAAAAATCATGTATTATAAAAAGAAAACTTTTCTTCAGTTACAAATACAATGCCTCGAATAAAAAATTAAACTACAAAAAATACAGAAACTATCACACAATTCTAAAAAAATGCATTCGTAAGTCATTGCAGCTACAAAATCAAAATTATATCTACAATAAAAAAAATAAATGTAAGGCAGTCTGGGAAGTTATTAATAGAAACATTGGTGATATAAATAAAAACAATGACATTCAATCAATTATATACTATAATAAATCTCATTCAAACCCCCGTGACATTTGTGAAATATTTAATAATTTTTATATCAATATGACTAATACACATAATTTTAATTTTAATATAGATGACATTAAAACGACCTTAAATAATAATAACATAAATACAATTTTTCTAAAACCGACTGACAAAAATGAAATCATTAACATAATAAAAAATCTTAATAATACTAACTCCGTAGGATATGACAATATTAAGACCAGTGTCATTAAAGCGTGTGCTAAACATATTTCTGGACTATTAAGCGATTTAATTAATCTTTCCATTGAAGAGGGTGCTTTTCCGGATATGCTTAAAAAGTCTATTATAAAACCATTATTCAAGAAAGGTGACAGTCACGATGTAAATAACTATCGACCAATAGCCCTAATACCGGTTCTGTCTAAAATATTTGAAAAGGTCATGCTTAAGAGACTGTATGATTTCGTGATTAATAACGGGATACTAAAATCAGAACAATTTGGGTATAAAAAAAACAGCAGCACCTCCCTTGCTTGTTTTCACTTAATAAAACACGTTACAGAAGCAATTAATCGAAAGCTACCAGTAGCAGCAATCTTTTTAGACATGACCAAAGCCTTTGACTTTGTCGATCACAAACTACTGCTCCATAAGTTGTACAAATACGGCATACGAGGAAAAGCATACGAGTGGATCAAAAGTTATCTCAATAATCGGACTCAATGTGTAGAGATTGCTAAGATTGAAAAGGGTTCAAAAGTTATATATCGATCTCTGTTCAAAATTAATAAATACGGAGTCCCTCAGGGAAGTATATTAGGACCTTTTATATTTTTGTTATATATTAACGACCTTCCCAACGTCACAATATATAAAACCATATTATTCGTAGATGATACAACATTAATAATAGAATGTAATGACCAAAAAACATACCAAAATGAAATTAATAAAAATCTTGACAAAATTCTAAAATGGCTGTATGATAATAATTTAAAAATAAACTTAAGTAAGACTAAAATGATACAATTTAAAAATCCTAGGCAGAAAACTATCGATCTTGACATTAAATATAATAATAATAAAATTGAAGAAGTTGACTCAATAAAATTCTTAGGTTTAATGGTAGACAAATATTGTGACTGGAAGGCGCACGTAGAATATATATGTAATAAACTTGACAGATTCGTATTTGCTATTAAAAAACTACGTCTGACGGTATCCACTGAAGCTGCATTAAATGCCTATCACGGATATGTCGCTTCAACACTTTCATATGGTCTCATATTATGGGGTAACTCCGTGGATTTTATTAAAGCCTTTCGGGTTCAAAAAAAGTGCGTAAGAGCGGTTTACGGTGCTTGGTCGTTGGATAGCTGCAAACCTTTATTTATAAAATCTAACATTTTACCGTTGGTTTGCATGTACATAAAAGACATCTGTACTTTCGTGAAACAAAACCCTGAATTTTTTCCACTAAATTGTAATATGAATAACAGAAATGTCACTCCACGGAACAAATTCAAACTTTTTCTACCACAATGTAAAATGGACATTTTCAAGCGAAATGCTTATGTAAATGCTATAAAAATATATAATAAACTACCTAATCGATTTAAGGAATTACCTATAACTGCCTTTAAAAGAGAGATATCCAAATGGTTGCTAAAACATTGTTTTTATTGTTTAAATGAATACATGTCTCATACGTCAGAGCCAATGTAATGTTCCAAAAATTTATTTATCATTTATTCAATTTAATAATTAACTTAAGACTTCCATTTTGACTTTCGCATTTTATTATTAACCACTTACTTACATGAAATTATAATTAATTAACTTTTTGACATTACCTTGACATTGTATAATACTAATTTTAATAATTATTTATAATACCTACTTAATTGAATCTTATCGTATTTTGTAATTACATAATATATATAATATAGTTCAGTAAACATTTTCAATGTCTAATTGCACGCCATTTGAATGGCAGAATGTACAAGGACTATATATTAATTAATGTTTAAGACCTATGTAACACTACATTCTTGCAATAAAAATATTCTTATTCTTATTCTTATTTATTTTTAATAGTGTTTCCTAATACATTCTTTCAAAATATTGCTAGGTATTAAAATTTGTTTAATTTCTTTCAGGTTTCACCAACCAAAAGGACAATTCAAAAATTACTGAAAAGTTCAGTTACAGACTACAGTATTATTTTCTGATTTGATTTGGTTGTTAATAAAATAAAGTAAATAAAATATTGTACTGTTTTATTGCCTCTAATGGCCTGGATTCACTTTGATTAATGCGAGTGCAGGTGATTAGTGCAGATGATTTGTGATTTGGAGATAAATGGCAAGTCTACTTTCTCTAAATCACTTTAAACCATCTGTACTAATCACCTGCACTTGCACTAATCAAAGTGAATCCAGGCCATTAATTCTTGTATCAATATTATTATTTAAATCCGGTAGATGTCGCTGTTTATTATAAAAAACGCCATCTAGTTGACGCCTAGGAATACTAAGTACCACTCAACTAGATGGCGCTGCTACATTACGTGTCAAAGCGCCATCTTAAGACGAGTCCAATAATCTTACCTATAGTTCTGCTTGTGTCTCATCTATCTCAGTTTATATACTGTATTATCTATGAGTAGTGTCGTGTAAAATGGCGGGAAACAAGGTTTTCATCCAAAATTAACAAAATTTTATACGTCAGTTTTTCAGATTCTAGTCAAGTCGAAAGACTAGTACTTGTCTAAAAAAAAGTAGGTAGTCAGAAAAACAGTAGTCGTGTGAACTACTTACTCACAAGGAGCTTGTGGCAGTGTCGTCGCTCTGCACGGTCCCTATGATTGGTTCAGTGTGTGTCACGTTCTAAAATCTGTCAGATTTTAGAAAATGACACGTTATGAAGTTGACAGTGAGCTTCCAAACTGCGAAAAAGGCCGCGCATGCGTAGTTGAAAAACCAAACGACCACGACTAGTAAAGTCAGTTGGTCAGGTGGTATAAGCCCATTACTAAATCTTTCGATGGAGTTTTGGAGGGAATCATACGCAGCAATAACCTTCTAAGAGACCGCTAGATTGTACAAAATAATTTTCGTTCTTTGATAATTTATCACAACACAGGTAGATTCAAGTGGTTAATTCGGAAGCGTTGTAGGTACCAAGCTTCAGGAGTTATTTGTTTAAGGTGAATTCCATAAAGTTTGTAGTGGTTTATTGCAATTAGCCAATAGCCGTAGGTCAGAAAGTATTGAAATGCGTCGTGAATCACGACGCACGACGCATGCGTAGTTGAAAAATGCATCACCAGTCGTGATGCATTTTTCAACTACGCATGCGTGGCTTTTTTGTGTGTAAGTGTGAGTGTCATGTTCTGAAATACCAAGTAAAATACTATAAATTTTACGATTTTAAAAAATTTCACTCACACTGGCACTAATTTTTAACTTTGCGCAAGCGCAATGTGCATTGCAAATCGAAACGAACACGACTAAAGTATCAAAATCTTTCAAAGTGACCAGTGTGGCCATAAGATACCACAGTCCACACCAGAAACAAGTGGCTCTATTAATGTAATTGTTTTTTGATGGACTATACGTCTGGGCATGATCTGGGCTTTATTTTCCTGTTCTGAGGTCTGGGCTCTGGCATATCTAACGGCCCGGCCGCATCTGCGTGTATCGTCCGAAGCTTCGTGCGACGAGACGATACTATTGGACGATACACGCAGATCGTCCAATAGTATCGAACTTAGCGCGAAGCACCACGCATATGCGACCGCGGCGTAAAGGTTACAGCAAAGAATGCGACAGATAATATACGTAACGAATGATAAAGAAAAGGACAGCTACGGCCTACGAGTATAATAGAGTTGCACTTGACAGGTGCTAGCGTGACATAGCGCGACAGAGATGAGAATATCGTTAATGTTGAACAGAAGAGACAATAAAACTAATTATTTGTTCAATTATTTTTTATTAATCTATTTATATTTAATAAAATCGTAGGAAAGACAAAAGTGTACATGGATTGAATATATTATTTTTTAAATAATACCTACTTGGACCGTGACCAACAATCGATATCGAACCCAAAAATAGTTTTTATACTTACCTAAATAGTTTTTAGAATTTTTGTCTGTTTGTCTGTATATTGTATGTCCGGGCTAAGCTCGTAAAGTATCTGCATGCCTTTTTTAATATACCTAAAATACGGGAGCAAACGGGTCACCTAATGGAAAGGTAAGTTGCTTTCCTTTCCGCCGCTTTTTAGGGTTCCGTAGCCAAAATGGCAAAAAAGGAACCCTTATAGATTCGTCATGTCTGTCTGTCTGTCCGTCCGTCTAGCCAGTAGTTTTTTTATACGTCATAAAAATAGTAAACCTTAATCTAAATTTCATTAAATCGACTGAAATATAAAAATAAATCAAAAATATTTTAATTTCATAAAAATAAACCTTATTGCTGCTGCTGCGGAACCCTCCATGGGCGAGTCCAACTCGCACTTGGCCGCTTTTTTTTTTTACCGCCGCTCATGAACTCGCAACATTAGAATTTAGAAGAGCTGCAGGTGCGTTGCCGACCTTTTAAGAGGGGATACGCTCTCTTCTTGAGGGTTTGCAGGTCGCTTTAGTCTGGAAATACAGCTGTATTGTATACCGAAACTTACAGAGTTTTACAGTGTGCGGCAGAAAGTTACGCAAAAAACGAACGGTGAAATACTACCACTTGTGAAGGTGATGAGTTATTACAATCCTTATGCCGTGGCCGCATATGCGTGGTGCTTCGCGCTAAAGCCGATACTATTGGACGATCTGCGTGTATCGTCCAATAATATCGTCTCATTGCACGAAGCTTCGGACGATAGACGCAGATGCGGCCGGGACATTATTATAGTTCGACAAGGCTCTACAACAGGGTTTCAAATACCGATATTATTTCATAACTTTACTGCTTCAAGGGCATAGATACCGGTATGCAAATTTATCGATACTAGAAATAACGGTAAAAAATTGACATTAATAAATGTTATAACGGTAAATAAGATTTATAACGGTAAATATATGTTTTTTGATAACGTTACCTTTTGTAAAATAAGTACTTAATTTAATCAGTCAATTCAGTATGCAGTATGCACAAAATTAAACTAGAGTAGACGTGTCTGGTGAACAGTAGGTGTATATAAAAGGAAAGATGACGTTTAATGAGAATGACATGGCCAGCTGTAGTTCACTACTCAGTATTTTTGTTCAAATATTATATTTACCGTTATATTTACCGATATTATCACAACGATACTTTTCGTTACGTTACTAGATATCGTTAAAAAATTACCGTTATCTGGCTACCATTATGAAAACGGTAACGATACGTAATGAAATTTTTTCTGATATTCGATAACGTTATGAAGCCCTGCTCTACACATTGAGGTATTATTACTTGCTCTACATGATCGTGGCGAGAAAAGGAACTAAACGCTTCTATCATACAAAAACGTCATTTTTGACATGTGTTTGACAGTTCTCCTTTACCAGCAGCGCCTTTTGACATCATTGACACATTCATGTAAAGCCTTGTCGGACTATACTTTCAAACTAATATTATAATTACGACATTGTGTCTGTCGGTCTGTCTGTTACCTCATAACGCCTAAGCCATTAACCCGATAGAGATACTTTCGAGCACCTGAAAAGGACATAGGATACTTTTTGTTCTGGGAAAATGTACAGTTCCCGAGCTATAAACTAATTTTGGTCCAACGCAGTTGCAGGAGTGAATTAGTTATGCCGCGGCCGCACATGCGTCTATCGTCACGAAGCTTCGTGCTAAAAACGATACCATTGGACCATCTGCGTGTATCTTCCAAAATTGTAGTAATATCATGAATTAAACACACACGATAACTACGCAATAAATATATTAAAATTTTGTTAACTACATTATATGATTCATAAATCATAATATTTACAATGTGTTTTTTAAATTGTATTCGATATAAAGTATCAAAAGCTTTTATAGTTATCGGATACAGTGTGTCCAGAAGAGGCCACACGGTCATACCGGATACATCTTACAAGGGGCGACTCTATTATTTTAATTTCTTTTTTGACAGACTATACACTGATATTTTTTACGGCCCGGCCGCACCTGCGTCTATCGTCCGAAGCTTCGTGCTATGAGACGATACTATTGGACGATAGGTACACGCAGATCGTTCAATAGTATCGGTTTCATAGCGCGAAGCACTACGCATATGCGGCCGCGGCATTAGAAATACAACCAATATGATGTCCGTGATGGCAACCTGCAAGTAATTTCAGATCGGTGGGGAACCAATAGAAAATCTAGAAGTGTCTATCGTTACGCCATCTGAATGCCTAAATACTAAAAGGGCACATGTCCATTAAAATCAGCAAAACTTTTTTTTTCTTTGTTGTGTTGTCAGCACTGAATTACATCATATATGTTAAATGGGCACTTGTTTGAGTTCATTTAGTACCACAGAAACGCCATCAACTTTTTTGTTAGGTACTAAAAGGGCACTTGTCCCGTGACATGTGCCGTTTTTACAAATATTTCTGAACGAATTGGTAGAAGCATGGACCAATCATACAATTTATTACTCTATTGTAGAAGTCAGTTCGTAGCAATCAATGTCATTCACACGTCATTCATTTAACGGTTTCTTTTGGCAGCGGATATTAGTACGAGGATATTAGCAAATTATAATTAGATTATAATTAGATTTAGCTTAACCTTTCAATCCCCGTAAGGCCGGATCCGGCCGCTGTCACTGTCAACAACTGTCAAAACCCATTCCGTCAAGAACCGTAAGGCCGGATGTGGCCGCGCTCTTTCATTCGATTAAATTACGTATTTCGTCGACTTAGAGTCTACTTTTGTATGAAGAGTTTGGTTAGTTACGATCTATGATAAATTTGCCACATTCTGAATGCAAAATGTTATACAATCTGTGGTCGACGACATATTTTTCAGTCATTTGAAAGTCGTGATTTTTTCGTGTGTGTTCTGCCATGTTGTGTAACAATTGTGTAATTTGTTTTAATTATTTTATGTGTTTAACAAATGTAAGTAGTAAAATAGTTTAATTTAATAAATAAAAATAGTTTTAGATAATAATTTGAAAGAAAAACATCGTATGAATTTTTAGGTTACACTCGAAAAGTTGGTTTCTTTTTTGGTGATTTTTACGCGATTTGCGTAATATGTTTGTAAATTACTCACGTGAAACGTTAAAAAGAAGTAATTACAGCTAGTTAGAATGTCTACACAACTATTTATCGCAATTATTTTTGTATGAAATATGAGTGAAATTGAGTGAAATATGAGACGGTATAACGGTTTTCGGCGGCCGCGGGCCACTTTGAACTTTGTTTGTGTAGCACTAAGGTCGAAGTTTGCTTGTGGGTAATACGAAACGTTTTTTTACTATCCAATTTTAAGTGCTTACACAAAGCATGTGGAGATTGTTATTGTTTATTGTTTTTATGTATATAGTTTGTCTAGCCCTGTGTTATTGAAATAAGAACAATGTATTCATTACTTGTGGCGAAAAAAAAATCACTTAAAAAGATTTCAAAGTTTATAGTAGTGAGATGAAAATCACATCGGGCTAAATACTATAATTATGATGCTTATTAGATATAAAATTTAACATAGCTGTTTAATGCTTTTCACAGAAGCATAAAATATGGTTTCGTCATAAATTTATTATTAATTTTACAAGAGGGTAGGCGGGTCAAGGCCGGGCGCCATCTTGTCTTGGACTTACGTCTACCTAGATTTTTGCCTAGATTTTTTTTCCGCGATCGAAGGGTTAAAATGAGTGAAGAACCAAGCCGGAAGAGAAAGAGACGTGTGCGCCATGAAGAAAGCTATCGAAGAAACAAAATAAAGAAGGCAAAAGTGCTTGGTGAAGGTCACTACAACTATCGTGGTCGATATGTTCCAGCAAAAAATACTCCTGAAAGCATTAATCTAGAGTGGTACGTAAGCTCGCGGCTTCTTATTCTTATCTTATTTCTTCTTCTTTCTTTACATTGAAAAGTCGTTGCTCATAAGTAATTATTTTTTTCAGCTGTCACAAAAAGTGCCTTGAAAGTATAACCCCATCAGAAGAGGTCGAAAATATACTAGCTTCATTTTACAGCATGACTTCCAAAAACGAACAGGACATACATCTTCAGAGGCTTATGGAAATTAAAGGAGTCCAAAGAAGAAGAGGCCGAAGCCCAACACTACCAACAGAAAGGAAGCCTAAAACTAAGTTTGTTGAGTATTTTCTACTAGTGAACCGTGAAAGGGTAAAAGTTTGCAAAAAAGCGTTTATGAACGCTCACAACGTAACTGCTAAGAGAATAAGAAGAATTGCTAATCTACTCGAATCTGATATCACACCCCAAGACTTGAGAGGAAAACATCCATGTGCAAATGCCATTTCCAGTGAAGTCTGTCAACAGATACACGAACACATTTCTTCTTTTCCAACAAAATAATGTCATTATTCTTCAGAGTGTCGCCTTTACTTGTCTTCAGAACTGTCAGTGAAGAAAATGTACAGGCTTTTTCTCCAAAAGCATCCAGAACTTGAGACTAAAGACGTAAAATATCAATTTTACTGGTCATACTTCAAGACTAATTTTAGTCTTTCTTTTGGCCGTCCAGGGGTGGATACTTGCTCAAATTGTGAAAATCTCAAAACTAAATTAAAAGATAAATCTTTAAATGACAATGCTAAACGAGCATATGCAGCAGAATTAATGGTTCATCAAAGCAGAAGCAAGAAGTTTTATAAAGAAATTCAACAAAGCGCTGCTTTGGGTAAAGAGAACAAAATCTTAGCGATTTGCTTTGATTACATGGCTGTTGTTGACCTTCCACGAATCCCAGTTCAAGACATTTATTACTATAGACAGCTGTCTGTCAACACATTCGGTATCTATAATTTGGGAACTGATCAAGTAGTCACCTACGTTTACCATGAAGGGATTGCACGGAAGACACCAGATGATGTTTGCTCATTTCTCTATCACTACCTGAATAATTTTGTTTACCAAGAATATGAGGAACTACATTTATTCTGTGACAACTGCGCCGGGCAGAATAAAAATCATGCAATGGTAAGATTTTTAATGGCGCTTATAGAAAATAAAGTGTTCAAAAAAATTAAATTGATATACCCATTTCGTGGCCACTCTTTTTTGCCATGTGATCGCAGTTTTGGCCTGATAAAAAGGAAACTGAAAAAAACTGACAGGCTGTATACTGTAGACCAATATATTCAGGATGTCATATTGAATTGCTGTGAGATTCCAGAGAAGTTTACAGTTTTTAATGTGGATAAAGACATTATCCTTGATTTTCAAAACTGGTACTCTAAATACTACTACAAAACTAAAATTGAACTAAATAGTGTGCCAGGCAGTCTGAAAGAAAAATTTCAAATTTCAAAATATCATGAATTTAAATTTGATTGCACAGAAATGGATTTAGTCACAACAAGTGAATACATTAATGGTGTAGTAAAATACAAATTTAAGCTGCGTAAAACAAATGTGCATGAAAAGGTTGCTTTTCCTGACAAGCGAATATACAAAGATGTAGTACCAATTAATAAAAATAAAATGATTGACTTGAAAAAACTAGAACAGTACATACCACAAGAATTCACACACACCACAGTGTCGTCTTCTTCTGGATGTAGTCCACGACGTCCTCGACCTCCATGGACCAATGCAGGCGGGATATGTACAGGGGCGTCGCGGGGACCTCGCTCCGCAGACGCAGCTCAGGTACATATGGTGCGATGCCGCGATGGTTGCGGGCGGCGGGCTTCTTCCTCCTCTCCACCAGTATGAAGCCCACCTCATCACACCTCCTGCTCTCGTCCTTGCCAGGCCGAGAAGACTCCACCTTGCGGCTCTCCTTAGTCTCGCGACTCTTCGGAGCCTTGCGGCTCTCATTCACCCCATTAGATTTCGCCCGCGGGGGAGGTGCGGGGCGACCAGCAACAGTCGCGTAGTTTTGCTGAGTCGCCTGAAGACTCAGCGTCGGCGCAACAGGGAGGGGGGCGCGGGCGGCGGCGGCAGCGGCGGCGTTCGTTGACCCGTCCGATAATGCTGACGGGCTAAACGCGCATGTTTGCGCGCCACGACGAGTGGTGACGTATGCGGCATCAGGTGAGGGTGACCTACATATTGAATTACCACTTTTTAATTGCGATAATTCAATACGTAAGTCACTGATCGTAGACTCTGACGCCTGCAATCTACCACGAACTCCGGCCAGCTCCTCCTTCAGGAACCTGATGTCCTTCAGTAGGCTGACGACGTCGACGTGGTCCAGCGTGACGGGTGGCAGCTTGTGCAGCTCCTTGGCCACAAAAGCCGGCACCTCATCAGGATCCGTCTGCTTCAGCAGGGAGATGATGTCCTGCACGCTCCTTTCTGTTCCGTCTCTTCTTCGCGACGGCATGTTCGCGCTCTGTCCGAGCGTCTCGTACAGCAGCTGCTTGCCCTTGCAAATCTCCTCGCTGGAGAACGAGGACTTGCAGATCTGCATGATGCTGACCTCGTCCATAGTGTCGATGGCGTGCTGGATAAACGCCAGCAACTCGTTGGCCACGAGCGCCATGGTCACGTGCAGCGGCAATGTGCCGCGCGATTCGCAAAATATTACTTTTGCTGCGTGTGTAACGCGGAGCACGACCGATCGCTAGCTCGACACATTACACAGTATGAATTACTGAATGTCGTTATAAGTAGCTGCATGCTGTGAACTTCTTTTGACATAATTATATATATTGCCGTTAAATGGTTTCTCACCAGTATGAATTAATAAGTGACTTTTTAAGTGCGATCTTTGTAAGAATTTCTTTTGACATATGTCACAGTGTCAGCGGGACATAATAAAAAGATGATTACAACAAAATTAATGTATTAACAAATTTTACAATGAAATAAAGTAATAATATGGCGGCGGTCAGCGGTGTGACCCGTGTGCGCCCGCGCACGTCTTCCTGGCAAGTGTTCGAGCTAATGGCCGACGGAAACCGGGGACGCTCCCCCGCGCGTCCCGCTGTAGTGTTGGGGCAGCGCGCTAGGGATGGGCGCGCTCGTACACACAGTTATATGGTTTCTCATCAGTATGAATTAGCAAGTGTGCTTGTAAGTTGCTTTTTATTCCAAATTTCTTTTGACAAATATTGCAGTTAAATGGTTTCTCACCAGTATGAATTACTAAATGTCTTTCTAAGTTAGAGCGCAATGTGAATTTCTTTTGACATATGTCACAGTTATATGGTTTCTCACCAGTATGAATTAGCAAGTGTTTTTTTAAGTACGATCTTCGTAAGAATTTCTTTTGACATATGTCACAGTTATATGGTTTCTCACCAGTATGAATTAGCATGTGTCCTTTTAAGTGGCTTTTTGTTCCAAATTTCTTGTGACAAATATTGCAGTTAAATGGTTTCTCACCAGTATGAATTACTAAATGTCTTTCTAAGTTAGAGCGCAATGTGAATTTCTTTTGACATATGTCACAGTTATATGGTTTCTCACCAGTATGAATTAGCAAGTGTTTTTGTAAGTTGCTTTTTGTTCCAAATTTCTTTTGACAAATATTGCAGTTAAATGGTTTCTCACCAGTATGAATTAATAAGTGTGTTTTTAATTCCGCTCTTCGTAAGAATTTCTTTTGACATATGTCACAGTTATATGGTTTCTCACCAGTATGAATTAGCAAGTGTTTTTGTAAGTTGCTTTTTGTTCCAAATTTCTTTTGACAAATATTGCAGTTAAATGGTTTCTCACCAGTATGAACTAATAAATGACTTTTTAAGTGCGATATTTGTAAGAATTTCTTTTGACATATGTCACAGTTATATGGTTTCTCACCAGTATGAATTAGCATGTGTTCTTTTAAGTGGCTTTTTGTTGCGAATTTCTTGTGACAAATATTGCAGTTAAATGGTTTCTCACCAGTATGAATTAATAAGTGTGTTTTTAATTCCGCTCTTCGTAAGAATTTCTTTTGACATATTATGTCACAGTTATATGGTTTCTCACCAGTATGAATTAATAAGTGTGTTTTTAATTCCGCTCTTCGTAAGAATTTCTTTTGACATATGTCACAGTTATATGGTTTCTCACCAGTATGAATTAGCAAGTGTTTTTGTAAGTTGCCTTTTGTTCCAAATTTCTTTTGACAAATATTGCAGTTATATGGTTTTTCACCAGTATGAATTAGCAAGTGTTCTTGTAAGTTGCCTTTTCTTCCAAATTTCTTTTGACAAATATTGCAGTTAAATGGTTTCTCACCAGTATGAATTACTAAATGTCTTTCTAAGTTAGAGCGCAATGTGAATTTCTTTTGACATATGTCACAGTTATGTGCTTTCTCGCCAGTATGAATTAATAAGTGCTTTTCTAAGTAAGAGCGTAATGTGAATTTCTTTGGACATATATTACAGCTAAACGGTTTTTCACCAGTATGTGTCCGGATGTGCCTTCGCAACCTGCTTTTAGTCGGAAACATTTTTAAGCAAACATCACAGATTAGTTGTTCCTTGTGACTCTTGTACTGTGCCTTTTTGTCCTCATTTTCTACGCTCTGTTCACCAGCGCACTTCCCCTTGTCCCCAACATGTTCGTCTGTGGCTGTGTGCTGCGTGGGGGGACTTTGGCGTACATACTTGTCAATGACACTTTGACTCAACTTTACTAATTTCAATTCAAGCACCCTTGAGCCTTGCCAATCATCAATGCGGTCAACGCTCAATGATTCCTGTTTGCAAACAGCATCACTATCTGACACATCATCATCTTCAAATTCTAACATGGGTGCATAATCTTCTCCATACGTATTTGTATTTTCTACAGTTTGTTCTTCAATTATTTCTATAAGAAAAAAATGTTAATGTTACAAACTTGAAAACTAATCAATAATTGACATTTCAAAATTTTAACATGGCTTTTTTATTATTTTATATGAAAGTAGACTTAAAATAAGGCGATACGTGTTTTTTTTTTGCTGTTTTTTGTTTTTTTTTTTTGTATACCTAAAAATAGATTTTAATCCTTCGTATTCTAAAGAGACGTAAGCGCCAAGTGACGTCATAAGTACGCCTGAACGGTTATTATTCCATTACAGTTTACAAAAGAAAAAATATGTCAATTGTCAATGTAAGTCTGTTACGTTTATTCAATCGTTTATTAGGACGTCTGTCAATGTCATCGTCAGACGTCAACCTCTACGCGCCTCTCTTTCGTATTGTTTTGCCATTGTAATCCAGTTAAACTTTACTAACACAACTCACTAGTATGATATAAAACTTGTGGTAACAGTAATTTGGTTATTTTCAAGTTATTTTTAAACAAATGTGAAATGTCAATTGTCATTGTTGACATTGACTGTTTTTTTTAAGCTTCATGATGTCTTTTTAGGATTCCGTACCCAAAGGGTAAAAAGCGGCCAAGTGCGAGTTGGACTCGCCCATGAAGGGTTCCGCAGCAGCAATAAGGTTTATTTTTTTTAAATTAAAAGGTTTTTGATTTATTTTTATATTTCAGTCGATTTAATGAAATTTAGATGAAAAAAAAATTTTTTTTGTTTCAGTTGTACCTATGGGGACCCCTAAAATTTTTAATAATTTTTACATTTTTGCATCAAAATCTTAATGCGGTTAACAGACTACATCTACTTACCAAGTTTCAATAGTATAGCTATAATAGTTTCGGAGAAAAGTGGCTGTGACATACGGACGGACAGACAGACAGACAGACAGACATGACGAATCTATAAGTTTGTGAAATATTAAGTTTTAAGGTGGAAAAAATCGTTAGAATCTAGTGTCCCCCCCTTCTACCAGCAAAACGGTGTCTTCTGGAAATGTGAAAAAATTCACGGGAGTAGGAAATATGCTGATTTTAAAACGGAAAACTATCTAAGGCTAAGAAGACTTCATAAGTTATTGCGTAATAGTCGATCAACTAAAAAAAATGTATTCGGCGAAGTATTTTATTTTTTTTTATTTTTTTTTATTTAATCAAGGTACAAAAATAATTAATGAACTAAGTCTTTACAAATTAGGTTAGTAAGTTAATAATACATTGGTGAATTCATTAATCTAAATATTGTACACAGCTTTTGTTAGTAAAAGAAAAGAAAGTTATATACATTGATAGTCAACGTCTTAATTTAGGAAAATATTAATATTGAAAAACTTTAAGGTTCATTAAGTATAACTAATTAGCATATTATACAATATTAGTTACAACCAAGCAAAGACTTTTTATAAGCAGAAATTTTTTGATGAAAGATATCGATATTTACATCAGCCTTTGAGCAAATTTCATTATAGGACTGACACATACGATGTAGCGGATTATTCCGTCCAACGTTGTTACTAAAAGGTGGAATGTCAAAGAGCACTGGCTTTCGTTTAGAGCGTTTGTTGATAGATAAATTGATGTTTGCAAGCAATTCATCACTGAGCACACCATTGACAATCTTGTGGAGCGCACATAAGTCTGCAATATTGCGACGTTGCCCTAAACTGGTAAAATGGTAACGGAGAAGGCGATCCTCATATACAGGTAGAGTTTTTCTTAGGCGATCTTTGTTGCTTAGGTATCTAAGAAATTTTCGCTGTATGGACTCTATACTTTCGCTATCAATTTTATATATAGGTGACCATATAGGTGAGCAATATTCTAATTGTGATCTGACCAGAGCGGTGTACAGCACCTTAAGTGACTCAATATTTTTAAAAGGTTTTGCAGTTCGTAATACAAAATAGAGCATTCTTTTTGCTGCTGTGATCACAGTTTGATACTGAAATTTAAAATTTAATGAGGAATCATACCAGACGCCTAGGTCACGAATTAGATTAACTCGAGTCAGATGCGATCCAGCTATAGTATAACAGTATTGTAATGGTTTCTTTTTTTTTGTGAAAGTTATATATTGGCATTTTTTTACATTAAGATTCATATCATTTGATAAACACCAGTAATATACAATATTAATGTTATGCTGAAGAAGAGCACAGTCATTGATATTTGCAATTTCGTTGAACAGTTTTATGTCATCAGCATAAGCTAGACATTGACATGTAAATTTATCGAGTAAATCGTTTATATGTATTAAAAAAAGGAGAGGACCTAAATTAGAGCCTTGTGGAACGCCTGACAATGGCTCGAAAGGTATTGAGTCAAAACCGTACAGGGCAACTATTTAGGTACGATTAATGAGATATGAATGAAACCAGCGATGAAGATCACCATGAATTCCAAGATGCTCAAGTTTGATTAAAAGTACATTGTGATTGACACGGTCGAATGCCTTGGAAAAATCCAAATATATTGAGTCTACTTGGGATTTTTTATTAAAAGACTGACATAGGAAATTTGAGTATACCAGCAAATTAGAAAGTGTAGACTTACCTGATATAAAACCGTGTTGTTTTGGACTGAGACAATGAAGTATATGGTCGTAGAGTGAATCATATATCATTCCCTCAAAGATCTTAGCCAAGCAATTGAGGATGCTAATAGGCCTGTAATTTGTGACATCATTTTTGTCACCGGATTTATAGATGGGTGTTATTTTTGCTATTTTCCATAAGTCAGGGAAAGTGCCTCGGCTAAGCGATTTGTTGAAGATTATACTCAAGGGGATACTCAGAGCTGACCCACACATCCGTACGAAAAAAGGTGGGATACCGTCCGGGCCACTCCCTTTCGAAATATCGATTCCACTTATACGTTTATAGACATCTCTTTCACTGACCTTCAAGCGACTGAGACTATAGTTTGCTGCTTTAAAGTCGGGTTTGTAGGATGTGGAGCTAATATTGGGGGACTTATGAACAGAAGAAAAGTATTCTGCAAACAAGTTTGCTATTTCTGCACCAGTGGTGGCAGTTTTATCCTTATACTTAACTGATAATGGGAGATCGTTAGTCATGCGTTTAGACTTGGTATAACGCCAGAAAGCTTTGACATTTTTGGCTAAGTCTTCTTCTATGCTTGATATGTACTTTGCAAAACATTTATATATCATACATTTTGTGCGCGTTCTGAGCAGGGAATACGAGTCATAATCGCGGGGATTACGGTAAGTTTTGAATTTATGATGGTACTTGTTTTGTTCTTTTAGGGCTTTTATAAGTGGTTTAGAAAACCACGATGGGTAGCGACTATTTTTGTAAGTTGAAAGAGGTGTGCATTTATGAATAATGTCGAACACTTTGTTATAAAAAAAATGTAAGTAATCATTAACATTGTCTATACTTTTAGCATAATGTTCCCAATCTATTTCTTCAATTTCAGCTTTACATTTCGTGTAGTCAGTTTTTCGAAAATTCAATTTTTGCGGTGATGTATTTTCTTTTAAAGATTTATATGACTCAATTGTAAAATCGAGTGGGGGATGGAATTTATCAATTTTGCTCAATGGGAGAGTTTGAGAAACATTTGTCACATTTAGGTCCGATAGTATTAGTTCTAGTACGTTATTGCAGCAGTTAGAAATTCTGTTGAACTGATTAAGATTATTTTTCAAAATGAACTCATTTAATAATGAAAGTCTCTCGCAGTTTTTAGTCGAGGTATTCGTTTGCGGACCGAGCCATGACGTATCGGGAATATTGAAATCGCCCATAATTAATGTTTTATTTTTTGGGCAAGATGTATAAGTTTTACTACATAGGTCAAGAAAATTTTTGAAGACCTCTAGGGAGATGTACGATGGTATATAAGCTAGACACACGTTTATGAGGCAATTTTTGTTAAAATTTATGCAAATGCATACATGCTCTATGTCACTATCTAAGTTTAAAACTTCGAAATCTATGTCCTTTTTTAGTGCTATTAACACTCCACCTCCGTGATTTTTACCATATAGTTTTTGGAAATTAGTCGTCCTGTCTCTTCTTATAACTCGATATCTATCGTCAAAAAGCTATAAAGGAACTTTTCGTTCAAATTCCTTTGAAAGTAACTGAGATGATGTTGTTAGTAGTGTAAAACATGTTATAAAATATGTACATTCATTGACCAGATAAAAAATTTCAAAAACTAGCGGAACTACGGAACTCTATATTGCGCGTGACCCGAGTCCCGACACGCACACGCTCAGTTTTTCTTTATTTTCTCAGTAAATAAGCAATATTAAAAAAAATTGAATATTTTTTTGATATCAGGAGAAGAAACTAAAGAAACGGTATTTTTTATTTTAAGGCTTAAAATTTTTGAAATGTTGTCAATTATCAATTATTGATTAGTACGTAGATTATAATCACTATAAAATGCATTATACTCAATTTCACAAACTTAAAAGGGGCAGAGCCATAGACATAGATCAAGATAGATACCGCATGTCTCTACATTTGTATGAAAACGAGCGTGCCACTTTTTAGGGTTCCGTACCCAAAGGGTGAAAACGGGACCCTATTCATGAGACTTCGATGTCTGTCTGTCCGTCTGTCTGTCTCCAGGCTGTATCTCAAGAACCGCTACAGCTAGAGTTCTGTTCACAGATTGTGTATTTCCGGTGCCGCCATAACAACAAGCACTAAAATAAAAATAATATGTAAGGGGGGCTACCATACAACAAACGTGATTTTTTGGCCTTTTTTGCTCGTAATCAATAATGATAAGAGGTAGGCACTTGAAACTTTCACGAAGACCTTAAATATAATTGTAATTTAATAATTAATACTAATATTTGAATAAAATAAAAAATTAAGGGGTCTCATATACAAAAAACACAATTTTTGGCCTATTTTTGCTCTATAACGGTACGGAACCCTTCGTGCGCGAGTCCGACTCGCACTTGGCCGATTATTTATTGACTACTGTGACGTACCCATGATAAAAGTGCCCATTATCTAGACCGACGTTTCTACACACACTGGCAAAATTAGCGGAACATAGTTAAAAAGGGGCACAACTTGAACTCAAGTGGGTCGGGCTGTCTGAAATCCTTTTATATAGTTTCTAAGCTCATTTAAGAAAATTTTTTTTGAACAAAACTGGCAATTTCAGAGATTTTTATTGCAATTATGCCATAATAAATGTTTTTCGATGATTGACGTTGTAAGTGTTTCTGATAAGAATGGCGTTTTTAGCGGGGTTCAAGGTATGCCAGCTCATTTGATTGTTTGGTTTTTGGAAGAACACATTGCTTAGATATAAAATTAGTGATTTCCCAGCATCTACGACAGCTAGAGCTGTAACCACGATAGAGAAAGGTCACACCTACCGTTCGGTCAGTCAGGCCTTAGGTGGGTCAGCTTCCGTGGTCCATCGTAACTTTCAACGCTACAGAGAGACTGGATCTTACGTCTGGAGACGAGAACAAGGCAGATATCGGGTGACATTGGTTCAGGATGACCGTTTTGTTAGGGTACAAGCCTTAAGAAATCGACCTCAAACTGCATTGCATACACGAAACCTGTCGGAACAGATCCGAGATGTACGTGTGAGCGATTGTACAGTAAGAAGAAGACTTAAAGAAGTTAAATTAAACTCAAAAGTGCCAGCAAGGGCACCAGAACTTGAGACAGGACACCAAAGAACCAGGCTAAGATATGCGCGTGAACATCAAAATTTGACAAGTGTATGAAATCGTATGCTGTACAGTGATGGGAGCAAATTCTGTGTAAATTTTGTTGACAGGCGATAAAGAATGTGGATAAATCGTAAGGAACGCTATAGACCATCAAACTTAACGGAAACAGTGGCCTATCATGCAGGCTTCGAAATGGTTTGGGGTGGCATATGACTTGGAGCCCGCACGGAGCTGATGATTGTTAATGATGGTACTTTGACAGTACGACGGCTAAAGCACAGATGTCCTAGAACTGCATGTTGTGCCTTTTACACAATTTTAGGCAGTAGCTTCAATTTTATGTGCGTCCATAGAGTAAAAAAATCGGGCATTATTACCTAAATTATGCTGGCGTAGCCTAGGTGGAGAGGCCAGCACGGTCTACGGATATGGATCCGATTGAGGACGTGTGGCACATCAATGGGTGAACGGTACGAGTTAAACCTCCAGCTCCAAAATCTGTTCAGGAGCTCGAGTTGGCGCTACTGGAGGAGTAGGAGAATATCCCACAGGAAATGATTGACAATCAAAATGCAAGCATGGAATGGCGTATCCAGGCCCTCTTGAGATCCATAGAAGGCATTAAACGCTTTTAACATGGCATTTCTTAAGTAAAAATGGAGAATTTAACTTAAAAAATTACTACTGAAATTTCAAATATTTTCTTAATTTTTGATTTTTGCTGATTTTTTTCCTTTTTACACGATTTCATGCCCTAAATTTATATAAGTTTTATTTTTTAATCATCAACTATTGAATTAATATGGAAATATATAAAAAAACAGCAAATAATTTTCAAAAAAAATGAAAATTTTGTTATGTTCCGCTAATTTTGCCGGTGTGTATATTTGACTTTCTACAGCTCAATACGGCACTTTTAGGCATTTAGGCATTATTAGGGTTCCGTAGCCAAAATGGCAAAAAAGGAACCCTTATAGATTCGTCATGTCTGTCTGTCTGTCCGTCTGTCTGTCCGTCCGTCCGTATGTCACAGCCACTTTTCTCCGAAACTATTAGAGCTATACTATTGAAACTTGGAAAGTAGATGTAGTCTGTGAACCGCATTAAGATTTTGATGCAAAAATGGAAAAAATAATAAAAATTTTAGGGGTCCCCATAGGTACAACTGAAACAAAAAAATTTTTTTTCATCTAACCTATGCGTGTGGGGTATCTATGGATAGGTCTCCAAAAATCATATTGAGGTTTCTCATATCATTTTTTTCTAACCTGAATAGTTTGCGAGAGAGACTCTTCCAATGTGGAAAAATGTGTGTCCCCCCCCTCTATTTTCTAAAGTAGAGGCATGATAATTCTAAAAAAATATATGATGTAGATTACTATAAAAACTACCAACGAAAATTGGTTTGAACGAGATCTAGCCAGTAGTTTTTTTTATACGTCATAAATAGTAAACCTTAATCTAAATTTCATTAAATCGACTGAAATATAAAAATAAATCAAAAATATTTTAATTTCATAAAAATAAACCTTATTGCTGCTGCGGAGCCCTCCATGGGCGAGTCCAACTCGCACTTGGCCGCTTTTTTAAAATTCCAATTGACGTTCGATTCCGATAGTAGACTAAAGACGACTTTCGAAAGATGAGCATTGCTCGTCGTTTGGGAGCGCGATATGGCACGCGAAGTACATATCGCATTATCTATCATGATCTATGTCTGTGGGCAGAGCAGTTAAGTGACAAACAGAACACTACAAATGTAGCCCATCTGGAATATGAATACATATAGTACAGTATAGTATACATTACCGTCTTCGTCGTATTGTTCAGACTTTATATCCGGCTCCTCTTTTATATTATCTGTGGTAGGATGTGTTGTGGAAATATTTTTCTTCTTATAAATTGATAGTTCTAACAAAGATCCAATTGCTCCAATGTCAATATCAGTCTATAAATTATAGAATATAATATTGTTTTATGAGCGACACAATAACGATTTTTTTATCTACAAATAAAAATATGAGTTTAAATATCCTACAAAATATGTTGTTGCCCACTACTTCGTCCGCGTTCACATCAACATTTCTTTTTTCGTAAAATTATTTTTTTTTAAATAAAAAGTATTGTTACTTCTAATAGCTCCAAGAGTATGTGTATTGTGTACAAAGTTTCATGATGATTCGTCAGACAATAGGGTCCCGTTTTTAACTTTTGGCCTTTGGGTACGGAACCCTAAAAAGGGAAAAAATACACCATTTGTTTTATCTAGGAGTCTTTCTGAAATATTAATTTTATTTATATTACGAGAGACATGCAACACAAGTACTAAATTAAAGCTGCTAGACAGCTAAATTTTCACAAATTTTATATGCAAGCAGTACTTAGCCTGGATAGATACAACAAAGTGTTAGTATTAGAGTCCCCTTTAACTATTATGTTACGGTTTCACTTTTGAAGTACCTTATTCCAGCAGAGACCATCAACAAGGCCCCGTGTCTGTACGGCCAACTGCTGCAGCCG
The DNA here is from genome assembly GCA_905404155.3 of Plebejus argus. Taxonomy (NCBI): domain Eukaryota; kingdom Metazoa; phylum Arthropoda; class Insecta; order Lepidoptera; family Lycaenidae; genus Plebejus; species Plebejus argus. The sequence goes on along the minus strand of FR989948.1, from coordinate 7,941,955 downwards.
GAGACACTGCTGCAGTCTCGTCTGGCAGATATAACACATCCAGCACTCGCTGTCTCTAATCTATTATTTAAAAAAAACACAAATCAAAGCATGAGTAACATAGGTTTTTATTGTGTCTTGGAGATCAGATAACGGGTTTCTCTTAATTTTGTTATTCGATTTCTAGATAATGAACACATAGTATCTCTATGAAGTTTGTGATAGTGAAACTTCGTGCGAACCTTATGCTTTGGCCAACAGTTAGGATCGGAGCTTCAGAAAACATTTATCCGTTCATTAGCACTAGGAGCATTAGCATATTTTGTTTACGTACCTTATAATTTGCCAGTTGCTCATAAAAGTAAAGCAGATCCGTTCTATAAATGTTAACAGTTCTTTTATTTGTAGATAAGCATATTATACAGCAACAAGTTTTCATAAACATTTTGAAATCTTTTCGTGATGAAACAAAAAAAACTGAACCCTGGTTCTAGAGGACTGAGGAACATAGATAAAGTAATAATGCTGAGGAAGTTACGTGGCACAAAAAACAATTTCCATACTTTGTTTTTTTCTTTAGTATTATTTGAAATTGTTTATAATTTGTGTTCAATTGTGAAATTTATGTAATCATCTAAAGTAAGCCATAAACCTACGTCAGTATATTATAAGTCTATGCTTATAGCCATTCCACAGAACAGATTTACTCCTAGAGCCATTCACGGTTCACCATCAATTTCTTCTTCTTCTTATGTTTTTTTCTGAACATGGCTGTCAGTACCTATGTCGTGTAAAATGGCGGGAAACAAGGTTTTCATCCGCGCGACGCTCTAACCAACTGAGCTAATGGGCCGGTAAGGTTTTCATCCAAAGTTAACAAAATTTTATACGTCAGTTTTTCAGATTATAGTCAAGTCGAAAGACTAGTACTTGTCTAAAAAAAAGTAAAACCTGACAGACTTCTAAAATCTGACAGACATGACACTCTCTCTTAAAAGTTCAATGATTGGTTCAGTGTGAGTGTCATGTTCTAAAATCTGTCAGATTTTAGAAAATGACACGTTATGAAGATGACAGTGAGCTTCCAAACTGCGAAAAAGGCCGCGCATGCGTAGTTGAAAAACTAAACGACCACGACTAGTAAAGTCCATTGAGGTAATAATACACAGATTAAGTATACATAGATGGATTCTTAGCTCGCCAGCGCGTGGCCATTTTATGCTTGTGTGCAATTGCTGTAGTGTGCGTGTAGGGATGGCGTATATCGATAAAAATATAAAATTAGACTACAGCTATCGACCAAGTCGCCCATAATTTTATGTTATAGATTTTTATTAAACGACATCAAAAAAGGAGGTTATCAATTCGACCTGCATGTTCAATTTAGGATATTATATTATGCTCATTAAATTAGAAGTCGCTTTCAATTTGGTGAAAAGGAATTTTTATCTATTTATTAAGTGTATGAAAATACTTTAATACAGGGTGCAATTAAACCTTCCTGCCAAATTTTGATATATTGATCCTTGTTCAAAATAAAAATACACGTATTTTTCTTTTAATATAGTCACTCAGTACTAAAATGTTGAGAAATAGATTCCGAAAGTTATCCTAAAAAACACTACAATTAAAATGGACACTACGCGTCGCCGGCGGGTGAGCGCGCGCGCGCCTCCCCCCCACGTCACCCCCGCTCATTCCCACCGCCACGAGTAACCGTTCTGCATCGATTTTAAATGGGATAAAATATGTCATTTAAAAAATAACACCCAATTTTTTTTGCTAAATGACCTCTCCTAATGATACCTAAGCCCTGGAAAAAATTTGGCAGGATGGTTTAATTGCATCCTGTATAAACAAAATATTTAAGTATATAATTACACAAATAGTTAAAAATATACATAATATGTATACTCCATAAGCCACGAAAGCTTGTCCGGAGTGTAATAGCTAATATCAATAAAATCAACAGTTTTTATAAAACACAACAGAAGAACAAAATATATTATATTTTATTAAAATTAATTACTATTTACTATCAAGCAACTATTTTGTAGAATAACAATTATTATTATCAAAGAAATATAAGAATGAATCTCAGTCCTACTTATTTTAAGTAATTCCAAAAACGCTTAGGTGCATTTCTTTACCTATTAAAATATAATTATGTAATAATATTTATACAGAAAAAGACTTAAAATAGATACTTCGACGCCCCCTGAATAATGATATTATAATAATAATAATTAATAACCTAAGTGGGACTCTAGAGTCTAGACGATCAATTTTATTGTGCAATATCACGGTGTGTGCAATCAAAATCATAGAGCACTAAACCAAATATTATTCTTCACTTTCAATCTTATTATCAAATTAATAATTGAAAATAATTATTATCTTCATTATAGGTCTCTCCGTCACCACCATAATATTGAACTCTTCTTTAAGAGCATTCCAATTACCTGAAAAAAATAAATGGTTTAGTGTCAATAAATGTACTATACTACTACATACTTTAAAATATACACATAATTCATAATATTGTATACGAGGCAATATGCTTTATGTAAGTTTTCCATGCTTAACCCATCCAGCCCCAAGCGGAACCCAGGTGCCGCATAACAACTAAATATATATTGTGTCTGGATTTCGACGATTGAGGTATTAAATTTATTTTATTAAATGATTATGACTTTAGCCTTATTAAAATTTTACATTTTACTTATTAAAAAAGAGTACCTAATGCCAGGATAAAATTTCAAGAAGTATCTTTAAGTAACGAATTGAGTAGGTACTTACAGGGGGGAGGTGTGAGAGCTGTTGATCATGCAATTATTTTACTCTCCGTTAGAACTTTCTTTATTTCAATAAAATCATTGTTTCAAACTTACGTTTGAAATGATAATTCCAAATTCCAATATTGTGATGCCTTCATAACGGAGTAAGGATTAAAAACTTGCATGAAACTTGCGTCTAAAATATATATCTGTTTGTCGTCTATTTTGAAGCATTTTCAACCTGAAAAAAAAATCATTTAGTCCATGACATTATTTTTATCGATAAACTATAGTTCAAGTAAGGCGCATCCCTAAAATACACGTAAAAAACTATGCAATATTTATAGCCAAATTATTACTTGATGTGACATTTTTATCACTAATGCCTTATATAGCATGATTAATGGATTATTATACTTATAAATTTTCTTTTTTAGCTTACAAAAATACCGATTGATAAGCCCAAACAACGTTGTTGAAAACTTACGTATGTTATGTTAAATCCACGTGTTTGAGGCATTCTTTGGCCGTTTTTATGGTTTATTATATAGCGGAACCACAAAACGCAACAATATACTGCATTGAACGTTCACTACACACTTTTATTACTACTTTTTAAACTTGAAATATGCAGACCTACTCGTTTGTTATGTTCTACTAAGTGGGACATAACATTACAGGCTTTTGACGTTTACACACCGATATGAGCTTTCTCTTTCACCCAAATTACTATATCGTTAGTTAGAAAGAGTAACATTATCAGCTGTCAAAATATAAGGCGGACTCCTAAGTATTATTACCTCAATGTAATTACCGCCTTAATTTTGACAGCTGATAATGTTACTCTTTCTAACTAACGATGTAGTAATTTGGGTGAAAAAGAAAGCTCATATCGGTGTGTAAACGTCAAAAGCCTGTAATGTTATGTCCCACTTAGTAGAACATAACAAAGGAGTAGGTCTGCATATTTCATGTTTAAAAAGTGGTAATAAAAGTGTTTAGTGAACGTTCAATGCAATTTAACATTGCGTTTTGTGGTTCCGCTATATAATAAACCATAAAAACGGCCAAGGAATGCCTCAAACACGTGGATTTAACATAACATACGTAAGTTTTCAACAACGTTGTTTGGGCTTATCAATCGGTATTTTTGTAAGCTAAAAAAGAAAATTGATAAGTATAATAATCCATTAATCATGCTATATAAGGCATTAGTGATAAAAATGTCACATCAAGTAATAATTTGGCTATAAATATTGCATAGTTTTTTACGTGTATTTTAGGGATGCGCCTTACTTGAACTATAGTTTATCGATAAAAATAATGTCATGGACTAAATGATTTTTTTTTCAGGTTGAAAATGCTTCAAAATAGACGACAAACAGATATATATTTTAGACGCAACTTTCATGCAAGTTTTTAATCCTTACTCCCTTATGAAGGCATCACAATATTGGAATTTGGAATTATCATTTCAAACGTAAGTTTGAAACAATGATTTTATTGAAATAAAGAAAGTTCTAACGGAGAGTAAAATAATTGCATGATCAACAGCTCTCACACCTCCCCCCTGTAAGTACTCAATTCGTTACTTAAAGATACTTCTTGAAATTTTATCCTGGCATTAGGTACTCTTTTTTAATAAGTAAAATGTAAAATTTTAATAAGGCTAAAGTCATAATCATTTAATAAAATAAATTTAATACCTCAATCGTCGAATTCCAGACACAATATATATTTAGTTGTTAATTGTTATGCGGCACCTGGGTTCCGCTTGGGGCTGGATGGGTTAAGCATGGAAAACTTACATAAAGCATATTGTCCCGTATACAATATTATGAATTATGTGTATATTTTATAGTATGTAGTAGTATAGTACATTTATTGACAATTTATTGACACTAAACCATATTTTTTTCAGGTTATTGGAATGCTCTTAAAGAAGAGTTCAATATTATGGTGGTGACGGAGAGACCTATAATGAAGATAATAATTATTTTCAATTATTAATTTGATAATAAGATTGAAAGTGAAGAATAATATTTGGTTTAGTGCTCTATGATTTTGATTGCACACACCGTGATATTGCACAATAAAATTGATCGTCTAGACTCTAGAGTCCCACTTAGGTTATTTGTACAATATTTATCTTAGTGCTGCCATCTGGCGTCATACAATAATACTAACTTCTCTTAGTTCTATAATAATTATCCGCTGTGTTAGTGTATTATTAGAAATTTTAGTTTTGCCATCCACCACTAGATGGCAGTGGAATCGTTCTAGATCGCGCTATAGGAGTTACGTCAATATTACTATAAGTATCCTCATATATTTGAATAAAAAACTTTGATCCGTACTCAAACCCGAGTTTCATTGACACACCTATAGGCACCTATACGAGTTTGTACATGGTCCTATCGGAGCCGGATGTCAATCGCGAAGTGCCGCGTATTGTGTAATTGTTTTTTGGGAAAACTACTTGCGGGCAGTGGATCGCTGTCGCAAACGCAAGTAACAGGAGCCAGCCGAGGCTAAGTGCAGCATCGGCGAGCTTCAGACCGTGTCTTCGGGTGGAAGGCGCTGGTCAGGTCACGGTGGGCGGAGCCTGCCCATCATCAACACCAGCTTCTGGCGCGGGAAGTGACCCGCGGAGGTGCCTCAGAACAACTGCTGCGGGAGCGGATCAGCGGGTACTGAGGTCCGAGGGGAGTCAGGGCTTCCCTCCCTCGGTACATCACCAAGTGCGTGTGATTAGTGAGTGATAGTGTGTGTTCGCTATTGGATTGATCCTGTATCTGGACAACTGTAAGTACTTTCAACCTTATAACTTAAAGGAAAATAACTTAGAAGAATTTCAAGCAAAATAAGAAACATAAAAACTTTAATATCTTGGACTTAGAATATTTTGTGAATTTTGGACTTTAAAAATTTGTGTTAATTTTAACTTAGAATATTTCACGTAGTATTTGGACTTAGAATAATTTTCAATAAAACGGAGGTACGGGGAACCTATGCCCGATTTTTAAATTTTGTAACAATAAAAATTTGTACAACATAAGATAACTGTAAAACACTTAGAATATTTTTTGTAAAAATTTGTAATACTCTTGATAAAAGATCTAAAGTTAATTTTCACTTACCTTTTAATTTTTAAACATGGAAAACATTATTAACTTTCAAGAAAACTTGTACGAACGTATGGTAAAGGCAAAAACTAATTTTAAGAAATCGCCCAAAGAGCGCATTACCAAAGAATATGTAGAAGGTAGATTAGACATTCTTGAACAGTTGTGGTTTGAATTTTTGTCTGGTCACAAAGACTTAATGAGAAATTATTCTGCCAAAGATGTCAAAAGCTCAACTTATGTTACCAATGATTTTTATGATAAGGCTGAAGAAATTTATTTAGAGTATAAGTGTGATCTCAAAACTTTATGTAAAAATTTTGAATCAAAGGTTAAGAGTAATGAATCGATGTCTTCAAATAAAACGCATGCAAACTATCCACAAATAAACATACCTTATTTTTCTGGAAATTACCAAGAGTGGACATCGTTCAAATCTCTCTTCAAGTCTCTTGTAATAAACAATGAATGTTTTGATGAGATTCAAAAGCTTCATTACCTCAAATGTTACCTCAAAGGAGAAGCTGAACAATTAATTAAACATGTAGCTATTGAAGAGGGAAGCTTTGAGCGTTGTTGGCTAATGGTGAATGAACGATACAACGACAAAAAGTGGATATGTCATCACGTTCTAAAAAGACTATTGAGTCAGAGAAACCTCACCACCGAGTCCAGTAGTGGGCTTAAGGAACTTGTAGACACTACAAATGAATGTATGGCTTCTCTGGCAAGTTTAGGTATTAAAGTTGACACGTGGGATGTAATTGTAATACATCTTATCAATTTGAAGCTAGACCCAGAAACGCGACGTCAGTGGGAGTTTTACTGTACCGCAGAAACTACTTCTGACGAATTGCCCACTTATAAACTTTTTGAAGGTTTCCTTAAAGAACGGTTTTCAGCTATTAACCGATTATCACAATCAAGTAATAAACCTTCTAATATTACTACTAAAATAAAATCTTTACATATTTCTAATACTGTAGCTTGTGTCCTCTGTAAAGACAACCACAGAATTAACCAATGTACGCAGTTCCATAAAGCGTCAGTTGACACACGCCGCCAAATCGTCACTGACAATAACTTGTGCTTTAATTGCTTGGGTAGTGGTCACTCTGTCAAAGAATGCCGCAGCAAGGTGAAGTGTCGGGTGTGCAAACGAGCACATAACTCTCTTTTACACCCTAAGGGTGACAACAACAGAAACAATGAAGCAAGTGAGAGTGTTGCCGCATCTAATGATACTTCCACGCAATTAGTCTCATGTGTTTCATCTAGCAAACGTACTTATCAGCAAGTATTACTTGCAACAGCTTTAGTTAAAGCATCTTCCCGAAGCGGAGAAAACTTTATATTACGAGCCTTAATCGATCAAGGATCGCAGTCTTCATTCATAACCGAATCAGCTGTACAATTCCTAGGACTGAAGAAGATATCAGCTGAGGGACAAATATCATGCTTGGGTGGCAGTGCAACCATCGTCTCCAAAGCAACAGTTGATATTCAGCTCCAGTCTCTATATGACCCCTATTTTACAATAACAGTACGGGCATACGTGATTAACAGATGTATCACGTCCTTTCTACCCAGCAAAAAGGTAGACACTATACAGTGGGATGAACTACATTCCCTTGATTTAGCTGATCCAGAGTATAATATTCCGAACAAGATCGACATCCTTTTGGGCGCAGAAGTGCATGCGCAGATAATTAAAGACGGCCTCAAAAAAGGACCGCTTGGCACACCTTTGGCTCAAGCAACGAGCTTGGGATGGATCTTATCAGGTGTAGTCAACGGTAATGCTAAACCCAGGGGTCAACTTACATCACTACATTGTTGTACTCGCTCGGACGATAACAACAATCTCTTAAAGAAATTTTGGGAAATTGAATCAGACATTCAAATGCCAAAGGAACGTTTACTTACTCACGATGAACAACGATGTGAAGAATACTTTGCGAAGACAACACGTAGAGATCCAGATGGTCGCTATGTCGTTCGTCTTCCGTTCAAGAACCAGAATCCACAAGTAACATCTTCACTGGAAATTGCAGAGAAAAGGCTGAAATCACTAGAACACAGATTAAATAAAGATAAAACATTACAAACTAAATATAATGAAGTAATAAATGAATATCTCATTCTTAATCATATGGAACTTATACCTGAAACAGAAATCAACAATGAAAATGCCGTTTACTTACCACATCACGCGATCGTGAGAGATGATAAAACGACTACAAAGGTGAGAGTTGTTTTCGACGCGTCCTGCAAAGGAAAAAATAACAAATCACTGAATGATCATCTCCTAGTAGGACCGACAATCCAACCAGAGCTTAGACATATCATCATGAAGTGGCGCACGGCACCCATATGTCTTTCAGCTGACATTATTAAGATGTTTAGGCAAGTGAAGACGGATGAACGGGACAGCAATAATTATCAGAGAATCCTATGGAGAAAAAATCCTTATGAAAAAATAAACCATTACAGACTTACCAGAGTTACTTTCGGTACAGCTTCTGCACCTTACCTGGCTGTAAAGGCACTCCAGCAAGTAGCGCGTGACCACGAAGAAGAATATCCTATAGCAGCTCAGAAAACATTAAGTGATTTCTACGTAGACGATTTTATGAGTGGAGTTCAAAATGTGAACGAAGGTATTAAGCTGTTTAAGGAAATGAATGAGTTACTAGGTAAGGCGGGTTTCAAACTACAAAAATGGATGAGCAACAATGAAAAACTTAATGAACTAATGGAAGGAAAGGATGGGACGACAGGAAAGGGAAAGGATAAGGAAATAAAAGAAGACGAACTATTAAAAATAATGGGACTTACCTTTGACCGAAGCGAAGACGCGTTCCGTTTCGTAGTAAACCTCCCGACGTTGCAGGAACCTGTAACAAAAAGAAAAATTATATCGGATATAGCACGTTTTTATGACCCACTAGGGTGGGTTGGACCTAACATAATATTAGCCAAGATAATGATACAAAAGCTGTGGATCGCAGGTATTGACTGGGACGAAGTCGCCCCAGACAATTTACTAAAAGAATGGTTAACTTACCGTAGTGAACAAATTAAATTGACTAAAATACGTGTACCAAGATGGTTGGGGACATCTAAAGCTGATCGCGAAGTTGAGCTGCATGGCTTTTGCGATGCATCTAAATCAGCGTACGCAGCAGTGGTGTACATTCGAACTTTGGATCCTGAAGGAAAGGTTAACGTCTCATTAGTTACAGCAAAAACGAGAGTCGCACCTGTGAAGCAAGTCTCAATACCGAGACTTGAATTATGCGGTGCAGTCATGGTAACTAGGTTGCTAATCGAAGTAGCAACCATACTAAATATTGCAAAACCCAACTTGCACGCCTGGACGGACTCAAGTGTCGTTCTGGCATGGTTAAACAAACATCCTAGCAAGTGGAGTGTGTTTGTAGCAAATAGGGTATCAGAAATTTTAACAAACTTAGACCCGCACAATTGGTCGCACGTTAGCTCTAAACATAACCCAGCTGACTGCGCCTCTCGCGGTCAAAGCCCAGCTGAATTGATTAACAATTGGCCCATGTGGTACAACGGACCAGATTTTTTAGCTAAGCCTACCATTGCCTATAATAAACCTAAGAAATTAGAAACTGATTTAGAGATTGTTCAAGCTCACTGTACTACGTTAGACGATAATACTTTACTAAACAGATTCTCTACTTTAACAAGGGCAAAAAGAGTACTAGCCTATTGCATGCGGTTCATCAATAACACTAAGAAAAGTACTACTAAAAACGCTACTACTTACCTTACAACTACAGAATTAAATGAAGCCTTAAACATTTACATTAAAAACTGTCAAATAAGCTACTTTAGTGAAGAAATAAAGAAAATTAAATTAAAACAAGACTTACCCAAAAGCTCCAATATAAAATCACTTACGCCATATTTAGATGAACACGGTATTTTGAGAGTAGGAGGACGATTACATCAATCAGATTTGTTAACATTCACGCGAAAACATCCCATCATAATACCTAAGAACTGTCGTCTTGCTCAACTCATTGTGGCTGATGCCCACAAAAACTCTCTTCATGGAGGACCGCAAGCCACTTTATATCTCGTTCAGACGAGATATTGGATCATTGGTGGCAAACAGATGGCAAAATCTCATTACCGTTCATGTGTCATATGTGTCAAAAACGCCGCCATCTCAAAAACACCTTTAATGGGTCAATTACCTACAGCTAGGATCACTCCATCTCGAGCGTTCAGCCACAGTGGGGTCGATTACGCTGGTCCAATCCAAATAAGAATGAGCAAAGGCAGAGGCAATCGATCGTACAAAGGATATATCGCTTTGTTTATTTGTATGGCGACAAGGGCCATCCATTTAGAGGTTGTAAGTGACCTAACATCAGAAGGCTTCTTACAGGCTTTCAAGAGATTTGTAGCCAGACGTGGGCATTGTTCGAATCTTTGGAGCGACAATGGCACGAATTTTATTGGAGCATCAACTGAACTCAAAAAACATTATATAGCTGAGCAGAAGCAGCTGCTCACAGAAGTTGCCGAAGCATTGGCAGTCAATAATTGCGAATGGCATTTTATACCCCCCCATTCCCCCAACTTTGGAGGTTTGTGGGAGGCAGGTGTAAAATCGGTAAAGTACCACTTGAAAAGAATCATTGGCAACTCCACCCTAACCTACGAGGAGATGGCAACGGTCCTTGCTCAGGTGGAAGCATGTCTGAACTCTCGTCCGTTGTCAGTGATCAAGGACGATCCAGACACCATTTTGACACCCGGACATTTTCTCATCGGAGAACCATTGGTAACAGTTCCTAATCAGAACCTAGAGACATTAAATGTAAGTTCATTAAGGAGGTGGCAACACGCTCAACGTATGCTTCAGACTTTTTGGCGACAATGGTCGCAAGAATACCTCACCAAATTTTTAGTGCGATATAAAGCGAATTCAGCGTCCATTCACCAATTCAAAATTGGTGACACTGTTATCATTAAGGAAGATAACATGCCTCCCTGTCGCTGGCTTTATGGTAGAGTGACTGCCACTCATCCTGGCAAAGACAATATAGTACGTGTAGTTACTCTTCGAACGAAGTCAGGTTATCTTAAGAGACCTACTTCAAAACTTTGTATACTTCCCATTGCGGAATAAATATAATATGTACCCATAAAATTGTTCTTATGGTTTAAAATAAGAAAATGAAGATACTTACCTTTATACAGTCCACTTACTTGTTTGATATATGTAACACTATGACAATCTAAAGTGTATTTATAAAATAGACTTGTAATTTTTATTTCAAGTTTATTTATAAAAGTCCAAAGATCTTACTTTGGCCTTGGTGGGCGGCATGTACAATATTTATCTTAGTGCTGCCATCTGGCGTCATACAATAATACTAACTTCTCTTAGTTCTATAATAATTATCCGCTGTGTTAGTGTATTATTAGAAATTTTAGTTTTGCCATCCACCACTAGATGGCAGTGGAATCGTTCTAGATCGCGCTATAGGAGTTACGTCAATATTACTATAAGTATCCTCATATATTTGAATAAAAAACTTTGATCCGTACTCAAACCCGAGTTTCATTGACACACCTATAGGCACCTATACGAGTTTGTACAGTTATTAATTATTATTATTATAATATCATTATTTAGGGGGCGTCGAAGTATCTATTTTAAGTCTTTTTCTGTATAAATATTATTACATAATTATATTTTAATAGGTAAAGAAATGCACCTAAGCGTTTTTGGAATTACTTAAAATAAGTAGGACTGAGATTCATTCTTATATTTCTTTGATAATAATAATTGTTATTCTACAAAATAGTTGCTTAATAGTAAATAGTAATTAATTTTAATAAAATATAATATATTTTGTTCTTCTGTTGTGTTTTATAAAAACTGTTGATTTTATTGATATTAGCTATTACACTCCGGACAAGCTTTCGTGGCTTATGGAGTATACATATTATGTATATTTTTAACTATTTGTGTAATTATATACTTAAATATTTTGTTTATACAGGGTGCAATTAAACCATCCTGCCAATTTTTTTCCAGGGCTTAGGTATCATTAGGAGAGGTCATTTAGCAAAAAAAAATTGGGTGTTATTTTTTTAATGACATATTTTATCCCATTTAAAATCGATGCAGAACGGTTACTCGTGGCGGTGGGAATGAGCGGGGGTGACGTGGGGGGGAGGCGCGCGCGCACTCACCCGCCGGCGACGCGTAGTGTCCATTTTAATTGTGTTTTTTAGGATAACTTTCGGAAGCTATTTCTCAACATTTTAGTACTGAGTGACTATATTAAAAGAAAAATACGTGTATTTTTATTTTGAACAAGGATCAATATATCAAAATTTGGCAGGAAGTTTTAATTGCACCCTGTATTTAAGTATTTTCATACACTTAATAAATAGATAAAAAATACCTTTTCACCAAATTGAAAGCGACTTCTAATTTAATGAGCATAATATATCCTAAATTGAACATGCAGGTCGAATTGATAACCTCCTTTTTTGATGTCGTTTAATCTATACATATAATAAAATCGTAGGAAAGTCAATTCTGTACATTGAATATTTTTGAAAAGTAATACTTGGGACGTGATCTACAATCGATTTGGAAGCCAAAAATATAGTTTTTAGAAGTTTTGTCTGTTTGTCTGTTTGTCTGTGTGTCTGTTTGTCTGTATGTATGTCCGGGATAAACTCAGAAAGTAATGAATGGATTTACTTCAAATTTTGCACGAATATTATATAGAGGTCGGGTCAACACATAGGCTATATATTATGACGATATCACCTAGGGTGGGGGGAGGGGCTCAAGTTTCAATATTTTTAGTTTTTTGCTCATATCGCTAAAACGGTGCGTTGTAGAGAGAAAATGTCCTGTACGTAATGAAAGCCCATAAAATTTCCTACAAATTTTTCCTTCACACTTTGTATCTATCTTCACTCCTTGCTATGCTATGAGCTTTTGTCTATCTTTTCTATACAAATTTCGAGTGTCGTTTGATTAACATGCTGGGAGCTTTGGCATCGGTCTTTTCTTCTTTCTAACGTTTGAGGAATAAGGGGGGGGGTTTGGGGGGGCGCAGCCCCCCCAAACCCCCCCTTCCTTATTCCTCATGAAACTTTTGTTCACAATTAAAAGGTATCGTGGAGTTTGTATTGCGTCTTAATTATCCTTTGTAGGAACAAACTAAGTCATCTATACATATAATAAAATCGTAGGAAAGTCAATTCTGTACATTGAATATTTTTGAAAAATAATACTTGGGACGTGATCTACTATACTAACGCGGACGAAGTCGCGGGCAACAGCTAGTAAAAATCTATAACATAAAATTATGGTCGACTTGGTCGATAGCTGTAGTCTAATTTTATATTTTTATCGATATACGCCATCCCTACACGCACACTACAGCAATTGCACACAAGCATAAAATGGCCACGCGCTGGCGAGCTAAGAATCCATCTATGTATACTTAATCTGTGGTAAAGTCAGTTGGTCAGGTGGTATAAGCCCATTACTAAATCATACGTAGTATCTCTTATTAGTCTGTGACTAAATCTTTCGATGGAGTTTTGGAGGGAATCATACGCAGCAATAACCTTCTATGTATTAAGAGAACGCGAGATTGTACAAAATAATTTTCGTTCTTTGATAATTTAACATAACATAGGTAGATTCAAGTGGTTAATTCGGAAGCGTTGGTACCAAGCTTCAGGAGTTATTTGTATAAGGTGAATTCCATAAAGTTTGTAGTGGTTTATTGCAATTAGCCAATAGCCATAGGTCAGAAAGTATTGAAATGCGTCGTGAATCACAACGCACGACGCATGCGTAGTTGAAAAATGCATCACCAGTCGTGATGCATTTTTCAACTACGCATGCGTGGCTTTTTTGTGTAAGTGTGAGTGTCATGTTCTGAAATACCAAGTAAAATACTATAAATTTTACGATTTTAAAAAATGTCACTCACACTGGCACTAATTTTTAACTTTGCGCAAGCGCAATGTGCATTGCAAATCGAAACGAACACGACTAAAATATCAAAATCTTTCAAAGTGACCAGTGTGGCGTGTGTGTGGCCATAAGATACCACAGTCCACACCAGAAACAAGTGGCTCTACTAATGTAATTGTTTTTTGATGGACTATACGTCTGGGCATGATCTGGGCTTTATTTTCCTGTTCTGAGGTCTGGGCTCTGGCATATCTAACGGCCCGGCCGCATCTGCGTGTATCGTCCGAAGCTTCGTGCGACGAGACGATACTATTGGACGATACACGCAGATCGTCCAATAGTATCGAGCTTAGCGCGAAGCACCACGCATATGCGGCCGCGGCGTAAAGGCTACAGCAAAGAATGCGACAGATAATATACGTAACGAATGATAAAGAAAAGGATAGCTACGGCCTACGAGTATAATAGAGTTGCACTTGACAGGTGCTAGCGTGACATAGCGCGACAGAGATGAGACTTTATTTGTTCAATTATTTTTTATTAATCTATTTTAAATATTTAATAAAATCGTAGGAAAGACAAAAGTGTACATGATTGAATATATTATTTTTTAAATAATACCTACTTGGGCCGTGACCAACAATCGATATCGAACCCAAAAATAGTTTTTATACTTACCTAAATAGTTTTTAGAATTTTTGTCTGTTTGTCTGTATGTATGTCCGGGCTAAGCTCGTAAAGTATCTGCATGCCTTTTTTAATATACCTAAAATACGGGAGCAAACGAGTCACCTAAATGGAAAGGAAAGTTGCTTTCCTTTCCGCCGCTTTTTAGGGTTCCGTAGCCAAAATGGCAAAAAGGAACCCTTATAGATTCGTCATGTCTGTCTGTCTGTCCGTCCGTCCGTCCGTATGTCACAGCCACTTTTCTCCGAAACTATTAGAGCTATACTATTGAAACTTGGTAAGTAGATGTAGTCTGTGAAACGCATTAAGATTTTGATGCAAAAATGGAAAAAATATTAAAAATTTTAGGGGTTTCCATAGGTACAACTGAAACAAAAAAATTTTTTTTTCATCTAACCTATGCGTGTGGGGTATCTATGGATAGGTCTCCAAAAATCATATTGAGGTTTCTCATATCATTTTTTTCTAACCTGAATAGTTTGCGAGAGAGACTTCCAAAGTGGAAAAATGTGTGTCCCCCCCCCCCTCTAATTTCTAAAGTAGAGGCATGATAATTCTAAAAAAAATATAATATGATGTAGATTACTATAAAAACTACCAACGAAAATTGGTTTGAACGAGATCTAGCCAGTAGTTTTTTTATACGTCATAAATAGTAAACCTTAATCTAAATTTCATTAAATCGACTGAAATATAAAAATAAATCAAAAATATTTTAATTTCATAAAAATAAACCTTATTGCTGCTGCGGAACCCTCCATGGGCGAGTCCAACTCGCACTTGGCCGCTTTTTTTTTTACCGCCGCTCATGAACTCGCAACATTAGAATTTAGAAGAGCTGCAGGTGCGTTGCCGACCGTTTAAGAGGGGATACGCTCTCTTCTTGAGGGTTTGCAGGTCGCTTTAGTCTGGAAATACAGCTGTATTGTATACCGAAACTTACAGAGTTTTACAGTGTGCGGCAGAAAGTTACGCGAAAAATGAACGGTGAAATACTACCACTTGTGAAGGTGATGAGTTATTACAATCCTTATGCCGTGGCCGCATATGCGTGGTGCTTCGCGCTAAAGCCGATACTATTGGACGATCTGCGTGTATCGTCCAATAATATCGTCTCATTGCACGAAGCTTCGGACGATAGACGCAGATGCGGCCGGGACATTATTATAGTTCGACAAGGCTCTACACCAGCGCTTCAAATACCGATATTATTTCATAACGTTACTGCTTCAAGGGCATAGATTGTATGAAAATTTACCGATACTAGAAATAACGGTAAAAAATTGACATTAATAACGGTAAATGTTATAACGGTAAATATGATTAATAACGGTAAATATATGGCTTTTGATAACGTTACCTTTTGTAAAATAAGTACTTAATTTAATCAGTCAATTCAGTATGCAGTATGCACAAAATTAAACTAGAGTAGACGTGTCTGGTGACCAGTAGGTGTATATTAAAGGAAAGATGACGTTTAATGAGAATGACATGGTCAGCTGTAGTTCACTACTCAGTATCTTTGTTCAAATATTATATTTACCGTTATATTTACCGATATTATCATAACAATATTTTTTCGTTATGTTACTAGATATCGTTAAAAAAATTACCGTTATCTGGCTACCATTATGAAAACGGTAACGGTACGTAACAAATTTTTTTCTGATATTCGATAACGTTATGAAGCCCTGCTCTACACATTGAGGTATTATTGCCTGCTCTACATGAACGTGGCGAGAAAAGGAACTAAACGCTTCTATCATACAAAAACGTCATTTTAGACATGTGTTTTACAGTTCTCCTTTACCAGCAGCGCCTTTTGACATCATCGACACATTCATATAAAGCCTTGTCGGACTATACTTCCAAACTAATATTATTATTACGACATTGTGTCTGTCAGTCTGCCTGTTACCACGCCTAAACCATTAACCCAATTATGCTGAATGGTATAAACATAGAGATACTTTCGAGCACCTGAAAAGGACATAGGATACTTTTTGTTCTGGGAAAATGTACAGTTCCGAGCTATAAACTAATTTTGGTCCAACGCAGTTGCAGGAGTGAATTAGTTATGCCGCGGCCGCACATGCGTCTATCGTCACGAAGCTTCGTGCTAAAAACGATACCATTGGACCATCTGCGTGTATATTCCAAAATTGTAGTAATATCATGAATTAAATACACACGATAACTACATCATGAATATATTAAAATTTTGTTAACTACATTATATGATTCATAAAAATCATAAATCATAATATTTACGTGTTTTTTAAATAGGCTACTTGACCTATATTCAATTTCATTGAACAAATGCATATTTCTAGTAGAACTTGGCCTAGGAAACCATATTATTTCACCCTTATCATCAAATAAAAGCTTATAAAATATGATTTGTACTGACTAAAACGTTTTTGCAGTACTTCCGATTTGGATGTGACGTCATCATATTCGTAATTTAATATCTTTTATTTATCGCGCTCGTTATATGTAAGTTTATTTGTACATAAATAATAAGAATAAGCCTAGAAAGATTTGGAAAATATATTTTCTTCAGTAATTCAAATAAAACATCAGTTTTATATTATATTATCTCCATTTATTGTAGACGGGAAATGAAATGGCCAAAACTTTTCTTCAAAAGTTTTCAACATTACAAATGATTTCTAATTTCTTATTTAATTCTTTTATAATTTTTGGGCATCTTAAGACTCGTACATTTAGCACATAAAAAAATGTTAATTATAGAGACTCTAAAATGCAAAACATATGACGTCACACTATGGCGGTTTTCGGCGCCATTTAAAAGGCATATTTTTCAATCAACTTTTTTATGGGTTTGTACGGTGTAAAATATTAAAATATTAGTTTATTTTGTGAAAATTAATGAAGCGATTAGCATGAAGAAAAAAATTAGGTCAAGTAGCCTATTGTATTCAATATAGTCTTAAAGTCTTTGTAGTTACCGGATACAGTGTGGTCAGAAGAGGCCACACCGGATAAAAGTGGCGACTCTATTATTTTAATCTCTTTTTTGACAGACTATACACATATTTTTTACGGCCCGGCCACACCTGCGTCTATCGTACGAATCTTCTTGCTATGAGACGATACTATACCAATAGTATCGGTTTTATAGCGCGAAGCACCACGCATATGCGGCCGCGGCATTAGAAATACATACAGTGTGAAATTTTAATGGTTGTTTTCCCGCAGTAAAATGAATCTATCTTAGTAGTACAATAGATTTGTAAAGTTTTTTTTGTTCAAATCAAAAAAAAAATCGGTCGGATCCATAGTAACTCGCGCCTATCGGCATAAAGTTTCCATAGTACGTCATACAGAATATTTTTTATTTTCAAAAAATAACATGCATGGTTCGATAGTACTACTATAGGTAAATCGTTCTGCTGCGGGAAAACAACCACTAAAATTTCACGTTGTATATATGATATATATGATGTCCGTGATGGCAACCTGCAAGTAATTTCAGATCGGTGGGGAACCAATAGAAAATCTAGAAGTGTCTATCGTTACGCCATCTGTTGCAGATTCTAAAAATTAAAAGAAAGAAAATGCCCTATTATTATGGCTTCTGACAAGTATGAGTTAATAAGTGACTTTTTAAGTACGATCTTTGTGAGAATTTCTTTTGACATATGTCACAGTTATATGGTTTCTCACCAGTATGAATTAGCAAGTGTTTTTGTAAGTGGCCTTTTCTTCCAAATTTCTTTTGACAAATATTGCAGTTAAATGGTTTCTCACCAGTATGAATTCGCAAGTGTTTTTGTAAGAGGCCTTTTCTTCCAAATTTCTTTTGACAAATATTGCAGTTAAATGGTTTCTCACCAGTATGAGTTATTAAGTGACTTTTTAAGTGCGATACTTGTAAGAATTTCTTTTGACATATGTCACAGTTATATGGTTTTTCACCAGTATGAATTAGCAAGTGTTCTTGTAAGTTGCCTTTTCTTCCAAATTTCTTTTGACAAATATTGCAGTTAAATGGTTTCTCACCAGTATGAATTACCAAGTGTTTTTTTAAGTCCCATCTTCTTAAGAATTTCTTTTGACATATGTCACAGTTATAACGTTTCTCACCAGTATGAATTAGCATATGTACTTTGAAGTGGTCTTTTGTTCTAAATTTCTTTTGACATTTATCACAGTTATATGGTTTCTCACTTGTATGAGTCCGGATGTGCCTTAGCAAGTTGCTTTTAGTCGGAAACATTTTTAAGCAAACATCACAGATTAGTTGTTTCTTGTGACTCTTGTACTGTGCCTTTTTGTCCTCATTTTCTACGCTCTGTTCACCAGCGCACTTCCCCTTGTCCCCAACATGTTCTTCTGTGGCTGTGTGCTGCGTGGGGGGACTTTGGCGTACATACTTGTCAATGACACTTTGACTCAACTTTACTAATTTCAATTCAAGCACCCTTGAGCCTTGCCAATCATCAATGCGGTCAACGCTCGATGATTCCTGTTTGCAAACAGCATCACTATCTGACACATCATCATCTTCAAATTCTAACATGGGTGCATAATCTTCTCCATACGTATTTGTATTTTCTACAGTTTGTTCTTCAATTATTTCTATAAGAAAAAAATGTTAATGTTACAAACTTGAAAACTAATACTAATCAATAATTGATTTATAATCATCATCATTATAAAATGCATCATACTCAATTTCACAAAGTTAAAAGGGGCAGAGCAGTTAAGTGGCAAACAGAATACTACAAATGTAGCGAACACTACAAATGTAGCCCATCTGGAATATGAATACATATAGTACAGTATAGTATACATTACCGTCTTCATCATATTGTTCAGACTTTATATCTGGCTCCTCTTTTATATTATCTGCGTCAGGATGTGTTGTGGAAATATTTTTCTTCTTATAGATTGATAGTTCTAACAAAGATCCAATTGCTCCAATGTCAATATCAGTCTATAAATTATATTATAATATAATATTATGTTTTATGAGTGACACAAAAACTACTGTTTTTATCTATAAATAAAAATATGACTATAAATATACTACAAAACATATGCTGTTGCCCGCTACTTTTTTCACGTTCACATCAACATTTCTTTTTGGTAAAAATATTTTTTTAAATAGTAGTAGTAATAGACTATGTGTACAAAGTTTCATGATGATTCATCAGACAGAATAGGGTCCCGTTTTTAACTTTTGGGTACAGAACCCTAAAAAGGGAAAAAATACACCATTTGTTGTATCTAGGAGCCTTTCGGAAATATTAATTTTATTTATATTACGAGAGACATGCAACACAAGTACTAAATTAAAGCTGCTAGACAGCTAAATTTTCACAAATTTTATATGCAAGCAGTACTTAGCCTGGATAGATACAACAAAGTGTTAGTATTAGTCCCCTTTAACTATTTTTATGTTACGGTTTCACTTTTGAAGTACCTTATTCCAGCAGAGACCATCAACAAGGCCCCGTGTCTGTACGGCCAACTGCTGCAGCCGGAGACACTGCTGCAGTCTCGTCTGGCAGATGTAACACATCCAGCACTCGCTGTCTCTAATCTATTATTTAAAAAAACCCCAAATCAAAGCATGAGTAACATAGGTTTTTATTGTGTCTTGGAGATCAGATAACGGGTTTCTCTTAATTTTGTTATTCGATTTCTAGATAATGAACACATAGTATCTCTATGAAGTTTGTGATAGTGAAACTTCGTGCGAACCTTGTGCTTTGGCCAACAGTTAGGACCGGAGCTTCGGAAAACATTTATCCGTTCATTAGCACTACGAGCATTAGCATTTGTTTACGTACCTTATAATTTGCCAGTTGCTCATAAAAGTAAAGCAGATCCGTTCTATAAATGTTAACAGTTCTTTTATTTGTAGATAAGCATATTATACAGCAACAAGTTTTCTTAAACATTTTGAAATCTTTTCGTGATGAAACCAAAAAAACTGAACCCTGGTTCTAGAGGACTGAGGAACATAGATAAAGTAATAATGCTGAGGAAGTTACGTGGCACAAAAAACAATTTCCATACTTATATTACATCATAAAGTAACTTAGTTATATAATCACAGAACAGATTTACTCCTAGCGGAGTATATAATAAATAAAGCCACGGTTCACGGTTCACCTAGCGGTTCACGGTTCACCATCAATTTCTTCTTCTTCTTTTTTTTTTTTTTTTTTAATGGCGACTAGCATAAAACTATTGCCAGTGTCGAGTGATTAAAGGTTGGGAAACTTATGACGCGGTAAAGGTAGGGATAGCCAGGACGGAATTTTGGATAGGATTAGGAAAATTTTGGTAGACAAATAATATACTTTTTAATATAATAAAATACAAAACATCAATAATGACATAGTTTATAAACTTAAATTATTACTTATTATAAATTCAGATAAAATACTTAAATATTTTACAGGGTCACTTAATATACACATCATACTAGTAGGAAGAGGAACATGCAAGGAGTGTTATAGAGAGGATAAAAACGATGTATGATCAAGCAAAGGACACGAGAAAAATATGTGATCTAAAGTTCCCGTGTCCTCCCCACAATCACACATATCATTATTAAATACGCAAATTCTATTTAGGTGACTAGGAATACACGCATGTCCTAATCGCATTCTTATTATAGATGAGATCACTCGTTTTGAACTATTGATTCTATTAAACCAAGACTTTTTTGGTACCAGAGGCTGCAGTTTGTACATACGGTTACCCTTATGTTGTCCAGTGGATTCCCAATATTTATTCCATTCCCTATACAAATCAATTGCCGGTAAACTCAAAAGGTCACAGGGAAACATTTTAAATGGATACATGTCACCACTCTGTACTGCATCCTTAGCTATTTCATCTGCTTTTTCGTTGCCTACAATTCCTGAGTAGCTAGGAACCCAAGAAAATGCTACTGTATATCCTTTCTCAATGCATTCATAAAGTTTATATCTGATATCAAAAATAATATGGTGATATGGTTTACTGCGAAACGGGAATTTTTCTATACCCTGTAATGCACTCTTTGAGTCTGAAAAGATAATAGTCTTACTTAATTTAAACATTAATACGTATTCTAAAGCTTTAAAAATGGCAAAACATTCTCCGGAATATACTGAACTTTCTATAGGCATTTTAACTTTTTGATGTATTTTATATTGACTGTGATATACACCAACTCCTACATTTCCTGTTTCTTGTAACTTAGAAGCATCAGTAAAAATATGATGCCAATTACTGTATTGGGTGTTTATGAAATTATTTCTATTATAACCTTTAATTACACCTAAATCATATTTTACATCAGGTTCAATCAACAGACTTTCAAAATTGTATGAGAACAAAGGTAGTACATCGGATTGATAAATAGGAGCAGATATTGAAAGAAGTTTGCGATAACTTACAATAAGGCATGGCAAAGACCTTTTATAAAAGGGATGTGACTCTAAAACATTATTGAGTTGAGCTACTTTTTCTAATAATGGATGGAATTTGTACTGTTTTAAACGAAAAACAAATCTGTCACTTAAATATTGTCTTCTCAGACTCAAAGGTGGCTCAGTGCATTCTACCTGTAAGGCATTAATGGGACTTGACTTCATAGCTCCACCTATTATTCGGAGAGCTTTAGACTGAATTTTATCTAATTTCTTCATGACACACAAATTATCACCTACTAATAAAAATATACCATAGTCTAAGACACTTCTAATAACAGCATTATAAATGAGTTTTAAACAGAACGGATGAGCTCCCCACCAAACTCCCGCAAGACATCGCAGCATATTCAAATTACGTTCACATTTAGAAATCACATAATCAATATGTGTGTTACCATTTAATTTGTTATCAAGGTGAACACCTAAGAATTTTGCGCTTCTCTTAACTGGAATTGGTTTATTATCATAGGAGATGTTTACTTTTGGAATAGAAAGTTTTTTGGTAAATACCACTAGTCACTACACTACTTTTTTCTACAGTTAAATCGAGTCCATTATCAAAAAGCCACTGTTTAAGGGCAACAAGACTTTGGTTTAATGAATTGCAAGCGGCATGAATGTCTGCACTGATAGCGTAAATAGTTAAATCATCTGCGAATTGTAATTTTTTCACAAATTTCGCAATTACCGAAGCCAAATCATACGTATAAATGTCATAAAGTATTGGACTTAAAACCGACCCCTGTGGCAATCCTTTAAATATGGTACGAATAAGACATTCAATGTCGTTAAAAAATACAGAAATTAATCTTTCTTTAATTAAATTAATTATAAACCTAATAAGAATAGGAGGAATATTTAATTTGTACATTTTTTTCTCTAGAATTGATATTATAACATTATCATAGGCAGACTTAATATCTAAAAAAGCAGCCACAACGTATTGTTTATTTACAAAAGCTAATCTAATATCTGTAGTAAATATACTTAAATTGTCCATAGTGGATTTACCTTTTCTAAAACCGAACTGACTGTTTGACAATAATTTATGATGTTCCAGGAACCATTCTAATCTATTTTTAATTAGGTTTTCAGCAACTTTAATTAAAACTGATGATAGGGCTATTGGTCTATATGAAGTAATTTCGTCAGCGGGTTTATTAGGTTTTAATATTGGTATTACTTCCTGAGATTTCCAAGAGTCAGGAATGTTTCCAGATATCATGACCGTATTAATAAGATGTAAGTAGTAGCCTAATCCTTTATCCCCTAAGTTAGCTAGAAAAGAATACGGAATACCATCCATGCCTGGAGTAGAGTCATTTACACTTGATAAAACACCTTTGAGCTCAACCATTGTGAATGGAGAATCTAGTGCAGAATACGAATGTTCTCTTATATTGTAACAGGATGGAGAAGGTATCGGAAAATATTCTGATACTGAAGATGGGGCTAATTGATCAACGTAATTACTTAAAAAGTCTTTAGGAAGTACCATAGTCTGTTCTTTGAATACAGATCTAAATCTTTTTATACTTTTCCACACTTCAGAAGGACATGTGGATGGGGATAGAGATGAGCAAAAATTTTTCCAACCCTGTTGCTTCTTTTGTTTTAAAAAACATCTAGTGGATTTATTAATTTGCACTAATTTATGAAAATTTTCAATAGACATATTATTAGCATATTCCTTTTCAATAATTTTTCTTTTTTTAACTGCTTCCGAACATTCGAAGTCCCACCAAGGAGGGAATGGAACTTTGGTTCCCATTGGTTTTTTTGTAGGGAATTGCTTATCGGCAACTTCAATAATTGTCTTAGCTAGCAATTCAGAAGCAGTTACTTCGTTTCCTAATCGAATTTCAGGAAGATTTTTAATTTTACAATCTATTTCATTTTTAAATTTACTCCAATCAACTTTATTCAATTTATTTTTATTTCTTAATCTTTTGTTATTTATGTTATTACTTTTGTATGCCAAAGATAAATGTATAGGGTAGTGATCACTACCATATGAAGAAGTTAAAGTTTGCCAAGATATATTCGGTGCTAATGATGGAGAGCAAATGGAAATGTCCACTGCACTTTTGTTTCCATTAATATTTACGACCCGAGTAGGATCACCTGTATTAAGCACACATAAATTAAATTTATCTATAATATCCAATAACTCCTCACCATCTCTATTGGACACGTCGCTTCCCCAACTCTGATGATGAGCATTAAAGTCGCCCATTACTAACATTGGGCCAGAAAATGAATTGAGCAAATTATTTAAATCTAAAAATGTGGAAGAAGAATTTTGTGCTATATACAATGAGAAAATATACATATTAGGATTTAGTAACTGTACACCGATTCTATTGAAATTGGTACTATTTACATGTGGCAATGTCAACACTTTAAAAGGTGTGGTATTTTTTATCAACATGGCAGCCCCACCATAGCCGTCATGTCTGTCATCCCGTACACAATAATATCCTGGAATACGAAATGCAAAATAAGTTCGTAACCATGTTTCGGAAAGGGCAATAACTATAGGGTTAAATTTATTAATTAAATAAATCAAATCAGTTTTTTTAGTAAGAATACTTCTACAATTCCATTGTATTATGTTGGAGTCCATTGTTGATGTTATCAACCGAATTAATCAAATTATTTATAGAAGCAACGTTGGACGGTTTTAGTGTATTATTTTGTTGCAAAGCATTAACAAGAGCAGATAATACGTTTAAAATTGTGTTTGTGTCAATCTTTTTGTCTGATAATTCCTTTCTTGTTTCAGAGTCAACATATGCACAGCCGTTTTTAGATGATGGAATTTGATATTCTAAGTTAATACTGTTATGGAAATTTTTATCATACCCCTTACCAGGAGTATGTGGAGTACGCTTTGAATAAAAAGTTTTTTTATAAGAACGAACATTATTATTCTGAGTTGGCATAAAAGAATCAGAAACTTGTGTATTTGATGTTAGAACGTCTCCATAAGACCTTCTGCCGGTCAAAATTGGAGGATGTAATTTATTAGCTTCACCGTATGATATGTTTTTTTCCGCCATACAGGTTTTTATGGCTTTCTGTCTAGAAAACTCTGGACAATTTTTATTTGTAGCATAATGGTTACCCAAGCAATTTATACAATTTTCTGATTCACTCACACATGAATCTGCTGAATGCTCTTGACCACATTTGAAGCATCGTGGTGTTGATCGACAAATTGTTTTAGTATGGCCATATCTACAACAATTGTAGCACTGAATAGTTGGATATATATACAAATCTACAGGTAATGAATTGTAGCAAATATACACTTTAGGAGGCAAGATTTGCCCATCAAAAGTAACTACCACAGAACGAGAAGGTTTCCATTCAACAATGTTTTCTACTTTGACCTTATAATTTATCCTCCTAATTTTTAACACTTTGCCAAAACCTACTGGTGTTTCTAAGTTTTCTAATATTTCACTATCAGTCCATTCTGTTGGGATGTTTTTAACAACACCCATTCTGGTGACATTAAAATTAGGAATAAATGCCTTTAACTTAAAAGACTCTAAATTTTTATTTGTAACAAAATTATTGGCATCTATGTGCGACTTAAAAGCTACTGTACATCGGTTCCTACCTATTTTCTTAATGCTACCTGGTACTATATTATTTACATTATTAGTTTTAAAGAATTTGCCTAGAATAAGCGGGTGCAAAGTGGAACCATCCTGTAAAGATGATGTTATCCTTTGAACATGAACAAAATAAGGGTAACTGTCGGTAGTAGTATACATTCGAGGTTTAATATTCTGTGAATTAACAGTTTCTGATGATTTAGGTGGCGTATTCGATATTAAATTATTATCGGTAAGAAAATCTTGTTTGTATGTTGTTTTGGGCCGTTTGCGGCTCCCACTCATCTCATGTTCATAGTCCATATTATCTGATGTGATAGTTATATTCATGCCTACATCAGGACCGGGCCCCGGGCCCGGCCCCGACGTAGGGTCGGGCGGCTCATTCATTGAACCACCCAAAATAGATTAATAATATTTACAATTTATAAAACAGGAACTACACTAAATTTATTTACAAAAGTAATAAATTATTAAAATACTTACACAATATTTTACAAAATTAACCCTCCTTATCCTATTTTTAATAATTTTGCAAAAAAATTTCCAGAAAACACTCCCGCCTACTCCGAAGTTTCCCGCGCTTCCTTCCTTCTTCTTCTTATTTTTTTTCTGAACATGGCTGTCAGTATTTAACCATTGCCAGTGTCATGTAAAATGGCGGGAAACAAAGTTTTCATCCGCCCTGGCTCTAAGCTTGCGTGCTTGGTACAAGTTGCGGGCAAATTTCTTTTGTTTTTGCAAGGATTATCCCTTTTCTCAGTGATTAAATCTTCATTGTTGTGTTTGTTATTGTGCCGTCTGTGTTTGTGATTGTTTGTTTGCACGTAAGTAACGTAGTTATCTAGTTTATAATGGACAACGACCCGCCGGACCCCGGCGGCGGTAGTCGAATAGATGTTTGTGTTACCCCTCCTAATGGTTTGAGCAGAGTAGACTTAGACGACATCCCAAATAAGCGTCCTAGGCACTTATCACCAACCCCTAATAATCCAGTTTCCTCACAAAATGATAAGATGATGTTTATGCGACCAGATTTTTTTAACAAGCGCAAATATTCATCGTCCGATTGCGCCCCCTATATAGTGCACGTTTCAAAAACCGAAACTTCCAATAATAGTCAGATCCGTCCTATGGAGTTTGGCCGCTACCTATACCAAAACAATTTTACGACCGTTTCTCTCGGAGGAGTAAAACGTGTAGGCAGGAATCGCGTCTCCGTAGAATTGAAAAATGCAGATGACGCCAACTCGTTTTTAGATTCCCGAATTCTAACTGAAGCAGGTTATACAATGTCCATCCCTTCATTTAATGTATCGCGGATGGGTATTGTAAGAAATGTTGCAATAGATATTACTATGGAGGAACTTGTTAATAGTTCTATTGCACCCTCAGGTTATGGTGATGTGATAAAGGCACGTCGGATGTGTAGGAAAACTGTAGATCCCAACAGTGGAACAAATTGGATCCCCACTCAAACTGTTGTTCTAACTTTCAACGGCCAGAAACTCCCACCACATATTTATTTATTTTACACCTCCCTTCCTGTAGAAATATACAAGCTTCCCACCATACAATGTAACCGGTGCTGTAGGTTCGGACATGTGAAAACAATCTGTAGATCGAACCCTAGATGTTATAAGTGCTCTCAACCACATGAGGGCGACACTTGCACAACTCAAGCAGTTTCATGTCTTTTCTGCTCTGGCCCTCATACGGCTAACAACCAAAAATGTCCTGAATTTCTACGACAGAAGGAAATTAAGGTTATTATGTCTCAGGAAAATATTTCTTATGCAGAGGCATCTGCAAGATTCCCAAATGTGCGCAGAGCTTTTAATGATGTTGCTGCCACACCTATAAATACAACCTCTCGGCCCCATTTATTCACTCCTTCTCAATCCTCTCACCCTACTGTCTCTTACAGAAAAACTGTTTTCACCCCTCGACGCGTTATTCCCTCTCCTCAACCCGGTTACGACCGACTAGCCCACCAATCTATAATCCAAAACCCTATTTCCGAAACTCCCAATGGATCTGCTTATCCTGATAACTCTCTTTCTATTAATGACAATTTCCCGGAACTCCTTTCCTCCCTGTTAGTAAATCTTTTGTCCCGTTTCAGTGACACTGGAATGGGTATGTCCAATACACTGAGAAATAACTTGACTAAGCTAGTATCTATAACAAATATTAATACACTTAATAATAATGGATCAGAGGATCCTAATTCAATGGAACTCACGTAGCATACGTAATAAATTTAATGATATTATATATTTAACAAATAAATTTAAACCCCTTATTTTTGCCATCCAGGAGTCTTGGCTGAGGCCCGGTTCTCAATTCAGGGTACCTGGCTTCTCTTGCCTCAGGGATGACAGAAGTGACGGTAGAGCTGGTGCAGCAATTTTAGTTTCTAGTTCTGTAATTTATAATTTTATTACACTTCCACCTCACAACGATTTTAACATAGTAGCTGTCAGAATTCTTAATATTTCTTTTCTCTCTATATACATACCTGATCCTAACCCTGCGATCCTCTCTGATCTTGTTTCCATCCTTAACCTAATCCCTCCTCCGATGATCCTTTTAGGGGATTTTAATTTACAAAATACCTCTTGGGGCTCTTATCATTCAGATCCACTTTCCACTGCTTTCCTGGACGCTGTAGATGATTTAAATTTAACTATATTAAATGATGGGTCCCCAACCCGAAGAGTTATTCCACCCCAAAATCCAAGATCCGCAGTAGATCTATCCATCTGCTCTCCCTCCCTTTCTTCCCAAATAACCTGGTCCGTTCTCTCTAACTCATATGGCAGTGACCATTTTCCCATCCTTCTTAATTTACAGTTCTCGACAGTTCCAACTATAATAAGGAATCCACCTAGATTTAAATTTAAAACCTCAGAAGCTGATTGGCCTCAGTTTACATCGCTGGCTGAGGAAAAAATTATATCTCTTGAACCTGTCAATAATCAAAATGTTTTTGCTATTTACCCTCTTTTAATTCAAGCACTTCTTGATAGTGGATATGCCACCATCCCTTCTCGAGCTTCAAATCAAGCGGACCGCGTCTCCTCTCCCCCTTGGTGGGATTCAGAATGCACTTTGGCATGCAAAAAACGTAAGGAGGCAGAGAGGATTTTCTCTGCTGATATGTCTCTCGAGAATTATAATAACTGTAAAAGAATAGCAGCTGAAACCAAAAGAATGCTTTCTCACAAAAAGCGTCTGGGATGGCATAGATTCTGTGAGAGTTTGGCCCCTCTTTCTCTACCATCTATGGTATGGAATAACCTTAAAAGATTCCGTGGCTCTTTTTCCCCTAATTTAAATCCACTTTCAAATGACCCATCTCCTTGGATTCATGACTTTTCCCAAAAGATTGCCCCCCCTTGGGTACCCTGCCTTGAAGAATTGCCAAATCTGTCACTACCCCCTTCTTCCTCCAATAATGAATTGGACGCTCCTTTTACTTTGGAGGAGTTAAAACTCGTCCTTGACTCTCTATCTGACTCAACTCCTGGACCTGACAATATCCCATACTCATTTATTACAGAGTGCAACACCAGGACCCAAAAAATTATATTAGATTTTTTAAACTGCATTTATGATTCTGGACATCCTCCTGATGAGTGGAAGTGTCAGATAATTATCCCCATTATAAAGCCAGGTAAACCGGAGAGTATCCCTTCCAGCTATCGTCCCATCGCCCTCTCTTGTACCCTATCAAAGATATTGGAGCATCTTATTAAAAATAGGCTTGAGTGGTTTTTGGAAAGCAGAGGCATCTTGCCGAGATGTCAATTCGGATTTCGCAAGGGTTTTAGTACCATGGATGGAATTTGTACATTGGTATCCGACATCCGAGTTGCTCTCTCCAAGCAGGAGACTCTGGTGGGGGTGTTTCTGGATGTGGAGTCCGCATATGACAACGTACTTCTTCCAGTACTCAGGCAAACATTGCTAGAGCTGAGTATTCCTGAGAAGACAGTCAACTACATCTGTAACTCTGTTTCAGGCCGTACCATTCTCATTTCTCATAATAACTCTCAGCCCATTTACAGACAAGTGTGGAAAGGCTTGCCGCAAGGAAATGTCCTCAGCCCTTGTCTTTTTAATCTTTACACTCTCAAATTATACTTAGCAGTTATCTCATTTTGTAGATTTCTTGGATATGCGGATGACATAACCATTTATGCCTCCTCCAGAGACTTATCAGTTGTCTGTGCTCGACTTAATTCTGCTCTTTACTATCTGCGTGAGTGGTTGAATGATCATGGCTTAAACATCTCTATTGCCAAAAGTAAAGTCGTAGTTTTCACAAGAAGCAGGACTGTACCTGATATTCAAATAACCCTAGACAATCAAAATTTCCCTGTTTCAGACTCAGTAAAATTCTTGGGAGTCTATCTTGACTCTAAAATGACAGGTGTTCAACACATTAATCACGTCATTAAAAAATGTGAAAAAAATATAAATATAATTCGTTGCCTCTCTGGAGTTTGGTGGGGTTCACACCCCTACACCCAAAAGCTTATTTATAACGCCCTTGTTCGGAGTCACTTGGATTATGGTTCGTTTATCCTTGAACCGTGCCATAAATCTGCACTTAATGAATTAGATAAAATCCAGGCTAAGTGTCTCCGCTTAATTCTTGGTGCAATGAAGTCAACAGCTAAAAATGCCCTACAAGTAGAGGCAGCAGATCCCCCTTTGTATCTCCGACGCCAGTATCTCTCTGACAGATTCCTTTTTAAAGCCCTACAGTTATCAGACCATCCTCTTATTCCAATTTTGCATACCCTTTCCCAATTAGTCCAATCCTCAGCCTATTGGTCCCATAAAACCCCTCCTTGTTTAGTTAAAAGCTATCTCAAATTTAATAATATGCCCTGTCCTGTATATCAGTGTAAATTGCTCCCTATATTTGAAATTCCGTATGAAGCTCTAGTTAGGTTTCCCAGGGTTACTCTCAATTCTGGTATTGTAAAAGGCTCACAATCTGCTAAACATGATTTTTTGGAATTAGTGAACACCAACTACAAGAACTGGTACCATATCTATACAGATGCCTCAAAATTAAATCAGCATGGCTCTGTAGGTTCAGCAGTTTGGATTCCAAAGGTAAACGTAGTTTTAAATTTTAAATTGCCCTCTCAGTCGTCAGTGTTTACCGGAGAAGCAATTGCTATACTCGAGGCTTTATCATTTGTTGAGTCCCACCATTTAAACAATTCAGTTATTTTTTCTGACTCCCGTAGTTGTCTTCAAGCCATACTTGCCAATCCTTTTCGCGCTAAACTTAAAATTCCATACATCTCTAAAATTAGACACATGCTCTTAAAGTGTACCTCTCAAAACATTACAGTTGAAATTGTCTGGATACCAGGCCACAGTGGTATCTCAGGTAATGAGAGTGCGGACCTATATGCAAAACAAGCCACTAATACGGGACTCCTTGATCAATTTAAACTGTATAATAATGACCTATTACCATTGGCTATGGAGCATTTGGTGTCCGAGTGGAATGAGGATTGGTCAATATCAGGAAATATAAAGGGTAAATTCTACCACTCTCTGCAGGATCAAGTTTTAGTGAAACCATGGTTCTTTAAATATAGAAAAGCCAAAAAATCTGTTACATCTACAGTTTGCCGTCTTCGTCTGGGCCACTCATGCACTCCAATATTTCTCCATAAAATTAGGGTGAGAGATTCGTCTCTTTGTGAATGTGGACTTGATGAAGGCACCCTTGAACATATATTTTTCAGCTGTCCTAACCGTACTACCTCACTGTATGATCTACTTCCCTCTGATGTCTCTCGTCCCTCCAATTTCCAGTTCCTTTTGTCTCTTGTTCATACACCATTTATAGATGTTTTGTGTAATTTTATTAACCTAAATAATATTAAACTGTAGAATTGTGTATATAGGTACTAATAAACTAACATTTATGTTGTATTGTTACAGGTACTGTGTTTGTATAATAATATGTGGATTTAATTTTATAATGCAATTCTTTATTTTGAATCGAGTTCTTTCTTTTCTTTTTTACTTGTACATTCACAAAGGTTATACAGAGCAGAGTTGTCGTCGATGGCGAACAAGTTATTTTTTATCTCGCCAACACTGATACTGGCTATTCCTCAAGGGAGGCCATTTTTAAAAGAAGAAGAAGAAGAAGTTTTCATCCAAAGTTAACAAAATTAATATACGTCAGTTTCTCAGATTATAGTCAAGTCACGTCGAAAGACTAGTACTTGTCTAAAAAAAATAGTCAGAAAAACAGTAGTCGTGTGAACGTTTGGTTTTTCAACTACGCATGCGCGGCTTTTTTCGCAGTTTGGCAGCTGGCTGTCAACTTCATAACGTGTCATTTTCTAAAATCTGACACACTCTGACATTGAATGACACTCTTAAAAGTTCAGTGATTGGTTCAGTGTGAGTGTCATGTTGGTTCTAAAATCTGTCAGATTTTAGAAAATGACACGTTATGAAGTTGACAGTGAGCTTCCAAACTGCGAAAAAGGTCGCGCATGCGTAGTTGA
This sequence comes from Plebejus argus, assembly GCA_905404155.3. Taxonomy (NCBI): domain Eukaryota; kingdom Metazoa; phylum Arthropoda; class Insecta; order Lepidoptera; family Lycaenidae; genus Plebejus; species Plebejus argus. The sequence goes on along the minus strand of FR989948.1, from coordinate 7,909,742 downwards.
AAAACCAAACGAACACGACTAGAAAAGTCAGTTGGTTTAGTAAGGTGGTAGACCCATTATAGTCTTGTTATAGTCCGACAAGGCTTTATGTGAATATGGCGAGAAAAGGAACTAATCGCTTCTATCATACAAAAACGTCATTTTTGACATGTGTTTGACAGTTCTCCCTTACCAGCAGCGCCCTTTGACATCATTGACACATTCATATAAAGCCTTGTCGGACTATACCTACAAAATCTTTCGATGGAGTTTTGGAGGGAATCATAGGTACGCATAACGCAGCAATAACCTTCACAGTATAGCAATATCGCTACAGTAGTGAACGAATGTACTTGCGCAGAGCAACGGAGGGGTACCCGCGGGGAAGCGGGCGGCGCGGGCCCGCGGTTTCAAACTCGCGGAGTTTGTACGCATTCGCGCGCAGGTGTGACGTTGGCGCGTTGTCTACGAATTTTGTGTTGTAAAACGATAACTTATCTTATAAACAATGGGATATAATAAGTGTTCAGACTTCAGTGTACAGAATATGTAAATCTGATTCAAAAAAGCGGCCAAGTGCGAGTTGGACTCGCCCATGAAGCGTTCCGCAGCAGCAATGAGGTTTATTTTTATGAAATTAAAAGGTTTTTGATTTATTTTTATATTTCAGTCGATTTAATGAAATTTGGTTAAGGTTTACCATTTTTATGACGTATAAAAAAAACTACTGGCTAGATCTCGTTCAAACCAATTTTCGTTGGTAGTTTTTATAGTAATCTACATCATTTATTTTTTTTAGAATTATCATGCCCCTACTTTAAAAATTAGTGGGGGACACACATTTTCCCACTTTGGAAGAGTCTCTCTCGCAAACTATTCAGGTTAGAAAAAAATGATATGAGAAACCTCAATATGATTTTTGGAGACCTATCCATAGTGTCATACCTATGCGTGTGGGGTACACGCATAGGTTAGATGAAAAAATTTTTTTTTTGTTTCAGTTGTACCTATGGGGACCCCTAAAATTTTTAATAATTTTTCCATTTTTGCATCAAAATCTTAATGCGGTTCATAGAATACATCTACTTACCAAGTTTCAATAATCTAGCTCTAATAGTTTCGGAGAAAAGTGGCTGTGACATACGGACGGACGGACAGACGGACAGACAGACGGACAGACGGACGGACGGACGGACGGACGGACGGACGGACGGACGGACGGACGGACGGACGGACGGACGGACGGACGGACGGACGGACGGACGGACGGACGGACGGACGGACGGACAGACAGACAGACAGACAGACAGACAGACATGACGAATCTATAAGGGTTCCTTTTTTGCCATTTTGGCTACGGAACCCTAAAAACAAAAAGGATTTAAATTGTCATAAAATATAATATCGACTCACAGTTCACACTAATATTGTGTTGGCCTTGGTGGCATTTATTTGCAATTTGCATCTCTGTTTTATTGTTTACGTTGTAAGAAGTGTAACAAGGAGAGAAACAATATAGAATAAAATAAAAAAAACTGTCAAATACCCTGTTACATACTAATTAGTACCTACCTAGCTAGGTACACAGGGCCACACATCAAGTGTAACATTTTGACCTTTGGACCGCCCTTACCGCGCACGTATTAAGAGCGAGTTTTGAAGTGCTTCTGTTACACCTGACGTGTGGCCTACCGTACCTACCAATTGTTATAATAATTTATGATTAATTATTATTGGATATTTTATATATCCAAATGCGTCTTCATTATTTTAATACAATTTTTAAATCCATACTAATTAGTAATTACTAATTTACTTTTACTAATATTATTATAAATGCGAAAGTGTGTCTGTCTATCTGTCTGTCTGTTACCTCTTCACGCCCAAACCGCTGGACCGATTTTGCTGAAAGTTGGCATGGAGATACTTTGAGTCCCGGGAAAGGACAAAGGATACTTTTTGTCCTGGAAAAATGTACGGTTCCCGTGCGATTAACGAGTTTTGGCACAACGGAGTTGCGCGCATCATCTAGTAAAGAACTCAAATCATCTAAAAATAAAGTTTCACGTAAATATCTGGCAGTATGACATAATATGTAAAATGTAAATATAACACACTGATTAATTACAAGCACAATATTTTATTTTTATTTTATTTCCCGTTTCGTGGCAAGTGGCAACCCTGGCATATCTGCTTGGTACTTACACCGGTGGCGGCATCGTGCGACATCAAAGGCGTTTCGTTACTGTAGGGATATTATATTGCTATACTGTGATAACCTTCTATGTATTAAGAGACCGCGAGATTGTACAAAATAATTTTCGTTCTTTGATAATTTATCATAACACAGGCAGATTCAAGTGGATTTAATTCGGAAGCGTTGTAGGTACTTAGCTTCAAGAGTTATTTGTTTAAGGTGAATTCCATAAAGTTTGTAGTGTTTTATTGCAATTAGCCAATAGCCATAGGTCAGAAAGTATTAAAATGCGTCGTGAATCACGACGCACGACGCATGCGTAGTTGCAAAATGCATCACCAGTCGTGATGCATTTTTCAACTACGCATGCGCTTTATTGTGTGTAAGTGTGAGTGTCATGTTCTGAAATACCAAGTAAAATACTATAAATTTTATAGTATTTTCCTTAAATAAATTAGATTAAAAAAAATAATAGTATTTTACTATAAATTTTAGACGATACACGCAGATCGTCCAATAGTATCGGTCTTAGCGCGAAGCACCACGCATATGCGGCCGCGGCATAAAGGCTACAGCAAAGAATGTGACAGATAATATACGTAACGAATGATAAAGAAAAGGATAGGTAGCTACGGCCTACGGCCTACGAGTATAGGGACCGTGCAGAGCGACGACACTGCCACAAGTGGCGAATAGCCGAAACTTTTAAGAAAATTTTACTGTCAAGCTTTAATGAAGCTACGGAAAATTAGATTTATTAACAAATTCTGAGTATTTTCAAGAATTGAAATGTATTGTTCTATTCCCGGATGTTAAAGGAAATATGAAGGCAAATCGAACGATGTAAAATTTTACTATTTTTCTGCCAAAATATTCACATGGCTTTGCTTATTGAAAAACGAAAGAAATGGATAAAAGGCGGTAAAAATATACGTAAGTGTTTAAAAAGTTCCATGAGTGTTATGCGTAGACTAGTAAAAACACTAAATTTTGTAGATTATAACCGTAAATTCATTTTTTATGAACACAATATGAACATAACCTATAACCATTGCTTTCTTTCAGTAAACATCCAAACTGGCTTCCATCGTAATTGATATACATATTACATACATAGGCACGGCTCATTTAATTGGCATAAGTTGCATCAAAAGTAAGGATAATTTGGAGAAGTCCTGCCAGGAATTAAACACTGAGGATAGTATTGAACTTGAACCATCTTGTCAAAGTGTTGGTTCTCAAAAGGATGATTCTTCAAGTAAGAAAAAGATTAGTAGTGCAGTCTTTGTATGTTATTTGAAGAATACATACCTAAATGGTGTTTACACTTATGAGATCCAGACTGAAATTAGTTAAAAATAGTGACAGACAAAAGTTGTGAAGATGGTATCGATCGAATCGCAGAAGGTTGAAATAAAAGCATTTATTTTAGTGAACTTGTTTTATTTTATTAATCCACAAGCATTTTCAGTAATTAATATAAGTATTTTTGCATAGCTTCATTATTTTATTGCAATATTTATCAAGTTTTTACTTTCTATGCTGATGGATGCTATTAATTACTTTTTCAGATATTATTTTCTTAGTTAACTAGATAAGCTTTATACATTTTTATTCACTCTTCCATTCTTTGTTTACGGGTAGAAAGTAGAAACCCTTATATATTATATTTAATATAAAAATATACTTAATATTATAAATGCGAAAGTGTGTCTGTCTGTTAGTACTTCACGCCCAAACCGCTAAACCAATTTTGCTGAAATTTGGTATGGATTTACTTTGAGCCCCGGGAAAGGACATAGGATACTTTTTATCCCGGGAAAATGTACGGTTCTCGCGCGATAAATGATTTTTGGCGCAACGGAGTTGCGGGCGTCATCTAGTCTTTAACTTTAATATTTCGATCGCGGATTCTTGGAAATCTGTCGTTGTTCTCGCGGCCGCATGTGGCCACTTGGGAGTGTAAGTATTATATCATTTTATAGTGTAAAACATAAAAAAACACTCATAAACTAGCCAGGGTCAAGGAGAATGCGAAGTCAAAGTCACTCACAAGTTACGTCTTTTACTCGCATCGCGGCGCTGCTGTCGAATTACGACGCCCTCTATAGTTTCTGCACGGTCCCTATAAGAGTTGCACTTGACAGGTGCTAGCGTGACATAGCGCGACAGAGATGAGAATATCGTTAATGTTGAACAGAAGAGACAATAAAACTAATTATTTGTTCAATTATATTTTATTAATCTATACATATTTAATAAAATCGTAGGAAAGACAAAAGTGTACATGATTGAATATATTATTTTTTAAATAATACCTACTTGGGCCGTGACCAACAATCGATATCGAACCCAAAAATAGTTTTTATACTTAAATAGTTTTTAGAATTTTTGTCTGTTTGTCTGTATGTATGTCCGGGCTAAGCTCGTAAAGTATCTGCATGCATTTTTTAATATACCTAAAATAAGGGAGCAAACGGGTCACCTAATGGAAAGGAAAGCAACTACCGCCGCTCATGAACTCGCAACATTAGAATTTAGAAGAGCTGCAGGTGCGATGCCGACCTTTTAAGAGGGGATACGCTCTCTTCTTGAGGGTTTGCAGGTCGCTTTAGTCTGGAAATACAGCTGTATTGTATACCGAAACTTACAGAGTTTTTACAGTGTGCGGCAGAAAGTTACGCGAAAAATGAACGGTGAAATACTACCACTTGTGAAGGTGATGAGTTATTACAATCCTTATGCCGTGGCCGCATATGCGTGGTGCTTCGCGCTAAAGCCGAGCAGGGCTTCATAACGTTATCGAATATCAGAAAAAATTTCATTACGTACCGTTACCGTTTTCATAATGGTAGCCAGATAACGGTAATTTTTTAACGATATCTAGTAAAGTAACGAAAAAATATCGTTGTGATAATATCGGTAAATATAACGGTAAATATAATATTTGAACAAAGATACTGAGTAGTGAACTACAGCTGACCATGTCATTCTCATTAAACGTCATCTTTCCTTTAATATACACCTACCTAAACTCAACTACCAAAAATCTAAATTCCTCACCTGAAGCTGCTGAAAAGCTACTCAGAGACAATGTAAAGGAATGTGATGTCAATTTTAAGTTTCGGGAAATTAACCCCAAAGACATTATCGATACATTTAAATTGCTGAATGTCAAAAACACTACTGATCTCTGGGGAATGTCTACAAAAATTATTAAATCTGTAATTGACATCATAGCTCCTCATCTTGCAATGATTTTCAATGACTGCATAAGGAGTGGTGTTTTTCCTGACTTAATGAAGCACAGTAAGATTGTACCATTATTTAAAGCGGGAATTAAATCTGATCCGACAAATTATAGGCCTATATCAATTTTACCAACTCTTAGTAAAATTTTTGAAAAAATAATTTTGAAACAATTGTTAGTACATTTTAATTCAAACAATTTATTGCATAACAATCAATATGGATTTACTAAGGGTCGATCCACAACGGATGCTGGTATAGGTCTTCTTTGTAGTATATTTCAGGCTTGGGAGGAGTCGCAGGATGCTCTGGGTGTGTTTTGCGATCTCTCTAAAGCTTTCGACTGTGTGGACCATGCTACATTGATCAGGAAATTGCGCCACTATGGTATAAAGGACTCAGCTCTCAGCCTTTTGACTTCTTACCTTATAAACAGGACTCAAAGGGTTGAGGTAAACGGTAACAGGTCCAATGGAACCAAAATAGAATTAGGTGTCCCACAGGGATCTATTTTAGGCCCATTTCTCTTTCTCATCTATATAAATGACTTACCTTACCTTGTTAAGGATAATGATAATGAGATAGTACTTTTTGCTGATGACACTTCACTTATTTTTAAAGTGAAGCGACAACAGTCGAACTATGACGAGGTAAACAGTGCTCTCTCAAAAATAGTATATTGGTTTAATGTTAATAACCTACTTTTAAATTCCAATAAAACTAAATGTATAAAGTTTACCTTGCCCAATGTAAGGCAAGTCCAAACCAATATACTATTAAATGATGAGATGATGAATTTGGTAGACACCACTGTATTCTTAGGCATTACACTTGATAGCAAATTACAGTGGGGTCCTCATATCGCTAATCTTGCAGGTAGGCTTAGTTCTGCAGCATATGCAGTCAGAAAAATTAGAGAAATTTCTGATGAAGACACGGCACGATTAGTATATTTTAGTTATTTTCATAGTCGAATGTCATATGGAATCCTTTTATGGGGAAACGCTGCCGACATTAATACAATATTTGTGCTGCAGAAACGAGCCATACGCTCTATTTATAAAATGTCTGCTTTTGAATCTCTGAGAGATAAATTTAAAGAAATTGGCATCCTAACTGTTGCTTCTCAATACATTTTGGATAATGTAATATATGTTAGAAAAAATATAAGTCAATTTAAAGCTAAAAGAGATATTCACTGTAGGAATACCAGAAACAGGCACAAGCTAGATTTGCCGGTGATCAGACTTAGTAAGGTCAGTAAGTCTTTTAAGGGTCAATGTATACGCCTTTACAATAAAATCCCTGAAAACGTTCAAAATCTTTCCATTAATAAATTTAAAAAAGTAGTCAAAGAACGTTTGTGTGCCAAAGCCTATTATAAGGTCAATGATTTCATAAACGATGGCACATCTTGGGAGTAGGATGGCTTCTTACAAGGCTACTTCTACATCAGTGAATGACTTACAATTATGTTGACATTGTATAATTTTAAGTTAAGTACGACATTGTAAATTTTATTTTAAAAGATTAATTTTTTTCTCACTTTTTTTGGTAAAAAAGTGGGCCCCCTGCGAGTTTCTTACGCCGGTTCTTCTCGCAGGGTTAGTTCCCGAACCGGTGGTAGGCAACGTAGACTTCTGACGTTCAAAAAGTGTATCATGATACCTATTTTGAATAAAAAAGATTTCATTTCATTTCATTTCACCTACTGGTCACCAGACACGTCTACTCTAGTTTAATTTTGTGCATACTGCATACTGAATTGACTGATTAAATTAAGTACTTATTTTACAAAAGGTAACGTCATCAAAAAACATATATTAACCGTTATAAATCATATTTACCGTTATAACATTTACCGTTATTAATGTCAATTTTTTACCGTTATTTCTAGTATCGGTAAATTTTCATACCGGTATCTATGCCCTTGAAGCAGTAACGTTATGAAGCGCTGGTGTAGAGCCTTGTCGAACTATAATAATGTCCCGGCCGCACCTGCGTCTATCGTCCGAAGCTTCGTGCTATGAGACGATACTATTGGACGATACACGCAGATCGTTCAATAGTATCGGTTTCATAGCGCGAAGCACTACGCATATGCGGCCGCGGCATTAGAAATACAACCAATATGATGTCCGTGATGGCAACCTGCAAGTAATTTCAGATCGGTGGGGAACCAATAGAAAATCTAGAAGTGTCTATCGTTACGCCATCTGTTGCAGATTCTAAAAATTAAAAGAAAGAAAATGCCCTATTTATTATGGCTTCTCACCAGTATGAATTACTGAATGTCTTTATAAGTAGCTGCATGCTGTGAACTTCTTTTGACGTAATTATTTATATTGCCGTTAAATGGTTTCTCACCAGTATGAATTAATAAGTGACTTTTTAAGTGCGATCTTTGTAAGAATTTCTTTTGACATATGTCACAGTTATATGGTTTCTTACCAGTATGAATTAGCAAGTGTTGTTGTAAGGTGCCTTTTGTTCCAAATTTCTTTTGACAAATATTGCAGTTAAATGGTTTCTCACCAGTATGAATTACTAAATGTCTTTCTAAGTTAGAGCGCAATGTGAATTTCTTTTGACATATGTCACAGTTATATGGTTTCTTACCAGTATGAATTAGCAAGTGTGCTTGTAAGTTGCCTTTTGTTCCAAATTTCTTTTGACAAATATTGCAGTTAAATGGTTTCTCACCAGTATGAATTACTAAATGTCTTTCTAAGTTAGAGCGCAATGTGAATTTCTTTTGACATATGTCACAGTTATATGGTTTCTCACCAGTATGAATTAGCAAGTGTTTTTGTAAGGTGCCTTTTGTTCCAAATTTCTTTTGACAAATATTGCAGTTAAATGGTTTCTCACCAGTATGAATTAATAAGTGTTGTTTTAAGTCCCCTCTTCTTAAGAATTTCTTTTGACATATGTCACAGTTATATGCTTTCTCACCAGTATGAATTAGCATGTGTCCTTTTAAGTAGCTTTTTGTTCCAAATTTCTTGTGACAAATATTGCAGTTAAATGGTTTCTCACCAGTATGAATTAGCATGTGTCCTTTTAAGTGGCTTTTTGTTCCAAATTTCTTGTGACAAATATTGCAGTTAAATGGTTTCTCACCAGTATGAATTACCAAGTGTCTTTTTAAGTCCGATCTTCGTAAGAATTTCTTTTGACATATGTCACAGTTATATGCTTTCTCACCAGTATGAATTAGCATGTGTCCTTTTAAGTGGCTTTTTGTTCCAAATTTCTTGTGACAAATATTGCAGTTAAATGGTTTCTCACCAGTATGAATTACTAAAATATGTCTTTCTAAGTTAGAGCGCAATGTGAATTTCTTTTGACATATGTCACAGTTATATGGTTTCTCACCAGTAAGAATTAGCATGTGTTCTTTTAAGTGGCTTTTTGTTCCAAATTTCTTGTGACAAATATTGCAGTTAAATGGTTTCTCACCAGTATGAATTACCAAGTGTTTTTTTAAGTCCCATCTTCTTAAGAATTTCTTTTGACATATGTCACAGTTATAACGTTTCTCACCAGTATGAATTAGCATATGTACTTTGAAGTGGTCTTTTATTCTAAATTTCTTTTGACATTTATCACAGTTATATGGTTTCTCACTTGTATGTGTCCGGATGTGCCTTAGCAAGTTGCTTTTAGTCGAAAACATTTTTAAGCAAACATCACAGATGAGTTGTTCCTTGTGACTCTTGTACTGTGCCTTTTTGTCCTCATTTTCTACGCTCTGTTCACCAGCGCACTTCCCCTTGTCCCCAACATGTTCGTCTGTGGCTGTGTGCTGCGTGGGGGGACTTTGGCGTACATACTTGTCAATGACACTTTGACTCAACTTTACTAATTTCAATTCAAGCACCCTTGAGCCTTGCCAATCATCAATGCGGTCAGCTCTCAATGATTCCTGTTTGCAAACAGCATCACTATCTGACACATCATCATCTTCAAATTCTAACATGGGTGCATAATCTTCTCCATACGTATTTGTATTTTCTACAGTTTGTTCTTCAATTATTTCTATAAGAAAAAAATGTTAACGTTACAAACTTGAAAACTAATACAAATCAATAATTGATTTATAATCATCATCATTATAAAATGCATTATACTCAATTTCACAAAGTTAAAAGGGGCAGAGTAGTTAAGTGGCAAACAGAATACTACAAATGTAGCGAACACTACAAATGTAGCCCATCTGGAATATGAATACATATAGTACAGTATAGTATACATTACCATCTTCATCATATTGTTCAGACTTTATATCTGGCTCCTCTTTTATATTATCTGCGTCAGGATGTGTTGTGGAAATATTTTTCTTCTTATAGATTGATAGTTCTACCAAAGATCCAATTGCTCCAATGTCAATATCAGTCTATAAATTATAGAATATAATATTGTTTTATGAGCGACACAATAACGATTTTTTTATCTACAAATAAAAATATGAGTTTAAATTTACTACAAAATATATGTTGTTGCCCCTATGTGTTGCCCACTACTTCGTCCGCGTTCATATCAACATTTTATTTCGCAAAAATTTTTTTTTTAAATAAAAAGTATCCTTTGTTACTTCTAATAGCTCCAAGAGTATGTGTATTGTGTACAAAGTTTCATGATGATTCGTCAGACAGAATAGGGTCCCGTTTTTAACTTTTGGCCTTTGGGTACGGAACCCTAAAAGGGAAAAAATACACCATTTGTTTTATCTAGGAGCCTTTCTGAAATATTAATTTTATTTATATTACAAGAGACATGCAACACAAGTACTAAATTAAAGCTGCTAGACAGCTAAATTTTCACAAATTTTATATGCAAGCAACAGCAGCAGTGCTTAGCCTGGAAACATACAACAAAGTGTTAGTATTAGAGTCCCCTTTAACTATTATGTTACAGTTTCACTTCTGAAGTACCTTATTCTGGCAGAGACCATCAACAAGGCCCCGTGTCTGTACGGCCAACTGCTGCAGCCGGTGACACTGCTGCAGTCTCGTCTGGCAGATGTAACACATCCAGCACTCGCTGTCCCTAACCTATTATAAAAAAAACACAAATCAAAGTATGAGTGACATAGCTTTTTATTTAGTCTGGGAGATCAGATAACGGGTTTCTCTATGTAGTTTGTGATAGCTAAACTTCGTGCGAACCTTATGCTTTGGCCAACAGTTAGGACCGGAGCTTCAGAAAACATTTATCCGTTCGTTAGCACTACTAGCATTAGCATTTGTTTACGTACCTTATAATTTGCCAGTTGCTCATAAAAGTAAAGCAGATCCGTTCTATAAATGTTAACAGTTCTTTTATTTGTAGTTAGGCATATACAGCAACAAGTTTTCTTAAACATTTTGAAATCTTTTCGTGATGAAACCAAAACTGAACCCTGGTTCTAGAGGACTGAGGAACATAGATAAAGTAATAATGCTGAGGAAGTTACGTGGCACAAAAAACAATTTCCATACTTTGTTTTTTTAATTGTTTATAATTTCGTGTTCAATTGTAAAATTTACATAACACAAATTATTAGCAGCGTTTTACCTACCAATAAAACGCTTATTAAAACACTTTCCAAACTCGAAGCCTATTTATATATATATTATGAGATAGCGTGTTTGTTTTTGTCATCCGAGGCGGTTTCTCTATTTCTATCTCTTTTCCCCTTAAACGTCATCTGACTTTTTTTTTTTTTTTTTTTCTTATAATGGCACTTCGGCTTTAACCATGGCCAGTGTCGAGTATATAACATTATGGCGGGAAAACAATATTTTATAACATAATTTTCAGCATCGTTATTCTATTTCGTCAGGTCTAAAGTCTAAGTAAAAGTCATTACAGTCAGAAAGTCAAGTCGGTTGATTCAGTAAAGTGGTAGACGCTTTACTGAAACTTTTGATGGAGTTTTGGAGGGAACACAAAATAGCACGTTTCTGGATAATACATCACTTTCCCACACTTGTGCACGATAACGAACATCTAATGGTTAATATTCTACCAATATTACACATTAAAAACCCAACTTAACACAATTTTAGGAAAATAATACAAAATCACAACATCACACTTTCACATTCCCGACAAAAACCCCGTCATCTGACTTTTTCACACCTGTCAGTTGCTCTTGACATCTGATGTTAAACTTAAAAAGTATAAATGTCGGATGTCGGGAGCAGCGCGCTCATTGGTTTTACATAATATATATTAAATACCAGGCAGATATACAAACTGTAGGCTTCGAGTTTGGAAAGTGTTTTAATAAGCGTTTTATTGGTAGGTAAAACGCTGCTATTAAAAAACTGTTCCAAACTCGAAGCCTATTTATATATATATTATGAGACGTGTTTGATATCGCCTGGTGTGAAAAATCATTTATTTATAATATTATATAGGAAAAGATAGTACAAGTTAAAATGTAGTTTATAAAGTTCAATAAGAGAAATTAGTAAATCATGCCAGTCCATAATATAATTTGAATAAATTAAACAATAGGTACTGTAAAGTGACATAAATGAACTTCAAAATTAACTAATTTTCAAAAATGCATCTTGTGAACGTTAGATTCTTAGGCCCGTATAAATAGTTGGCTTTCAAATTTCATCTCAAGACGCTATTTGGTTGATATCCTCTCAAACACTGATCAGCAACTTAGGATGTTATCTAATTAACCACTCAAACGTCCATGTCTGACAGCTGCCAACCCCTTGAACGTCCACGCGCGCGCCGATTTATAATGCGGTCGAGCGCCAGATACCGTCATCGATTTAAGCCTATTTACTAACAAACTATAACTGTTACGGCAAATAAAAAATTACCTGTATAAAGCTGATATTATAAGGAATTAAAATATGTGAAAAGTAAATTATAACTCTTATCGTAAATAGTACAAAAAAGAATGAAACTTTACAACATAGGTAAAAATTGCATAAAATATAAAATAATTACATGTTTTTACGTAATATTTTGTAACATACCTTAATACTATTTACATATTAATAAACTAGATTATATAAGCTTTTTTATGATACCAATATTTAATTACTTAGAGGGATGAGTGTATTACAATAAAGGAAAACAAATTACCCATTCCTGCATGAATTTGATATCGCCCATGTCTAAATCCTGAGAATTAAATAATAAAAATATGTAATCCTTTCTTGTTTTGCTATATTTATTTCATTTAAATATTCACATAACAAAATGATGACCTAATTTTTCAATTACAAGAAGTATTTTACTACATTAAATATTATATCATACAAAAACTAACGAAAAACCGACAAACAACGGCAAAGTTTTTGCTTGTCGATTTCAACTCATTTTTAAGCATCTTATTAGACTGTGGATGGTTATAATTTGTAGATATTCTGAAATAATGATTCTTCAGGATTATTTCAATATAGAACACCTAATACAATCGTATAATAAATACATTTTTAATTACATTTTAAAGACGGCACTCACAGACTCTTCAAAACTTTTCAACGCACTTGACTCTAGTGTTTTTTCATAATGATGGTGTCGCCCGATGTACTGTTTTACCAACCCAAAAGACGGGTAATTTAATAAAGAACCATCTAGCGAAACACTTGTGTACCTTTTGAACACTACCACAGATAAAAACATGTTTAAGTGGAGCGAGTCATCTGGGCTGCTCTAGTCGCCCTGACGGTTGACGGCAAAAAGTTTTGGGCGACTATAGTCGCCCGGACGTTTGAGTGGTTAATAGTTTAATATCTGGAGCGTTTCAGTTGATATTAATATCTCACTCACCCCAAATCAGCAACTAACAATCCAAATCAGCAACTAAATATGAAATAATTATTGTAAGCCTATTCTACACATACAAATTACGTTTCGTTTATACGATTAAAAATCGATTTTATTAATAAAATAAAATGGTACGATATTATCTTTATTTTCTCACATATTTATAACACAAATTACCAAAAGTAATTAACCTTGAAATTTTTGTATTAACCTAACTGATTTTCGTTAAAATTAAATGAAAAAACACAACTCTATATCATATTTTATAAAACACGTTCGGTCAAACGGAACGCGTTGACGTCAACAGCTGACTGCTGTCACTGTCAAGTGTCAAGTATATGTTTATTTCTAGGTTATTTCGAAAGAAGAAGAATATTGTTAAAATTGTAAAATCTAACAAAGTCTTTAAGCTTTTTCGTTGGAATATAAGTTATTTATAACTTTACCGAAAGCTGTGTAGTAATGTTTTGTGTTTCTTCATTTACATACTTTATAAATTGATCAAAGGGATGTTATTTGTTAACCCTATACTTTGTTTCAGGCCAACATGTGGAAATTTGTCCAACAGTGACTACTAATAAGTTAAACACATTGTTGCTTTCTTGAAGACATTCAAATTAAAATACAGAACTGTACCCGCCTTACAAGGCCGTCGATGTGCAAGAATATATCATAGAAAAATATAAGAGAGTACTGAAAGAATATACATCAGACTTCCAATTCAAAATATTTTAAACAGATACAGACAATCATAAATTGGCAGCACGAAATTGGAAGTATTATCTTGAATTGAATTTATTTAAAAATTTGCAACAGCAATAAAGAAAATGTATATTAAGATATTGTATTTTTTCAAACATAATAATATAAGTACCTACTTAAGTTTAAAAATATAAGCTATGAAATTGTTCTGTATAAAAAAACTTTATTAGCCTTTTTACATTTAAACCCATTAGCCCCATAAGGACAGCGGTGACCGCAACAACAATAGAATAACAATAGATTTCCAACAATCCGCAATCGAAGGATTAATTTCCTAAATATGTACAACTTTCTACTGGTAACAAGAAAATATTTGACACAGTCTTTTATTTACCTTATCTAATATATAAAAATAAGTCGGATTTTCCTTGCTGACGCTATAACTCCAGAACGCACAAACCGATTTCCACGGTTATTTGCATTAGATGGAAAGGTTTTGGGCTCCATGAGGATATATTTTTTGGACCTTCTAGATCCAACTTAATTAACAATTGAAGTTTAAAGTTTACCTTTTTTCTTTACTTTAGAACTTGATAACACAGACACAGTGTATACTTTATATTATATTAAAAATTTCAATAACAATTTTCATTTTCTATTAGAAGATATTACTTTAAATATTTTGTTTTGTTTCTGTGGCGAAGAGTTTATAATGTAACTGATGAAACATAATATTACGCTAAAAGTAAAAGATTATTTTGTTTTTTATAATCTCTACCTTATACTACCTGCGGTGTTTGAAAAGATTAAAGAACCTATTGATTATTCCAACGTTCTTGATTTTACCTAATAAAATCCATCCCAATTGTGTCTTTTTGACTATAATAGTTAGAAACAACTATCAATAATTAATTATTGTTGTCAATATTTAAGTTTTATTGTATTTTTTGCACAATAAAGTAAGTATATTTGGTTATTAATTAATTTCAGTACCTACATAAGCCTTTATGGTATGGCGAAATGATCTGCAGAGTACATAGTACATACGGTTTATTCGAGACGAGCTTTTGCCCGCGGCTTCGCTCGCATTAAGAAGTATTATTATATACAAACTTTCATCCCCTATTTGAACCCCTTGGGGTGAAAATTTATCAAAATCCTTTCTTAGTGGATGCCTATGTCATAACATCTACCTGCATGCCAAATTTCAGCCCGATCCGTCCAGTGGTTTGGGCTGTGCGTTGATAGATCACCATGTGAGTCAGTCACCTTTGAGTTTTATATATATAGATATAGATTCATTATAGTATAATTTACTTATATTAGCTTGATAATGCAATTTCTATGGGTACTTACTTTTAATAGATTAATTTAGGTAGTACACAATAGAATAATGTAGGTAATGTGATGACTACCCTTACCTTACTTATTAAACACTGTAAATTCGTTTTAAATATATATTAGGTACTTAACAGCTTGTTATATTAATTTTGTGTTTAAAAATAAGCATTCCATATCCCAGAAAATACTCTTGAAGTTAGTTTTTTTTCTTCTAATTGTGGGAAAAATCCCTATGATGGTATCCCTAAGATCGTATTTTTCTCCTAATTGTAGGAAAAATCCCTAAATTGGTATCCCTGAGCGCGCTTAAGTCAAGGTCTGACCACACTCGAGAATTAGCCACTCAAGCAACAGTTTGATAGCACACTTGAGTGCAAGATTTCATTTATTAATACGTTGCCCGCTCAAGCGACAGTTTGACAGTACAGTTGAGTGCAAGATTTGGTTTATTAATACGTTGCCCACTCACTTGATCAAGGCACTTAAAAGCTGTACTCAAATGAGGTTTATTAATAAGGATAGCAGCTTAAAACACATTTTAAGCGAGCTCTTAGTAGTAAGAGCCAACTATTTATACCGGCCTTAGAAAATTTTGTCAGATGCTAGACGAAGACTACCTGATGTAGCTTTTACACTCGGCTCGAATAGTAGTGATTTTAACTAATTTGAAATAGTCATTTTAGACGCCACTTCTGTGGATCACAATTTACAAAATATCAGAAATATGATAACTAATTTACATCCATCTCGCTTCGTTCTAGATAGACGAATTCAAGATTTTATCCAAAAAATATGGGATCTAAAGCCTGAGATTAATTATTCTGAATCAGTTTTCATCCAAATTGCCTGGACAGAATATAATACCATCGTTTTATATTAAAAAACTTAAGTCGAGAGCACTCCTAATTTAAATTTGTACCAGCCATAATTTAAATTTATAAAGCCTGATAGAAAATCAATATCCCTATATTCGTTAGGGTCATAAAGCTGGCACTACAGATTTATGAAACAACCATGAATCATATTAATTCTAGAAAGTATATTACTCAATTTACATAGAGGTCTAAATAATAGGTCAAAATAAATACCTAGCAAGATCTAATCTAATCTATAGGTATATTATTTTGATGGGCCCTTATGGTGGGATTATATTATTCTGATGGGCCCTTATGGTGGGATACACCAACTTCGCCATGCATATTCATAAGACCTCCTAGTAGACTCGCGCCAACTAGATTTTAGAAGGTTAATTTGATTGGGTGTCCGACCTTTTAGTGCCTGGGTCCACCCCCACATTTCCATACTTCCAATACCATCTCCTGTACTTGTGGAGGCGGTTTATTGGTCATTGTATCGACAAGGACTTTGTCTAGATTGAGGATCGTGAACGGAGCTTCTAGAGCTCGGCTGCGTAAGTCCGGACGCCAGAAGGCCTTCTCCCATCTTGGTGCTATAATTAGATAGCTCCCGTGTGCGTTGTTCAAATGCGAAAGTACCCGAGGCATGAGAAAAGGGGGTGGGAATACCCAGGCCAGGGGATAGTTCCATGGACGACTTAATGCGTCATGAAATTCCGCCTGATGGTCCATTAAATCTAGGCTCGCATACCGAGGGACTACATGGGCTGACTGAGAGGCAAATAGGTCGATCACCGGCAGTCCCCATTTCCTGAAAATTATGTCGGTGATCGGAGGCAGAAGATGCCATTCTGGTGTCAATTTTTGTCTCGACAACCGATCTGCTTCCACATTGTACCGGCCGGGCAGATGGTGAAGGGATAGATTGATATTGTAGTGATCTAAGATAGCAAATATCTGACGTGACAGATTTAGCAGAGACTGGGATCGAGTTCCCCCTTCGTTTCTTAGAAACGCAAGAGTTGTTCGGTTGTCCGACTGCACTGAAATAGTGGTTTTTTCTAGATATGGGGCTAAATTTTGAAAAATTTTGAGAATAACCAGCATCTCTTTGTGGTTTGAATGCAGGGATTGCTCGTGAGTCGACCAGGTCCCTGTCATACGCAGGTTGTCCATTTGAGCTCCCCAACCCGAACCCGATGCATCGGTGGCTAAGTAATGAGACACCGGATTGAGATGAATCGGAGATTGAATATGTAGGTTTCGAACCCACCATTGAGTTTCTAATAACGCCTGCGTCGGCACAGGGAATAATTTCTTTGGAGGCATGTCCCGTAACTTTTGACAAAAGTTTAACAGATTTCGATAGTTTAGGCGACCTCTCGTGACACAAAAACTCGCGAAATTGAGATGACCTACTAAAGACTGAATTGTTTTTAAATTGGCCATCTTTAATTGACAGATCTCTAAACATTTCTCTTTTACGCGCAGTGTTTTATCTGTTGGTAACCACTTTAGATTGCGAGTCGGGTCCCACATAACGCCCAAAAACTGTAAGGTTTGCTGAGGATCTAGGACAGATTTTGACCAGTTTACTGTCCAACCGAGGTAAATTAATAAATTCAGAGTTAGATTTATATGTTTGCGTAACATCTTTACATCCTGGTGAACAATTAAAAAGTCATCCAAGTATACAATTAGGCGTATGCCCTGCTCTCGTAATATCTGAGCTACCCAATTTGTTAAAGACGCGAATATCTTGGGAGCTGTCGCTAGACCAAATGGCAGGCATGTCATTTGCAACAGGTTGCCCTGGTATATTAATCGCAGGAAACATCTGTGAGATGTAGCTACTGGTACATGGAAATAGGCGTTTGACAGGTCGATTTTAGCCATCCAATCTCCAGCCTGAAGGAAGGCTGGAATCTTCTGTACGTTCACCAAACGAAACTTGCTTACGTGCAAATAATGGTTTAGATTCTTTAAATTGAAAATTGGACGCTGCGAGCTGTCCGGTTTTGGAACCAAGAACATTTGGGAAATAAAACTTGGTGAAATTGGAGCCTTCTCTAAAACATTCATGTTCAAAAGTTGATTTATGGCCAGTGCCATGTCATTGGAGGAAATAGTTTGGAGCGGATGGTCTGAAAGATTTAAAATGTTGGTAAAATGAAGGGGAGGTTTTATTTTAAATGGAATTCTGTAGCCCATGATTATTTTTAATAAGTATGGATCCGCTCCTAACTTCACCCATCTGTTTGGGAATAGTTGTAGTTGACCGGCTCTGAATGAGTCGGTACTTATTTTTAAAGTTTCCGTCTCAACGAGAGGCGGTATTTCATGTTTTATTGGGTTGTTGCCCGCTCCCTGAGGGTCGAAAACCTCTGGGATTAAAATTCCTTCCTTGCGTGGAAAGTTGCTAAAAATATTTTGTTGGTTTGGCACACCTTGCGCAGGTTGCAAAATAGAGTTAAAGGCTGCAATATTTTGTGATGGTATGTAATTATTATTGTGTCCAAAATTTGTTTTACTGTGCGCCAGTGGAAGTAGGTTCTGACCTTGCGCAGGTACAATTATAAAATTATTATTATTGCGTCCAAAATCGGTTCTACTGTGCGCCAGTGAAAGTAGGTGCTGACCTTGCGTAGGTACAGTGTTAAAAAATTTTTCAGAAAAAGATTTTCTAGTTTGAATTTCATCATATTTTTGAGGCCAAAAAACTTTACTACTACCTCCATTTTTGTCAACAACAGCCGAAAAATCATTTTTATTAAATAAACTTTCACAAGTTGGAGGTATTTTTCGGAGGGTAGATTTAAAACATTTATTTTTAACAGACTTTAATAAAGCGTCTCTGCGCTGCTGTATAATATCGGCTCGATGGCCACATGTCATCTGCAGAAGATCGTTAGAGATTTTACTAAAGTCCCCTTGGATAAAAAGTTCACGAAGTTTAGATTCTACCGACTTAGCGTCAGTAACTTGCACAGAACTAAACCAAGAAATAAAATCTTTAATCACTTGTCCCAATGCCTCATTTTGTTTTAGGATAGCTAATGAAATGGCTGCGAAACCACGTTCTGTACATGCTAAAAAAGACGATTCACAATATGGCTTTAACTCGTCATTGCAATCCAATTCCACGAAGCCAGGATAGGCACAATACAATTTTTGTACGTCTGAATACCGTACTTCCGACCAATTATCGGTTTCAAAATGCTGCAATGATTTTAGTTTTTCAATATAACATAACAAAGCTCTTTGTATGTTTAGTTCCTTATCAGCTAAAGTAGAAATCGGCATAGAAAACAAGGGCTCAGATATAGGTATCGAGCTAGGCTGATTTAATTCGACAGAGCCAGGTATTATATGCAAGTTTTTATCTTCACAGTTAAAACTTTTAAATAACTCACCTTTGTCTGCATCTGGACTATCGTCCTGCACGGTATTTTCACTATTGCTAGGTAAAATGTTATGATTTCGAATGTTAGTGAATTGTAAAATTAAATTGTATAAAACTTCACTGCTTTGGCGTGGACGTTTAGCCGAAACCGAAAACAATTCTTTTGAATTATTACGTTTAGTCATAATTACAACAATTATTAACAAATTAACAAAATAACTAGTAAAAAGCGAACGGTAACACCGTTAAAATTTTAAAAACACTAGAGAACCGCACGGATCAAAAAACAAACCGCCAATGAGCGCGCTGCTCCCGACATCCGACATTTATACTTTTTAAGTTTAACATCAGATGTCAAGAGCAACTGACAGGTGTGAAAAAGTCAGATGACGTTTAAGGGGAAAAGAGATAGAAATAGAGAAACCATTGAGGTAATAATACTATAGGAGTCCGCCTTATATTTTGACAGCTGATAATGTTACTCTTTCTAACTAACGATGTAGTAATTTGGGTGAAAGAGAAAGCTCATATCGGTGTGTAAACGTCAAAAGCCTGTAATGTTATGTCCCACTTAGTAGAACATAACAAACGAGTAGGTCTGCATATTTCATGTATAAAAAGTGGTAATAAAAGTGTTTAGTGAACGTTCAATGCAATATATAATTGTGTTTTGTGATTCCGCTATATAATAAACCATAAAAACGGCCAAGGAATGCCTGAAACACGTGGATTTAACATAACATACGTAAGTTTTCAACAACGTTGTTTGGGCTTATCAATCGGTATTTTTGTAAGCTAAAAAAGAAAATTTATAAGTATAATAATCCATTAATCATGCTATATAAGGCATTAGTGATAAAAATGTCACATCAAGTAATAATTTGGCTGTAAATATTGCATAGTTTTTTACGTGTATTTTAGGGATGCGCCTTACTTGAACTATAGTTTATCGATAAAAATAATGTCATGGACTAAATGATTTTTTTTTCAGGTTGAAAATGCTTCAAAATAGACGACAAACAGATATATATTTTAGACGCAAGTTTCATGCAAGTTTTTAATCCTTACTCCCTTATGAAGGCATCACAATATTGGAATTTGGAATTATCATTTCAAACGTAAGTTTGAAACAATGATTTTATTGAAATAAAGAAAGTTCTAACGGAGAGTAAAATAATTGCATGATCAACAGCTCTCACACCTCCCCCCTGTAAGTACTCAATTCGTTACTTAAAGATACTTCTTGAAATTTTATCCTGGCATTAGGTACTCTTTTTTAATACCTAAGTAAAATGTAAAATTTTAATAAGGCTAAAGTCATAATCATTTAATAAAATAAATTTAATACCTCAATCGTCGAATTCCAGACACAATATATATTTAGTTGTTATGCGGCACCTGGGTTCCGCTTGGGGCTGGATGGGTTAAGCATGGAAAACTTACATAAAGCATATTGCCCCGTATACAATATTATGAATTATGTGTATAATATTTTATAGTATGTAGTAGTATAGTACATATTTTATTAACACTAAACCATTTATATTTTTCAGGTTATTGGAATGCTCATAAAGAAGAGTTCAATATTATGGTGGTGACGGAGAGACCTATAATGAAAATAATAATTATTTTCAACTATTAATTTGATAATAAGATTGAAAGTGAAGAATAATATATGGTTTAGTGCTCTATGATTTTGATTGCACACACCGTGATATTGCACAATAAAATTGATCGTCTAGACTCTAGAGTCCTACTTAGGTTATTAATTATTATTATTATAATATCATTATTCAGGGGGCGTCGAAGTATCTATTTTAAGTCTTTTTCTGTATAAATATTATTACATAATTATATTTTAATAGGTAAAGAAATGCACCTAAGCGTTTTTGGAATTACTTTAAATAAGTAGGACTGAGATTCATTCTTATATTTCTTTGATAATAATATTTGTTATTCTACAAAATAGTTCCTTAATAGTAAATAGTAATTAAGTTTAATAAAGTATAATATAT
Source organism: Plebejus argus (assembly GCA_905404155.3). Taxonomy (NCBI): domain Eukaryota; kingdom Metazoa; phylum Arthropoda; class Insecta; order Lepidoptera; family Lycaenidae; genus Plebejus; species Plebejus argus. The sequence goes on along the minus strand of FR989948.1, from coordinate 7,888,214 downwards.
TTTGTTCTTCTGTTATGTTTTATAAAAACTGTTGATTTTATTGATATTAGCTATTACACTCCGGACAAGCTTTCGTGGCTTATGGAGTATACATATTATGTATATGTTTAACTATTTGTGTAATTATATACTTAAATATTTTGTTTATACAGGGTGCAATTAAACCATCCTGCCAATTTTTTTCCAGGGCTTAGGTATCATAAGGAGAGGTCATTTAGCAAAAAAAAATTGGGTGTTATTTTTTTAATGACATATTTTATCTCATTTAAAATCGATGCAGAACGGTTACTCGTGGCGGTGGGAATGAGCGGGGGTGACGTGGGGGGGAGGCGCGCGCGCGCTCACCCGCCGGCGACGCGTAGTGTCCATTTTAATTGTAGTGTTTTTTAGGATAACTTTCGGAAGCTATTTCTCAACATTTTAGTACTGACTATATTAAAAGAAAAATACGTGTATTTTTATTTTGAACAAGGATCAATATATCAAAATTTGGCAGGAAGGTTTAATTGCACCCTGTATTTAAGTATTTTCATACACTTAATAAATAGATAAAAAATACCTTTTCACCAAATTGAAAGCGACTTCTAATTTAATGAGCATAATATATCCTAAATTGAACATGCAGGTTGAATTGATATCCTCCTTTTTTGATGTTGTTTAATAAAAATCTGTAACATAAAATTATGGTCGCCTTGGTCGATAGCTGTAGTCTAATTTTATATTTTTATCGATATACGCCATCCCTACACGCACACTACAGCAATTGCACACAAGCATAAAATGGCCACGCGCTGGCGAGCTAAGAATCCATCTATGTATACTTAATCTGTGAGAGAAACCGCCTCGGATGACAAAAACAAACACGCTATCTCATAATATATATATAAATAGGCTTCGAGTTTGGAACAGTTTTTTAATCTCATAATAGAGTATAGTCCACAGATTAAGTATACATATAGTATTATTACCTCACTGTCATGCAAGTGTCATGTTTATGAAGTTGACAGCCAACCTGCGCTCGGAACAATAACTAAGAAGGGACCGTGCAGAGCGACGACACTGCCACAAGTGGCGAATAGCCGAAACTCTTACTAAAATTTTACTGTCAAGCTCTAGTGAAGCTACGGAAAATTAGAAGATTTGCTAACAAATTCTGAGTATTTTCGAGAATTGAAATGCGGATGTTCTAATACATACAAGCAAATATAAAGGCAAATCGAACGATGTAAAATTTTACTATTTTTCTGCCAAAATATTCACATGGCTTTGCTTATTGAAAAACGAAAGAAATGGATAAAAGGCGGTAAAAATATACGTAAGTATTTAAAAAGTTCCATGAGTGTTATACGTAGACTAGTAAAAACACTAAATTTTGTAGATTATAACCGTAAATTCATTTTTTATGAACACAATATGAACATAACCTATAACCATTGCTTTCTTTCAGTAAACATCCAAACTGGCTTCCATCTTAATTGATATACATACATAGGCACGGCTCATTTAATTGGCATAAAGTTGCATCAAAAGTAAGGATAATTTGGAGAAGTCCTGCCAGGAATTCAACACTGAGGATAGTATTGAACTTGAACCATCTTGTCAAAGTGTTGGTTCTCAAAAGGATGATTCTTCAAGTAAGAAAAAGATTAGTAGTGCAGTCTTTGTGTGTTATTTAAAGAATACATACCTAAATGGTGCTTACACTTATGAGATCCAGACTGAAATTAGTTAAAAATAGTGACAGACAAAAGTTGTGAAGATGGTATCGATCGAATCGCAGAAGGTTGAAATAAAAGCATTTATTTTAGTGAACTTGTTTTATTTTATTAATCCACAAGCGTTTTCAGTAATTAATATAAGGATTTTTGCATAGCTTCATTATTTTATTGCAATATTTATCAAGTTTTTACTTTCTATGCTGATGGATGCTATTAATTACTTTTTCAGATATTTTCTTAGTTAACTAGATAAGCTATAAACATTTTTATTCACTCTTCCATTCTTTGTTTACGGGTAGAAAGTAGAAACCCTTAATATTATATTTAATATTATAAAAATATACTTAATATTATAAATGCGAAAGTGTGTCTGTCTGTTAGCACTTCACGCCCAAACCGCTAAACCAATTTTGCTGAAATTTGGTATGGATTTACTTTGAGCCCCGGGAAAGGACATAGGATACTTTTTATCCCGGGAAAATGTACGGTTCTCGCGCGATAAATGATTTTTGGCGCAACGGAGTTGCGGGCGTCATCTATAGTTTCTGCACGTACCGTGCAGAAACCGTAGATGATGATAGAGGGCGTCGTAATTCGACAGCAGCGCCGCGATGCGAGTAAAAGACGTAACTTGTGAGTGACTTTGACTTCGCATTCTCCTTGACCCTGGCTAGTTTATGAGTGTTTTTTTATGTTTTACACTATAAAATGATATAATACTTACACTCCCAAGTGGCCACATGCGGCCGCGAGAACAACGACAGATTTCCAAGAATCCGTGATCGAAATATTAAAGTTAAAGACTAGATGACGCCCGCAACTCCGTTGCGCCAAAAATCATTTATCGCGCGAGAACCGTACATTTTCCCGGGATAAAAAGTATCCTATGTCCTTTCCCGGGGCTCAAAGTAAATCCATACCAAATTTCAGCAAAATTGGTTTAGCGGTTTGGGCGTGAAGTACTAACAGACAGACACACTTTCGCATTTATAATATTAAGTATATTTTTATATTGAATATAATATTAAGGGTTTCTACTTTCTACCCGTAAACAAAGAATGGAAGAGTGAATAAAAATGTATAAAGCTTATCTAGTTAACTAAGAATATATCTGAAAAAGTAATTAATAGCATCCATCAGCATAGAAAGTAAAAACTTGATAAATATTGCAATAAAATAATGAAGCTATGCAAAAATACTTATATTAATTACTGAAAATGCTTGTGGATAAATAAAATAAAACAAGTTCACTAAAATAAATGCTTTTATTTCAACCTTCTGCGATTCGATCGATACCATCTTCACAACTTTTGTCTGTCACTATTTTTAACTAATTTCAGTCTGGATCTCATAAGTGTAAACACCATTTAGGTCATTTAGGTATGTATTCTTTAAATAACACACAAAGACTGCACTACTAATCTTTTTCTTACTTGAAGAATCATCCTTTTGAGAACCAACACTTTGACAAGATGGTTCAAGTTCAATACTATCCTCAGTGTTGAATTCCTGGCAGGACTTCTCCAAATTATCCTTACTTAGCGGTGCCTATGTATGTATATCAATTAAGATGGAAGCCAGTTTGGATGTTTACTGAAAGAAAGCAATGGTTATAGGTTATGTTCATATTGTGTTCATAAAAAATGAATTTACGGTTATAATCTACAAAATTTAGTGTTTTTACTAGTCTACACATAACACTCACGGAACTTTTTAAATACTTACGTATATTTTTACCGCCTTTTATCCATTTATTTCGTTTTTCAATAAGCAAAGCCATGTGAATATTTTGGCAGAAAAATAGTAAAATTTTACATCGTTCGATTTGCCTTTATATTTCTTGTATGTATTAGAACAACAATACATTTCAATTCTTGAAAATACTCAGAATTTGTTAAGAAATCTTCTAATTTTCCGTAGCTTCACTAGAGCTTGACAGTAAAATTTTCGTAAAAGTTTCGGCTATTCGCCACTTGTGGCAGTGTCGTCGCTCTGCACGGTCCCTATTGTTCCGAGAACCTGCGAAAAAAGCCGTATTTCTTTCTTTCTTTTTTTTCTCTTCGTTTTTGGCAACTTGACACAAAGTATGTGTATGTTGTGCCACAGACAAGGTAAAAAGGTAAGGAATATGGCGGGAAAACCGTATTCCTCTAATAATTTTCAGCAACGTTTTCATGTAATATCGTCAGGTCATTTAGGCCCGTATAAATAGTTGGCTTTCAAATTTCATCTCAAGACGCTATTTGGTTGATATCCTCTCAAACACTGATCAGCAACTTAGGATGTTATCTAATTAATAGTTTAATATCTGGAGCGTTTCAGTTGATATTAATATCTCACTCACCCCAAATCAGCAACTAACAATCCAAATCAGCAACTAAATATGAAATAATTATTGTAAGCCTATTCTACACATACAAATTACGTTTCGTTTATACGATTAAAAATCGATTTTATTAATAAAATAAAATGGTACGATATTATCTTTATTTTCTCACATATTTACAACACAAATTACCAAAAGTAATTAACCTTGAAATTTTTGTATTAACCTAACTCATTTTCGTTAAAATTAAATGAAAAAACACAACTCTGTTATCATATTTTATAAAACACGTTCGGTCAAACGGAACGCGTTGACGTCAACAGCTGACTGCTGTCACTGTCAAGTGTCAAGTATATGTCTATTTCTAGGTTATTTCGAAAGAAGAAGAGAGTTGGTAAATTCGGGCTCGCCCCCTGGCTCTAAGCTTGCGTGCTTGGTACAAGTTGCGGGCAAATTTCTTTTGTTTTTGCAAGGATTATCCCTTTTCTCAGTGATTAAATCTTCATTGTTGTGTTTGTTATTGTGCCGTCTGTGTTTGTGATTGTTTGTTTGCACGTAAGTAACGTAGTTATCTAGTTTATAATGGACAACGACCCGCCGGACCCCGGCGGCGGTAGTCGAATAGATGTTTGTGTTACCCCTCCTAATGGTTTGAGCAGAGTAGACTTAGACGACATCCCAAATAAGCGTCCTAGGCACTTATCACCAACCCCTAATAATCCAGTTTCCTCACAAAATGATAAGATGATGTTTATGCGACCAGATTTTTTTAACAAGCGCAAATATTCATCGTCCGATTGCGCCCCCTATATAGTGCACGTTTCAAAAACCGAAACTTCCAATAATAGTCAGATCCGTCCTATGGAGTTTGGCCGCTACCTATACCAAAACAATTTTACGACCGTTTCTCTCGGAGGAGTAAAACGTGTAGGCAGGAATCGCGTCTCCGTAGAATTGAAAAATGCAGATGACGCCAACTCGTTTTTAGATTCCCGAATTCTAACTGAAGCAGGTTATACAATGTCCATCCCTTCATTTAATGTATCGCGGATGGGTATTGTAAGAAATGTTGCAATAGATATTACTATGGAGGAACTTGTTAATAGTTCTATTGCACCCTCAGGTTATGGTGATGTGATAAAGGCACGTCGGATGTGTAGGAAAACTGTAGATCCCAACAGTGGAACAAATTGGATCCCCACTCAAACTGTTGTTCTAACTTTCAACGGCCAGAAACTCCCACCACATATTTATTTATTTTACACCTCCCTTCCTGTAGAAATATACAAGCTTCCCACCATACAATGTAACCGGTGCTGTAGGTTCGGACATGTGAAAACAATCTGTAGATCGAACCCTAGATGTTATAAGTGCTCTCAACCACATGAGGGCGACACTTGCACAACTCAAGCAGTTTCATGTCTTTTCTGCTCTGGCCCTCATACGGCTAACAACCAAAAATGTCCTGAATTTCTACGACAGAAGGAAATTAAGGTTATTATGTCTCAGGAAAATATTTCTTATGCAGAGGCATCTGCAAGATTCCCAAATGTGCGCAGAGCTTTTAATGATGTTGCTGCCACACCTATAAATACAACCTCTCGGCCCCATTTATTCACTCCTTCTCAATCCTCTCACCCTACTGTCTCTTACAGAAAAACTGTTTTCACCCCTCGACGCGTTATTCCCTCTCCTCAACCCGGTTACGACCGACTAGCCCACCAATCTATAATCCAAAACCCTATTTCCGAAACTCCCAATGGATCTGCTTATCCTGATAACTCTCTTTCTATTAATGACAATTTCCCGGAACTCCTTTCCTCCCTGTTAGTAAATCTTTTGTCCCGTTTCAGTGACACTGGAATGGGTATGTCCAATACACTGAGAAATAACTTGACTAAGCTAGTATCTATAACAAATATTAATACACTTAATAATAATGGATCAGAGGATCCTAATTCAATGGAACTCACGTAGCATACGTAATAAATTTAATGATATTATATATTTAACAAATAAATTTAAACCCCTTATTTTTGCCATCCAGGAGTCTTGGCTGAGGCCCGGTTCTCAATTCAGGGTACCTGGCTTCTCTTGCCTCAGGGATGACAGAAGTGACGGTAGAGCTGGTGCAGCAATTTTAGTTTCTAGTTCTGTAATTTATAATTTTATTACACTTCCACCTCACAACGATTTTAACATAGTAGCTGTCAGAATTCTTAATATTTCTTTTCTCTCTATATACATACCTGATCCTAACCCTGCGATCCTCTCTGATCTTGTTTCCATCCTTAACCTAATCCCTCCTCCGATGATCCTTTTAGGGGATTTTAATTTACAAAATACCTCTTGGGGCTCTTATCATTCAGATCCACTTTCCACTGCTTTCCTGGACGCTGTAGATGATTTAAATTTAACTATATTAAATGATGGGTCCCCAACCCGAAGAGTTATTCCACCCCAAAATCCAAGATCCGCAGTAGATCTATCCATCTGCTCTCCCTCCCTTTCTTCCCAAATAACCTGGTCCGTTCTCTCTAACTCATATGGCAGTGACCATTTTCCCATCCTTCTTAATTTACAGTTCTCGACAGTTCCAACTATAATAAGGAATCCACCTAGATTTAAATTTAAAACCTCAGAAGCTGATTGGCCTCAGTTTACATCGCTGGCTGAGGAAAAAATTATATCTCTTGAACCTGTCAATAATCAAAATGTTTTTGCTATTTACCCTCTTTTAATTCAAGCACTTCTTGATAGTGGATATGCCACCATCCCTTCTCGAGCTTCAAATCAAGCGGACCGCGTCTCCTCTCCCCCTTGGTGGGATTCAGAATGCACTTTGGCATGCAAAAAACGTAAGGAGGCAGAGAGGATTTTCTCTGCTGATATGTCTCTCGAGAATTATAATAACTGTAAAAGAATAGCAGCTGAAACCAAAAGAATGCTTTCTCACAAAAAGCGTCTGGGATGGCATAGATTCTGTGAGAGTTTGGCCCCTCTTTCTCTACCATCTATGGTATGGAATAACCTTAAAAGATTCCGTGGCTCTTTTTCCCCTAATTTAAATCCACTTTCAAATGACCCATCTCCTTGGATTCATGACTTTTCCCAAAAGATTGCCCCCCCTTGGGTACCCTGCCTTGAAGAATTGCCAAATCTGTCACTACCCCCTTCTTCCTCCAATAATGAATTGGACGCTCCTTTTACTTTGGAGGAGTTAAAACTCGTCCTTGACTCTCTATCTGACTCAACTCCTGGACCTGACAATATCCCATACTCATTTATTACAGAGTGCAACACCAGGACCCAAAAAATTATATTAGATTTTTTAAACTGCATTTATGATTCTGGACATCCTCCTGATGAGTGGAAGTGTCAGATAATTATCCCCATTATAAAGCCAGGTAAACCGGAGAGTATCCCTTCCAGCTATCGTCCCATCGCCCTCTCTTGTACCCTATCAAAGATATTGGAGCATCTTATTAAAAATAGGCTTGAGTGGTTTTTGGAAAGCAGAGGCATCTTGCCGAGATGTCAATTCGGATTTCGCAAGGGTTTTAGTACCATGGATGGAATTTGTACATTGGTATCCGACATCCGAGTTGCTCTCTCCAAGCAGGAGACTCTGGTGGGGGTGTTTCTGGATGTGGAGTCCGCATATGACAACGTACTTCTTCCAGTACTCAGGCAAACATTGCTAGAGCTGAGTATTCCTGAGAAGACAGTCAACTACATCTGTAACTCTGTTTCAGGCCGTACCATTCTCATTTCTCATAATAACTCTCAGCCCATTTACAGACAAGTGTGGAAAGGCTTGCCGCAAGGAAATGTCCTCAGCCCTTGTCTTTTTAATCTTTACACTCTCAAATTATACTTAGCAGTTATCTCATTTTGTAGATTTCTTGGATATGCGGATGACATAACCATTTATGCCTCCTCCAGAGACTTATCAGTTGTCTGTGCTCGACTTAATTCTGCTCTTTACTATCTGCGTGAGTGGTTGAATGATCATGGCTTAAACATCTCTATTGCCAAAAGTAAAGTCGTAGTTTTCACAAGAAGCAGGACTGTACCTGATATTCAAATAACCCTAGACAATCAAAATTTCCCTGTTTCAGACTCAGTAAAATTCTTGGGAGTCTATCTTGACTCTAAAATGACAGGTGTTCAACACATTAATCACGTCATTAAAAAATGTGAAAAAAATATAAATATAATTCGTTGCCTCTCTGGAGTTTGGTGGGGTTCACACCCCTACACCCAAAAGCTTATTTATAACGCCCTTGTTCGGAGTCACTTGGATTATGGTTCGTTTATCCTTGAACCGTGCCATAAATCTGCACTTAATGAATTAGATAAAATCCAGGCTAAGTGTCTCCGCTTAATTCTTGGTGCAATGAAGTCAACAGCTAAAAATGCCCTACAAGTAGAGGCAGCAGATCCCCCTTTGTATCTCCGACGCCAGTATCTCTCTGACAGATTCCTTTTTAAAGCCCTACAGTTATCAGACCATCCTCTTATTCCAATTTTGCATACCCTTTCCCAATTAGTCCAATCCTCAGCCTATTGGTCCCATAAAACCCCTCCTTGTTTAGTTAAAAGCTATCTCAAATTTAATAATATGCCCTGTCCTGTATATCAGTGTAAATTGCTCCCTATATTTGAAATTCCGTATGAAGCTCTAGTTAGGTTTCCCAGGGTTACTCTCAATTCTGGTATTGTAAAAGGCTCACAATCTGCTAAACATGATTTTTTGGAATTAGTGAACACCAACTACAAGAACTGGTACCATATCTATACAGATGCCTCAAAATTAAATCAGCATGGCTCTGTAGGTTCAGCAGTTTGGATTCCAAAGGTAAACGTAGTTTTAAATTTTAAATTGCCCTCTCAGTCGTCAGTGTTTACCGGAGAAGCAATTGCTATACTCGAGGCTTTATCATTTGTTGAGTCCCACCATTTAAACAATTCAGTTATTTTTTCTGACTCCCGTAGTTGTCTTCAAGCCATACTTGCCAATCCTTTTCGCGCTAAACTTAAAATTCCATACATCTCTAAAATTAGACACATGCTCTTAAAGTGTACCTCTCAAAACATTACAGTTGAAATTGTCTGGATACCAGGCCACAGTGGTATCTCAGGTAATGAGAGTGCGGACCTATATGCAAAACAAGCCACTAATACGGGACTCCTTGATCAATTTAAACTGTATAATAATGACCTATTACCATTGGCTATGGAGCATTTGGTGTCCGAGTGGAATGAGGATTGGTCAATATCAGGAAATATAAAGGGTAAATTCTACCACTCTCTGCAGGATCAAGTTTTAGTGAAACCATGGTTCTTTAAATATAGAAAAGCCAAAAAATCTGTTACATCTACAGTTTGCCGTCTTCGTCTGGGCCACTCATGCACTCCAATATTTCTCCATAAAATTAGGGTGAGAGATTCGTCTCTTTGTGAATGTGGACTTGATGAAGGCACCCTTGAACATATATTTTTCAGCTGTCCTAACCGTACTACCTCACTGTATGATCTACTTCCCTCTGATGTCTCTCGTCCCTCCAATTTCCAGTTCCTTTTGTCTCTTGTTCATACACCATTTATAGATGTTTTGTGTAATTTTATTAACCTAAATAATATTAAACTGTAGAATTGTGTATATAGGTACTAATAAACTAACATTTATGTTGTATTGTTACAGGTACTGTGTTTGTATAATAATATGTGGATTTAATTTTATAATGCAATTCTTTATTTTGAATCGAGTTCTTTCTTTTCTTTTTTACTTGTACATTCACAAAGGTTATACAGAGCAGAGTTGTCGTCGATGGCGAACAAGTTATTTTTTATCTCGCCAACACTGATACTGGCTATTCCTCAAGGGAGGCCATTTTTAAAAGAAGAAGAAGAAAGAAGAAGAATATTGTTAAAATTGTAAAATCTAACAAAGTCTTTAAGCTTTTTCGTTGGAATATAAGTTATTTATAACTTTACCGAAAGCTGTGTAGTAATGTTTTGTGTTTCTTCATTTACATACTTTATAAATTGATCAAAGGGATGTTATTTGTTAACCCTATACTTTGTTTCAGGCCAACATGTGGAAATTTGTCCAACAGTGACTACTAATAAGTTAACACACATTGTTGCTTTCTTGAAGACATTCAAATTAAAATACAGAACTGTACCCGCCTTACAAGGCCGTCGATGTGCAAGAATATATCATAGAAAAATATAAGAGAGTACTGAAAGAATATACATCAGACTTCCAATTCAAAATATTATTTTAAACAGATACAGACAATCATAAATTGGCAGCACGAAATTGGAAGTATTATCTTGAATTGAATTTATTTGAAAATTTGCAACAGCAATAAAGAAAATGTATAATAAGATATTGTATTTTTTCAAACAATAATATAAGTACCTACTTAAGTTTAAAAATATAAGCTATGAAATTGTTCTGTATAAAAAACTTTAATAGCCTTTTTACATTTTAACCCATTAGCCCCATAAGGACAGCGGTGACCGCAACAACAATAGAATAACAATAGATTTCAAACAATCCGCAATCGAAGGATTAATTTCCTAAATATGTACAACTTTCTACTGGTAACAAGTAAATATTTGACACAGTCTTTTATTTACCTTATCTAATATATAAAAATAAGTCGGATTTTCCTTCCTAACGCTATAACTCCAGAACGCACAAACCGATTTCCACGGTTATTTGCATTCGATGGAAAGGTTTTGGGCTCCGTGAGGATATATTTTTTGGACTTCTAGATCCAACTTAATTAACAATTGAAGTTTAAAGTTTACCTTTTTTCTTTACTTTAGAACTTGATAACACAGACACAGTGTATACTTTTAACTTTATATTATATTAAAAATTTCAATAACAATTTTCATTTTCTATTAGAAGATAATATTACTTTAAATATTTTGTTTTGTTTCTGTGGCGAAGAGTTTATAATGTAACTGATGAAACATAATATTACGCTAAAAGATAAAAATAAAGGTAAAAGATTATTTTGTTTTTTATAATCCCTACCTTATACTACCTGTGGTGTTTGAAAAGATTAAAGAACCTATTTATTATTCCAACGTTCTTGATTTTACCTAATAAAATCCATTCCAATTGTGTCTTTTTGACTATAATAGTTAGAAACAACTATCAATACCTAATTATTGTTGTCAATATTTAAGTTTTATTGTATTTTTTGCACAATAAAGTAAGTATATTTGGTTATTAATTAATTTCAGTACCTACATAAGCCTTTATGGTATGGCGAAATGATCTGCAGAGTACTTACGGTTTATTCGAGACGAGCTTTTGCCCGCGGCTTCGCTCGCATTAAGAATACAAACTTTCATCCCCTATTTGAACCCCTTGGGGTGAGAATTTATCAAAATCCTTTCTTAGCGGATGCCTATGTCATAACATCTACCTGCATGCCAAATTTCAGCTCGATCCGTCCAGTGGTTTGGGCTGTGCGTTGATAGATCACCATGTGAGCCAGTCACCTTTGAGTTTTATATATATAGATATAGATTCATTATAGTATAATTTACTTATATTAGCTTGATAATGCAACTTATATGGGTACTTACTTTTAATAGATTAATTTAGGTAGTACACAATAGAATAATGTAGGTAATGTGATGACTACCCTTACCTTACATAATAAACACTGTAAATTCGTTTTAAATATATATTAGGTACTTAACAGCTTGTTATATTAATTTTGTGTTTAAAAATTAGCATTCCATATCCCAGAAAATACTCTTGAAACTAGTTTTTTGTCTTCTAATTGTGGGAAAAATCCCTATGATGGTATCCCTAAGATCGTATTTTTCTCCTAATTGTGGGAAAAATCCCTAAATTGGTATCCCTGAGCGCGCTTAAGTCAAGGTCTGACCACACTCAAGAATTAGCCACTCAAGCAACAGTTTGATAGCACACTTGAGTGCAAGATTTCATTTATTAATACGTTGCCCGCTCAAGCGACAGTTTGACAGTACAGTTGAGTGCAAGATTTGGTTTATTAATACGTTGCCCACTCACTTGATCAAGGCACTTAAAAGCTGTACTCAAGTGAGGTTTATTAATAAGGATAGCAGCTTAAAACACATTTTAAGCGAGCTCTTAGTAGTAAGAGCCAACTATTTATACCGGCCTTAGTCTAGTCAAAGTCTTAAAGTCAATACAGTCAAGGAGTCATCAGTCAAGTCGGTCGTTTCAGTAAAGTGGTAGACGCTTTACTGAAACTTTCAATGGAGTTTTGGAAGGAACACAAAATCGCACGTTCCTGGATAATGCATCACTTTCCCACACTTGTGCACGATAACGAATATCTAATGGTTAATATTCTACCAATATTACACATTAAAAACCCAACATAACACAATTTTAGGAAAATAATACAAAATCACAACATCACTCTTTCACATTCCCGACAAAACTCCATTCTCCGTCTTTTTAGTTTTGGTCTTTTTTATCAGCCCATCACAGTCGATCTTGCTTAAAACTTGCACAGATAAGCCTATTAGTATGTCGCGGCCGCATATATGCGTGGTGCTTCGCGCTAAAGCCGATACTATTGGACGATCTGCGTGTATCGAGTATCGTCTCATTATGCCTCCTCTAGGGCCGGTATAAATAGTTGGCTCTTACTACTAAGAGCTCGCTTAAAATGTGTTTTAAGCTGCTATCCTTATTAATAAACCTCACTTGAGTACAGCTTTTAAGTGCCTTGATCAAGTGAGTGGGCAACGTATTAATAAACCAAATCTTGCACTCAACTGTACTGTCAAACTGTCGCTTGAGCGGGCAACGTATTAATAAATGAAATCTTGCACTCAAGTGTGCTATCAAACTGTCGCTTGAGTGGCTAATTCTTGAGTGTGGTCAGACCTTGACTTAAGCGCGCTCAGGGATACCAATTTAGGGATTTTTCCCACAATAAGGAGAAAAATACGATCTTAGGGATACCATCATAGGGATTTTTCCCACAATTAGAAGAAAAAAAACTAATTTCAAGAGTATTTTCTGGGATATGGAATGCTTATTTTTAAACACAAAATTAATATAACAAGCTGTTAAGTACCTAATATATATTTAAAACGAATTTACAGTGTTTAATAAGTAAGGTAAGGGTAGTCATCAGTCATCACATTACCTACATTATTCTATTATGTACTAAATTAATCTATTAAAAGTAAGTACCCATATAACAGCATTATCAAGCTAATATAAGTAAATTAGACTATAATGAATCTATATCTATATTATCTATATTATATATTATAAAACTCAAAGGTGACTGACTGACATGGTGATCTATCTGGCTGAAATTTGACATGCAGGTAGATGTTATAACGTAGGCATCCGCTAAGAAAGGAATTTGATAAATTCCAACCCCAAGGGTTAAAATAGGGGATGAAAGTTTGTATAAACCTAATAATAGGTAATTTTTAACGCGAGCGAAGCCGCGGGCAAAAGCTCGTCTCGAATAAACCGTAAGTACTCTGCAGATCATTTCGCCATACCATAAAATCTTATGTAGGTACTGAAATTAATTAATAACCAAAATATATACCTACTTACTTACTTTATTGTGCAAAAAAATACAATAAAACTTAAATATTGACAACAATAATTAGGTATTGATAGTTGTTTCTAATTATTATAGTCAAAAAGACACAATTGGGATGGATTTTATTAGGTATCAAGAACGTTGGAATAATAAATAGGTTCTTTAATCTTTTCAAACACCGCAGGTAGTACAAGGTAGGGATTATAAAAAACAAAATAATCTTTTACCTTTATTTTTAACTTTTAGCGTAATATTATGTTTCATCAGTTACATTATAAACTCTTCGCCACAGAAACAAAACAAAATATTTAAAGTAATATCTTCTAGAAAATGAAAATTGTTATTGAAATTTTTAATATATAAAGTATACACTGTGTCTGTGTTATCAAGTTCTAAAGTAAAGAAAAAAGGTAAACTTTAAACTTCAATTGTTAATTAAGTTGGATCTAGAAGGTCCAAAAAATATATCCTCACAGAGATCCCAAAACCTTTCCAACGAATGCAAATAACTGTGCAAATCGGTTTGTGCGTTCTGGAGTTATAGCGTCAGGAAGGAAAATCCGACTTATTTTTATATATTAGATAAGGTAAATAAAAGACTGTGTCAAATATTTTATTGTTACCTACCAGTAGAAAGTTGTACATATTTAGGAAATTAATCCTTCGATTGCGGAGTGTTGGAAATCTATTGTTATTCTATTGTTGTTGCAGTCACCGCTGTCCTTATGGCGCTAATGGGTTAAAATGTAAAAAAGCTATTAAAGTTTTTTTGTACAGAACAATTTCATAGCTTATATTTTTAAACTTAAGTAGGTACTTATATTATTATGTTTGAAAAAATACAATATCTTATTATACATTTTCTTTATTGCTGTTGCAAATTTTCAAATAAATTCAATTCAAGATAATACTTCCAATATCGTGCTGCCAATTTATGATTGTCTGTATCTGTTTAAAATATTTTGAATTGGAAGTCTGATGTATATACTTTCAGTAGGTACTTTCTTATATTTTTCTATGATATATTCTTGCACATCGACGGCCTTGTAAGGCGGGTACAGTTCTGTATTTTAATTTGAATGTCTTCAAGAAAGCAACAATGTGTGTTAACTTATTAGTAGTCACTGTTGGACAAATTTCCACATGTTGGCCTGAAACAAAGTATAGGGTTAACAATTAACATCCCTTTGATCAATTTATAAAGTATGTAAATGAATAAACACAAAACATTACTACACAGCTTTCGGTAAAGTTATAAATAACTTATATTCCAACGAAAAAGCTTAAAGACTTTGTTAGATTTTACAATTGTAACAATATTCTTCTTCTTTCGAAATAACCTAGAATTAAACATATACTTGACACTTGACAGTGACAGCAGTCAGCTGTTGACGTCAACGCGTTCCGTTTGACCGAACGTGTTTTATAAAATATGATATAGAGTTGTGTTTTTTTCATTTTTAAACGAAAATGAGTTAGGATAATACAAATATTTCAAGGTTAATTACTTTTGGTAATTTGTGTTATAAATATGTGAGAAAATAAAGATAATATCGTACCATTTTATTTTATTAATAAAATCGATTTTTAATCGTATAAACGAAACGTAATTTGTATGTGTAGAATAGGCTTACAATAATTATTTCATATTTAGTTGCTGATTTGGATTGTTAGTTGCTGATTTGGGGTGAGTGAGATATTCATATCAACTGAAACGCTCCAGTTATTAAACTATTAATTAGATAACATCCTAAGTTGCTGATCAGTGTTTGAGAGGATATCAACCAAATAGCGTCTTGAGATGAAATTTGAAAGCCAACTATTTATACGGGCCTAGATATCGGCGGACGCGTCGGCAGATGCATCCGCAACCATATCTGCGGATAAATTGCGATCCGTCCACACATCTGTGAGTGTCTGTGCTCAATCGTGAAAGATGTAACTCGTGCCGCAAAAAATGGATATATAAAGACAGTAGCGGCTGCTTCTAATACATACTTATTACTTATATAATTAGCACCTATAATTATTATTACCTAAGAGTGCACCGCAGTCCACAGTAGAGTTATAAAAAAATGGACCAAAAGAAGGTGGTGGATGCTGTCTATACACAAAAACGAAAATATATTCGAAATAAATATTTTGGCAATATTAACTTATATACCTAACTAGCTGTCCCGGTGAACTTCATGTCACTTGAAAACTTCCCTGGACTTCTACGAATATTTTATCAGACCAATCCGTTCAGCCGTTTACGAGTTTTAGCGCGACTAATACATTTGAAAATCCATTTTTATTTAACTAAGATAATAACATTTATTTAATTTTGATTAGGGGGCGAGCATGGAAAAGCAGCTTGCATGTTACTAGCAGCCATTTCGACGACAAAACTGAGCACATACATGTCCACTCTCACTAAATTTCCGTCGAATACTGATGCATCGGCAGACGTGTGGACAGGCGCCGTGCGTCCGCACTCGATTCCTTTGATCTGTGTCGAAAAACCGACACCAAACGGATACGCGGCAGATGCATCGGCCGACGTCAAATATCTACCACAGACGAGCAAAACCCGCCGTCTACACATCGGCGGACGCATCCGCAGATACAATCTGCCAACGCGTCCGCCGATATGTAGAGGGGACATTACACGAAGCTTCGGACGATAGACGCAGATGCGGCCGGGCCGTTAGGCTTATCTGTGCGATCTACTTTCTATCTCAATGGTGCGATTAGGTTTAATTGCGTTTAAATTTAGAACCCAATTTTTTTGTTCGGAAGTTTCGCTCACCTGACAATTACAGTAGTCAGCTGTATCGCCTGTATCATGGCTGTATCCACTGATCTCTATTATGCCTCCTCTACATATCGGTGGATGCGTCGGCAGATGCATCTGCAACCATATCTGCGGATAAATTGCGATCCGTCCACACATCTGTGAGTTAATCAGTCTGTGCTCAATCGTGAAAGACGTAACGCGTGCCGCAAAAAATGGATATATTATTATAGAGACAGTAGTGGCTGCTTCTAATACATATAATAATTATAATTAGCACCTATAATTATTATTATTACCTAAGAGTGCACCGCAGTAGAGTTATAAAAAATCAGCCAAGTGCGAGTTGGACTCGCGCACGAAGAGTTCCGTACCGGTATAGAGTAAAAGTAGACAAAAAAAATGTGTTTTTTGTATGGGAGCCCCCCTTAAATATTTACTTTATTTTAATTTTATTATGAATTATTAAAGTACAAATATAATTAAGGATTTTGTGAAAATATCAAGTGCCTAGCTGTTACCGTTATTGATTACGAGCAAAAAAGGCCAAAAAAATCACGTTTCTTGTATGGGAGCCCCCCTTAAATATTAACTTTATTTTATTTTTAGTATTTGTTGTTATAGCGGCAACAGATATACACAATCTGTGAAAATTTCAGAAGTCTAGCTATAGCGGTTCTTGAAATACAGCTTGGAGACATTTCAATTTGCAAAAATATTTAAAAAATTGGAAAAACATTGGAAAAATATTTGAAATTTTTCGTTTTTTCTTTTCTTTTCTTTCAGAAATTTTTCCATTACCCATCTGTAGTGTGGAGTGTCCTCAAGGGAGGCCATCATTATAATACCCTAATCTGTCATGAACCTAAGAAAAGAGTCTACTTTCTATCTCGTTGTAATCTGTGGAGGCCATTTTTAAAAGAAGAAGAAGAAGAAAAAAAAGCGCGGGAAACTTCGGAGTAGGCGGGAGTGTTCTTGGAAAAATTTTTGCAAAATTATTTTTAAAATAGGATAAGGAGGGTTGAATTTGTAAATTATTAAGTATTTTTATTATTTAGTACTTGTATATATAAATTTTGTGTAGTTAGCTGTATATATTGGTAAGTTTTTTTCTTGTTTAATATAGGTACCTATATTAGTAGGTCCGAGGTTTCATAATTTGTAAATATTAAACTATTTTGGGTGGTTCAATGAATGAGCCGCCCGACCCTACGTCGGGGCCGGGCCCGGGGCCCGGTCCTGATGTAGGCATGAATGTCACTATTACGACGGATATGGACTATGAACATGAGATGAGTGGGAGCCGCAAACGGCCGAAAACAACTTTTAAACAAGACTTTATAACAGATAATATAGTACCGAATATGCCAACAAAACCATCAGAAACTATTGATTCACAAAGTATTATTAAACCTCGTATGTACACTAATACCGATAGTTACCCAATTATGTTGTACATGTTCAAAGGATTACAACATCTTTACAGGATGGTACCACTCTGCACCCCCTTATTTTAGGCAAATTTTTTAAAACAAATAATGTAAATAATATAGTACCAGGTAGCATTAAGAAAATAGGTAGGAACCGATGTACAGTAGCTTTTAAGTCGCACATAGATGCCAATAATTTTGTTAGTAATAAAAATTTAGAGTCTTTTAAGTTAAAAGCATTTATTCCTAATTTCAATGTAACCAGAATGGGTGTAGTTAAAAATATTCCAACAGAATGGACGGATACTGAAATATTAGAAAATATAGAAACACCAGTAGGTTTCGGCAAAGTATTAAAAATTAGGAGAATTAATTATAAGGTCAAAGTAGAAAACATTGTCGAATGGAAACCTTCTCGTTCTGTCGTTGTTACTTTTGATGGACAAATCTTACCTCCAAAAGTTTATATTTGCTACAATTCATTACCAGTAGATTTATACATATATCCGACTATTCAATGCTACAATTGTTGTAGATTTGGCCATACAAAAACAATTTGTCGATCAACTCCACGATGTTTCAAATGTGGTCAAGAGCATTCAGCAGATTCATGCATGAGTGAATCAGAAAACTGTATAAATTGTTTAGGTAATCATTATGCTACAAACAAAATCTGTCCCGAGTTTTCTAGACAGAAAGCAATAAAAACCTGTATGGCTGAAAAAAATATATCTTATGGTGAGGCTAATAAATTGCAGCCTCCTATTCTAACCGGCAGAAGGTCTTATGGTGATGTTTTGACATCCAGCGCACAATTTTCTGATTCTTTTATGACAACTCAGGAAAATAATGTTCGATCTTATAAAAAAACCTTTTATTCAAAGCGTACTCCACAAATTTCAGCTGGTAAGGGGTATGATAAAAATTTTCATAATAGTATTATCAGGGAATATCAAATTCCATCATCTAAAAACGGTTGCGCATATGTTGACTCTGAAACAAGAAAGGAATTATCAGACAAAAAGATTGAAACAAACACAATTTTAAACGTATTATCTGCTCTTGTTAGTGCTTTGCAACAAAATAATACACTAAAACCGTCCAACGTTGCTTCTATAAACAATTTGATTAACTCTGTTGATAACAACATCAACAATGGACTCCAACATAATACAATGGAATTGTAGAAGTATACTTACTAAAAAAACTGATTTGATTTACTTAATAAATAAATATAACCCAATAGTTATTGCCCTTTCCGAAACTTGGTTACGAACTTATTTTGCGTTTCGTATTCCAGGATATTATTGTGTACGAGATGACAGATCTGACGGATATGGTGGGGCTGCCATGTTGATAAAAAATAACATACCTTTTAAAGTGTTGTCATTGCCACATGTAAATAGTACCAATTTCAATAGAGTCGGTGTACAGTTACTAAATCCTAATATGTATATTTTCTCATTGTATATAGCACAAAATTCTTCTTCCACATTTTTAGATTTAAATAATTTGCTCAATTCATTTTCTGGCCCAATGTTAGTAATGGGCGACTTTAATGCTCATCATCAGAGTTGGGGAAGCGATGTATCTAATAAGGATGGTGAGGAGTTATTGGATATTATATGTCCTACGAAACACATAATATTATTATTATTGAAGAAAGCTATCCTATTCATTGCCTAATATGGTCAAATATCTTCTGATTGGTCAACTTACCCGTGGTGTTTTGCTATCTCCCTCGCTCTCATGGGAGATATTGGTTACCTTTCTCTTTCATGATGCAGCCAGCAGCGCTTCCGGCGAGGGCTTCCTCATAGCGTCTTTTTCATTGCAATGGCGAACATCGAATTTCGCCTTTTTCGGTCAAATTGTTAAAATTTTAGTGTAAATTACCTAAAGTAAAATTAAATCAATTCCTTTTTATAGAAATTTAAAGTGAATCTAATTTTTATCTCACTTTGGTTTGCTCATCTGTTTGTAAACAAGCGGTGCACGTGGCGATGAGCAAATACCACTCAAGTGTGACCTATCGACGGTCACCAGGTGAGTGGCGCGAGTGGTTAAAGAACTCTGTGAGTGATAGCTGATAGGTGTTCTTTCGAGATACAAGTGGAGTGACGAGAGTCAGAACTCATCGTCCTCGGTCTTCGGAGGATGGCCGTTCAGACATCAGCCCCAGGCACAAAAGCTGGCGTTACTCCGACCATGTCAATAACCTAGAGAAATAGGTGAGTTACACCTCAACCAAGTATACCTACAACGTCTTAGTCTCAGCCATTTCTGGTAAACTCTAGAACAAATTGTAATAACACACAAGTTTAGAACAGGATACCAGAGGCGAGAACAGAATGTATAGAGGATCTCTATAGATCTAGCCTAAGAGGCGTACTCTGCCACTCGAACCCTTGTGGCGTTAAAGATTAATAAAAAACAAGACATGCAGAATTTCGTAGACTGGGCTGTACAGAATCTAAACCCTAACTCTGAAATTTAGTCACTAGGTACCTAAGTAGAAGAGCTGAATATTTATTTAGTCAGGAGAAACTAAAACCATTAGGACAGTCTTTAGGAGGCGCACAAGAAGGGTTAGCGACTTTTAGACAGGACAGGTATATAATAGATAGGATATAAAAATACCTACATAATCAACAACATCTAATAGGGTAAATAATTCAAGACAAATTATAAAGAGTAATAATTCCTCACCCCACAATAATAACCAGGGTAGAAAGGAATAAACCAGGTCCTGAACACGAACAGAAATAGCCATAAAAGTTCCGGGGGAGGGACTGCTCTATAGAAAGCTTAGAGTCGCAGGGAATACACTTGGTGACAACAAATTTATACTATAGTTATTTATAGGATCTTACATTCCCTAACAAAAAAAAAAAAAAAAAAAAAAAAAAAAAAATCAGATCACCTAGGTATTTTCCCTCAAAATTATTAATATTAAATTTCAAAACAGGGCAACCCCTGATATATCCTAGAAGGGGGGCTAGTAGTTAATAAGGAAACTAGACTGCAGCTCGGGACCCATACTAAACTTAAGGGGTCTAGGTTTAGGCATACTAAACAAGGTGACACTATACGTAGTGTCAAATATTCCAAGAGTAATAGAAACTTGAACAAATTTAAGCCGCAAGATCAATTCCAAGACCTAGACAGATTTTGGTTCAAATATAAGAGGTTGTGCATTGTGAGCTTAGGTCAATGATCATGAGTGACACCTTAGGAAATTAACTTTCTGTTAGCAGAAAAGACATAAAGGTAAGCAGACTCATAAGTCAATTAACAAACAGGAATAGCTGTACTGTTAGAGAACTACAATCCCCAGGGGGATCTCTACACTTGCAAACATCTCAACACCTCAGAGCCGTTTACAGTGTCAAATACCCTATCAATGGATTTTCCTAATAAATTCAAGGAAAACAGATTAAGGCAAATGCTTTAAATACTAGAGCAGCCGCGACATCAGCGACAGGGTGACAGGCCCTAAAATCAGCTCTATAAACCACTATAAAAAGGAGGTATTCCACTTTCTGACAGCGGATGCTGCAGACACAAGCTGAGGTGCCAAGCTAAAACAGAAGTAGTAATCAGGAGTTTTGGGTGACCACACCGGAGAGGGTGGCACTCAGACAAAAGGGGCAGCAAATGTATGCAGCTTGGTAGCAATAACAAAGTGTCAGAAACTACTCATACATATGCTATTCCTATACTTTTACTTAGTCATACAACAGGACGCTCATAGCGTACAGAGGAGATGAGGGAGGGACCCATTCCTTAGACCTGTTAAAACTGACATTAAGGTTGGCAGAAAAGCAAAAGATTTTGTAAATTTAGTTTCAATTAAATTTAGTTTCAATTAAATTTAGTTTTAATTATAAAATTACTAATTTTAACTACAAGATTATATTATATTGTTAAAAATAACATTAACAGCAGCTTTTCTGCCAGACAGACACAGCAGTAGAGTAGACAGACAGTCTCATTACAAACCGGTGCCAGAAGTGCACTTGTTACCCCAGGCCTTAAGGGCCATTTTAAGAGGGGGTGTTATAAAGGTGGCTATCTCACAACATAAACGTGCTGGAGGAGCACCTGTTACCCCAGCCCTCGAAGGCCATTTTCAAGAGGGGGCGAGAAAGGGGTATCCTATCTCTCAAACAAACCCAGGCCGCAGGAGCACTTGTCACCCCAGGCCTGAGAGGCCTTTCTCGATATAGGGTGGCAAGAGGGTTAGATGTCTCATAACATACCCGTGCCGGAAGGGCACTTGTTACCCCAGGCCTCGGAGGCCTTTTTCAATATGGGGTGTCCCAACGGCTATACTTGCTCGCTTAGAGAAGATCAGCCATGATGCAATTGCATGTTGCATGGGACTTGAGAGACGGTGCTGTAACATTTTGTGATACCTTTAGGCAAAGAGGGCAGCACCATTAGTTTGGATATTTTCACCAATCTCCCAAATAGTACTTTAATACCTTAGGAGCTGCAACACAGGTAAGGTGCCAAAGAAATAGTTCCTCAATAGAAGCAATGCTTCTTGGGGCAACATCCATAATTAAGACCCAGATATCACCTAAGATTACTATCCCCCATATGAGGACTTGCACAATAGACCCCCACTCAGGCAGACATAATACAACAATAGCCTGGAAAATTAGGGGGGGGGGGGCAGTTGGGTCAGGTTCCATTCCTTAAAAAGAACTCAGATTTTCTGCGTATATAATAAACATTAAAGACATACAGAGCACTAATACAAGGAGGTACAGACTGGTGTCGCATATAACAGGTAAATCCAGGGTCACCCATACCAAAGGGTGAAAAAGATGTAGCTGGATTCCTAGCACATTAATTATACCTAAAAGAGAAGATCTTGAGTCAAGAACTAAATTGTAACATAAATCAGCCATAAGTCAAGAGAATAATAATTGTCAAGAAGTAATAATCCGTAACTGTTAGGATACAATAGGGGCTATTTGGCCTGAAACAAAGATATTATTATTATTGTACTAGGGCTCCATAAATACTACCAAAAGGGGTTTTTTATATAAGGTAAACATTTATAAACTAGATTACTAGGGGCAATAGCAAGACGTAGAAAAGATTATTTATTTGGAACACTAACATAATATTATTTACAGGGATAATAGAACTCTCCAAAGAAACACTAATTGAGATATCTAAGAGAACATTAAAGAGTAACAACTAATATTACTCTTAGTATCGGGCAGACAGTTACAAGACCCAACAGTTTGAGGTAGCTAGAGGAAAATTTTTGTCTCATTAGGAGGGGCACAGTAACAGTGTGGCCTAGAGTTAGCCCTAGGACAGAGTCCTATGGACATAATCAGGCTATTAAAGAAGCTAATATATCCTGTAAGTTATAAAAAGCCCTGAAATAGGTCTTGTAAGTTATAGATATTGAAAGACTAATAAATCTTACACAATCCTGAGGAGATCAGGTAGCCACCGTATCAGGTCAGATTAAAATTGCAACTAAATCAATAGTAGCAAGAGGGATCAGATACATTTTCAAAGAGGTAAATGCAGCGGCTCCTACAGGTAGCATTCAGACCCGCAGTTGCCTCTAAGAGTTGGCTGAATAAATATAATAATAAATAGAAGAAGTACTCTGTAAAGTAGTTCCTCTTCTTCCTCTTTCTAAAGAACTTGGCTGCTTAGTGAATTGCCAATGTCAGAATGAGTTGACACAATGACAAGGGTAGTGAGAAGCTACCAAGAGAAAATTTTCAAAATTTATAACTGCTGAATGCTGATTTATTTTATTTCAATTACCATTTGAAAAATAGTAGATTGTCTAGTCTAATAATATTAGGTGACCACGGTCCTATTTGCCATACTCAGAGAGTTTTAATTATAAGTGACCTTCGGTTTAATGAATAGTTTGACAGATAGGTAAGGAGCTTAGGTTAACATTTTGAAATAATTACAATATTTTAAGTACCTAATTGATGTCCCACTCCGAGTGTAGCACAGAAAGAGCAAGATGTGTCCTTACCAGCACACTCAGAGACATTTAATTGTGACTAACCTTCAGTTGAATGAAGAGTTGGATAGATAACGTGGGGGGCTTGCGTCAAGATTTTGAATTAACTACATTTAAGTAATTATGTCCCACTCTGAGTACGGCTGCTAGACAATAACAATAGAAGGCTTTGTTTATAATTAATATAGTAAATAAAAAATTACCTCGTAAACTAACATTATGAGGAGTAGCTAAATAATTAAGATTTCGCGATCTCAGATAGAAGAGGAGATTGAAATAATAAAACTAGAAATAGTAGGTAAGTATTGTATTTATTAAAGAGACAACAATAATTATTCGAATATAAGGGAATAATAAGCAGAGGACCAGAAGGATTTTAGGAACATAATAGGTAGTAGGTTACCAGTTATGTAAATTATTTTCTCCCCTTTTTTAGTGTTTACCATGTTTATCTTCAGATTTTCAAAGGAATCTGGATGCTAAGGAATATAATATTAGAGGATAAGTAACATTATTTTTGCTTTAAAGAGGTTCAAGGATGAATGAAGAAGGTCAAGGACATTGTACATTTTATTAAATATTGAATTCAGAATCACATAGCGTCTTTTTAGTAGATAAGAATAATCAGTTCTACTCTTTCACCAGCAGAAATCAAACAGGTCTCCAATAATAATAATATTATGTGTTTCGTAGGACATATAATAAAACTGTTTTGCAATACAACAAAACAGATATTATATGGACAAGAAACACATAATATTATGGAACAAGCTCTTGCTGGTTCATTGGAGACTCCTATGAGGAAGCCCTCGCCGGAAGCGCTGCTGGCTGCATCATGAAAGAGAAAGGTAACCAATATCTCCCATGAGAGCGAGGGAGATAGCAAAACACCACGGGTAAGTTGACCAATCAGAAGATATTTGACCATATTAGGCAATGAATAGGATAGCTTTCTTCAATAATAATAATATTATGTGTTTCTTGTCCATATAATATCTGTTTTGTTGTATTGCAAAACAGTTTTATTATAGATAAATTTAATTTATGTGTGCTTAATACGGGGGAACCCACACGAGTCATGAATATTAATGAAAACAAAAGTGCAGTTGATGTTTCCATTTGTTCTCCATCATTAGCACCGAATATATCTTGGCAAACTTTAACTTATTCATATGGTAGTGATCACTACCCTATACATTTATCTTTGGCATACAAAAGTAATAGCATAAATAACAAAAGAATAAGAAATAAATATAAATTGGATAGAGTTGATTGGAGTAAATTTAAAAATGAAATAGATTGTCAAATTAAAAACCTTCCTGAAATTCGATTAGGAAACGAAGTAACTGCTTCTGAATTGCTAGCTAAGACAATTATTGAAGTTGCCGATAAGCAATTCCCTACAAAAAAACCAATGGGAACCAAAGTTCCATTCCCTCCGTGGTGGGACTCCGAATGTTCGGAAGCAGTTAAAAAAAGAAAAATCGTTGAAAAGGAATATGCTAATAATATGTCTATCGAAAATTTTGATAAATTAATGCAAATTAATAAATCCACTAGAATTTTTTTAAAACAAAAGAAGCAACAGGGTTGGAAAAATTTCTGCTCATCTCTATCCCCATCCACATGTCCTTCTGAAGTGTGGAAAAGTATAAAAAGATTTAGATCTGTATTCAAAGAACAGACCATGGTACTTCCTAAAGACTTTTTAAGTAATTACGTTGATCAATTAGCTCCATCTTCAGTATCAGAATATTTTCCGATCCCTTCTCCATCCTGTTACAATATAAGAGAACATTCGTATTCTGCACTAGATTCTCCATTCACAATGGTTGAGCTCAAAGGTATTTTATCAAGTGTAAATGATTCTACTCCAGGCATGGATGGTATTCCGTATTCTTTTTTGGCTAACTTAGGGGATAAGGCATTAGGCTACTACTTACATCTTATTAATACGGTCATGATATCTGGGAACATTCCTGATTCTTGGAAATCTCAGGAAGTAATACCAATATTAAAACCTAATAAACCCGCTGACGAAATTACTTCATATAGACCAATAGCCCTATCATCAGTTTTAATTAAAGTTGCTGAAAACCTAATTAAAAATAGATTAGAATGGTTCCTGGAACATCATAAATTATTGTCAAACAGTCAGTTCGGTTTTAGAAAAGGTAAATCCACTATGGACAATTTAAGTATATTTACTACAGATATTAGATTAGCTTTTGTAAATAAACAATACGTTGTGGCTGCTTTTTTAGATATTAAGTCTGCCTATGATAATGTTATAATATCAATTCTAGAGAAAAAAATGTACAAATTAAATATTCCTCATATTCTTATTAGGTTTATAATTAATTTAATTAAAGAAAGATTAATTTCTGTATTTTTTAACGACATTGAATGTCTTATTCGTGCCATATTTAAAGGATTGCCACAGGGGTCGGTTTTAAGTCCAGTACTTTATGACATTTATACGTATGATTTGGCTTCGGTAATTGCGAAATTTGTGAAAAAATTACAATACGCAGATGATTTAACTATTTACGCTATCAGTGCAGACATTCACGCCGCTTGCAATTCATTAAACCAAAGTCTTGTTGCCCTTAAACAGTGGCTTTTTGATAATGGACTCGATTTAACTGTAGAGAAAAGTAGTGTAGTGGTATTTACCAAAAAACTTTCTATTCCAAAAGTAAACATCTCCTATGATAATAAACCAATTCCAGTTAAGACAAGCGCAAAATTCTTAGGTGTTCACCTTGATAACAAATTAAATGGTAACACACATATTGATTATGTGATTTCTAAATGTGAACGTAATTTGAATATGCTGCGATGTCTTGCGGGAGTTTGGTGGGGAGCTCATCCGTTCTGTTTAAAACTCATTTATAATGCTGTTATTAGAAGTGTCTTAGACTATGGTATATTTTTATTAGTAGGTGATAATTTGTGTGTCATGAAGAAATTAGATAAAATTCAGTCTAAAGCTCTCCGAATAATAGGTGGAGCTATGAAGTCAAGTCCCATTAATGCCTTACAGGTAGAATGCACTGAGCCACCTTTGAGTCTGAGAAGACAATATTTAAGTGACAGATTTGTTTTTCGTTTAAAACAGTACAAATTCCATCCATTATTAGAAAAAGTAGCTCAACTGAATAATGTTTTAGAGTCACATCCCTTTTATAAAAGGTCTTTGCCATGCCTTATTGTAAGTTATCGCAAACTTCTTTCAATATCTGCTCCTATTTATCAATCCGATGTACTACCTTTGTTCTCATACAATTTTGAAAGTCTGTTGATTGAACCTGATGTAAAATATGATTTAGGTGTAATTAAAGGTTATAATAGAAATAATTTCATAAACACCCAATACAGTAATTGGCATCATATTTTTACTGATGCTTCTAAGTTACTAGAAACAGGAAATGTAGGAGTTGGTGTATATCACAGTCAATATAAAATACATCAAAAAGTTAAAATGCCCATAGAAAGTTTAGTATATTCCGGAGAATGTTTTGCCATTTTTAAAGCTTTAGAATACGTATTAATGTTTAAATTAAGTAAGACTATTATCTTTTCAGACTCAAAGAGTGCATTACAGGGTATAGAAAAATTCCCGTTTCGCAGTAAACCATATCACCATATTATTTTTGATATCAGATATAAACTTTATGAATGCATTGAGAAAGGATATACAGTAGCATTTTCTTGGGTTCCTAGCCACTCAGGAATTGTAGGCAACGAAAAAGCAGATGAAATAGCTAAGGATGCAGTACAGAGTGGTGACATGTACCCATTTAAAATGTTTCCCAGTGACCTCTTGAGTTTACCGGCAATTGATTTATATAGGGAATGGAATAAATATTGGGAATTCACTGGACAACATAAGGGTAACCGTATGTACAAACTGCAGCCTCTGGTACCAAAAAAGTCTTGGTTTAATAGAATCAATAGTTCAAAACGAGTGATCTCATCTATAATAAGAATGCGATTAGGACATGCGTGTATTCCTAGTCATCTAAATAGAATTGGCGTATTCAATAATGATATGTGTGATTGTGGGGAGGACACGGGAACTTTAGATCACATATTTTTCTCGTGTCCTTTGCTTGATCATACATCGTTTTTATCCTCTCTACACTCCTTGCATGTTCCTCTTCCTACTAGTATGATGTGTATATTAAGTGACCCCGTAAAATATTTAAGTATCTGAATTTATAATAAGTAATAATTTAAGTTTATAAACTATGTCATTATTGATGTTTTGTATTTTATTATATTAAAAAGTATATTATTTGTCTACCAAAATTTTCCTGATCCTATCCAAAATTCCGTCCTTGCTATCCCTACCTTTACCGCGTCATAAGTTTCCCAACCTTTAATCACTCGACACTGGCAATAGTTTTATGCTAGTCGCCATTAAAAAAAAAAAAAAAAAAAAAAAAGAAGAAGAAGAAGTAGTCAGCTGCTGCGTAAACAAAAGTCGAAACCTAAAGCTAAAATAAAATGGACTATAAAATTTTATTAAAACGGTGCCATTTTAACAAAAAAGAAAACGTTTTGTTTCCCTCTAAAGGGCCCCCGAGACGATCAAACGGTTTGATTCAAACACGTAAATTTTGGTTTGACTCAAACCATTTTGATCGTTTACAAAGCTTGTTTGAACGGTTTGTCAAACATTTACGTGTTTGAAGCTTGTTTGATGAAATTTCATATTTTTGTTTTGTTTGACGCGCCGTTTGATCGTGTTCCGACGCGTTTGATCAAACTTGGAAGAAAAAAAAGAATGAAGCTGTAGTTTCTAGCACTTTCTGTAGATTTTTTTATTTTTCGACAGAGGACATTGACGTTATAAACATAAGAAAATCGCGGTCCTCGTTCTAGAATCTAGATTCTAGACTCTAGAGCATCTTGTCTGCATCACAAGACGTGTACTCGACAGCACGTATTGAATTAAACTGCGCAGTGTCGTTTGACAAACCGTTCAAACCGACATCAAACGGTTGCATCAAACACGTAAGGTTTGAATCAAACCGTTTGACCGTCTCGGGGGCCCTTAATATCTGATCTGTGGTTTCCCTGTGTAGGTACCTATTTGTAAAAGTGTGATCATGTCGGAAAAACGGCCTATGTTCGTCAAACCCGGTGAGTCTTGACTTAACCTGAAAATTGTAATAAGTAATACTTTTAATTTTACCATAATTATATAAAGAAATACCCTTGTGAGTTGTGACATAATATTTAATACAAAAACCCACAATATTTGTACATTTTTTAACATACCTATTATTTTCTAAACTTACCCTTCTAAGCTTAAGATATTTGCAATCAAAATAATATGATTGCTATACATAATATTCTAACCCTCTTACTAATAAAAACTTCTTAAACATGCGTTCAACGTGTGAATAGTTAAAGAGGAGTTTTTATGATATACACACGTTACACAGAGTCTATACATGGTCTATACAGAGAAATTTGTATGGAAATGACAGCATCGTTATACAGGCCTTATGTCAAAAAATGATTATTAGTAGAAAAAATCATAAGCACCCTCTATACACGCTGTGTAACTTTTTATTAGTAAGAGGGTAAAATTTTAATTACCTACATAACATATTATAATAAATGTGTTGTTAGCAATTAATTAACATTAAAATTTACAATTTCAGGTGAAAACTCGCTATATCCAATCAAAAATAAAGACGGTACTGTTGAAACATTAGTCAATCCGAACATAGAGTCGGCGCTGAGTGTGGATAATGACTCCAAAACCAGCTTCGTGTATAACAGATATCACCATCTGCCGATGTCAACGCAGAGGCAGAAACTGCCCGTGTTTCAATACAGGTATGAAGAATTAAATTCTTTCTAACCTTACTGCATCAGAAGTAGTGTTCCCAATCCTCCCGGATTGCTCGGGAGACTCCGGTAATAATGCTTAACCTCTAGTTTTGTAAGATGAAGTTGGACAGGACAATCATTTTATCTGGTCGAAGATATTTCACTGCGGGTTTTTTTTGCAGTAACACCCCCCCCCCAGGATTCTCCCGGGTTGGCCCTTTCGAGAGTTGGCAACCCTAATCAGAAGGGTTATGGCCGGTTTATACGGAGTACCGAGTAAGTAACTGACGTCAGTTCAGTGCACAGGCATGACAGCTCTGACGTGCCACTGCCATCATGTAAACCGGTTTCGAAGACAGTTCAGTACTGTCAGCAGCGCTGTTTTCACTACTGACCGCGTGTTAACGGTAGGCGTCAGTTTTTGGCGTCAACACTGTCTCGGCACTGACGTCAGTTACTTACTCCGTATAAACCGACGATTATGTTTTTCAATTATTGATTGTCGTGTACTAGAGTCAGACGAACCTTTACCACAGAATTATTACATAATTAGTACCTTACGGTACCTTTACCAAAGTGGGCGATAATGTCCCCTTGTTGTGGGGGCGTTGTGTAGAGGATTTTTTCATCTGGATTCATTTTAAATTGAAAAAAGGGGGCACTAAAACATAATTTGTTCCCAAAGTGGACAGTAGGCAAAATAAGTTTGGGAACCCCTGTACTAGACTTTCTTCACTTTCTTCGAGGTTCCACCTGTGTGAATAAGAAATTCTCGAAAACTGTAAATTTTCCATACAGCAGTTTGCATGTTGATGTGTTTACTCTTCACTTACTCCTTAACCCACCAATCCCCAAGTGTGAGGTGAATTTTTTGGAGAGTGATTCTAAAATTGTGTGTGGCATGCATGTGCCAGATGTTGTATGAGACTCCAATATGCAAAATAAAATCTTGGGTATACTTAGGCCGGTATAAATAGTCAGTACTCAAGATGCGACCCGGTCTCAAGATGCGGTTCGGCTCTATGATTGGTCCAAAATTTGACAGCCAACCAATCACGGAGCCTGAACCGTGTCTTGAGCCGAGATGCATCTTGAGTACTGACTATTTATACCGGCCTTAGTGTTGTAGTGTCCCAACTTGACATCTTGATCGTGGGAATTGCAGACAATAGATTTTTAATTGTTATGTGACAGCCGGGTGCCGCTTGGAGACTGGTGGCCGATGGGCTAAGTATTGGATCATGGCAATCAAACATAGTTAGTTATAAACTATAACAAATAATTCAAGACGTGAGTGGAAGAATAAGGTAAGTAATATGAAAAAACTTCCCGTTTTTTTGCTTAAATGGAGGCTTTAGGGCCGGAAAAATTATTTGAAAAAGAAAAACTATGGATTATATGTGTAGCCAGATAAATAAGCTAGGTTATAAAGTAGATAAGTTACAAGTTTTATCAAAATAATTAGGGAAAAAATGAGTTATTGTCCGTATGTTACGAAATGTTACTTGTTCGATTCTTCCACTCACGTCTTCAATTATGACAACGTTAAAGATATTAATAAAACAAGACATACAGGGTGCAATTAAACCTTCCTGCCAAATTTTTTCCAGGGCTTAAGTATCATTAGGAGAGTCCATTTAACAAAAAAAAATCCATTTAAAATGTTGCAGAATGGTCACTTGCGACGCGGGGGAATGACATGATTGGTAACGCGGGGGGGAAGCGCGCGCGGGGTCACATCACGCGCGGGCGACGCGTCGTGTCTATTAATTGTAGGGTTTTTTTATGATAACTTTCGGAAGCTATTTCTCAACATTTTAGTACTGAGTGATTATAAAAGAAAAAATACGTGTATTTTTATTTTTAACAAGGATCAATATATTAAAATTTGGCAGGAAGGTATAATTACACCCTGTATATGACAAATGACAAACATCCTATAATGCCGCGGCCGCATAATATGCGTGGTGCTTCGCGCTAAAACCGATACTATTGGACGATCTGCGTGTATCGTCCAATAGCACGAAGCTTCGGACGATAGACGCAGATGCGGCCGGGACGTTAAACTAATAACTATTCTATTCAACAGGAATCACATACTATATCTGCTGGAGAAACACCAAACACTCATACTGATCGGGGAGACGGGCTGCGGCAAGTCAACTCAAGTGCCACAGGTTAGTTGTTATATTCAAGCTTTTAAAACGCGCCAGCCGAGCTAGCACGGGGTTGCCCAGTCGATTATTCGGAAGAAAGTAATGGCAGTTTCTTTCCCTTGTCTACATATCTTTTTCCTGAGCATGGCGCCACCCATCGACTTGAGTTTCAGTGGACAAAGACAAGAAACTCTTTCCATAGCAACCATTATAGCAACGGTAATTATTTTTTTGACATTTAGTTTCTTGATTTTCTTTTTTTTAACTGAACTTTATTATTCGTAGTTTGTACTTTGTAGATCAAAACTGTAATTCCGGCCATAGACAGGGTTGCTATACATCGATTTTTTTAATTTGCTCGACACTGGCCATGGTTTTATAGCCAAGTGTCGTAATAAAAATAAAAAAAGAATAAAGAAACTAAATGTCAAAAGCGGATAAAAATGGTCGTCATGCTTGACTTATAGATTTTCAAAAGCGGAAGAAATCGAGATACGATAGAAACATTTTCTCCTGTGTTTTTCCGGGCAAACTGTCAAAATTTAGATTCTTTCGTTTGTCTACTGACCGTATGCTAGCTCGGCTGGGACTAAGGGTTTGTTTCAGCACTTCCTGATAAAGTGCCGGATAGGCTATCCATAACTTTTTTGACAGATTCTGCTGACTCTTCATACTCCATCACTCCGTCAAGTTAAGTGGTAAATAGCCTATCAGGAAGTAATGAAAAAGGCCCTAAATGGAATTATAACAATTCACTTTTATTCCCCAGCCTAGCTTCCGAATATTATGTTTTAAATAAGTGTAGCATTTGTGGCGACTGGCGGGCTTTGAAGTTTGAGCGCGGCGACCGAATCAAAAAATTCCGTAATGAAAATAAACCTAACACTAATTGTCTAATGCCGATTCAGTTCGGCAGACTTCGGTACGGTGTTGAACCTTTTTAGAGTTCCGTACCCAAAGGGTAAAAACGGTCCGTTTGTCCGTCTGTCTGTCTCCAGGCTGTAACTCAAGAACCGCTATAGTTAGTTATATATACTTCTGAAATTCTATACGCTGTATATACTTCTGAAATTTTCACAGATTCTGTATATCTGTTGCCGCTATAACAACAAATACTGAAAATAAAATAAAGTTAATATTTAAGGCGGGCTCCCATACAAGAAACGGGATTTTCTTAGCCTTTTTGGCCCGTAATCAATAATGACAACAGCTAGGCACTTGAAATTTTCGCAAAATCCTTAATTATATATTTTATATTTTAATGATTAATAATAATATTAAAATACTTAAAATAAAAAATTAAGGGGGGCTGCCGTACAAAAAAAAAACACAATTTTTGGTCTATTTTTGCTCTAGAACGGTACGGAACCCTTCGTGCGCGAGTTCGACTCGCACTTGGCCGATTTTTTTTACTAAAATAATTCTCTCTATTTTTGGCGACTCCTTAGGGCAGGGGTTCCCAAACTTATTTTGTCTACTGCCCACTTTGAGAAAACATTATGTTTAAGCACCCCCCTTGGGCCCTTGTTTCAATTTAAAATGCATCCATATGAAATAAATCACCCCCCCCCCCCGCCTCTACACAACGCCCCTATTTTTTTCTGGGTCCCACACCGCTCCCCTTTAGACCTTCAGCGCCCACTTTGGAAAAGGCTGGCTTAATGTAAAAGAGACCAAGGCAATGCACTTTTTATCAACACTACTATTTAATCACTTTTTACTCTCTGTTTAAGGTGACGCCTTGATAATTTGGCTGTAGCGACTAGCGATGTCCATTTTTCTCAGCAATGACTAAAGCTAAGAAATTAAAGTTCACTGTCAGTATTCATCATGTCTTTGCCTTTGAATTGCCCATAGCATAACACGATTGGTCAACTTTTATAACACAGAATATTCAATCAAAAATACCTCAGTAAAAAAAGGGATTCCTATTTTGCCAACAGAGGAGAGTGATATAAGCTTCCAAAATTTGTACATAAATTGGTTCTAGTATACACTCTAATTTGCCCATAGCTTATATGAAATGTATTCGTAATTAATGTAGTATCAACGTTCTGAAAGCATTTTTTTAAAATCTACTCAGAAATAAAATAATTTTTATTTTTATTTTTTTATTTTATTTTATTTATGGTTTTTAAATTACGCGACAAAAACCATTTTGTCGCTACGCCCTTTCCATTTTTTGCTGTTCCATTGCTTGTTTTCTATGAGAGGCCGGGCCAGCCTCGCATAGAAAACAAGCAATCTAAAACACATCCAACACGGTTTTTTACTTTAACATGGCGTCACCTTAAGGTGCTGCATGCTTAGCCTACCCTTGAGATGTCGTGTTTCTACCATATTAAGACTGTTAAGTGTTCAATGACATACAATTTAATTAACAGAGTCTTCATAAAACACTTTTGGTTACTAAAATATTATTTGTTTACGTAAACATAGTTTGAACAAGAAGTACAATAAATACGAAAAAATACAAAAAATGTGTTTTTGTATTTATTTTTGGAAAATAAATTTTAATCTAGATACATATAATAAAACTGTAGAAATGAAGATTCTGTACATTAAAGATATTCAAAAAATAATAAGCGGGGGATGTCACTACATCGTTATAGAAGCCAAAAATGTGGTTAGTTTTTTGTCTGTCTGTCTGTCTGTCTGTCTGTACTCTGTATGTTTGTTCCACTATCACATGAAAACTACTGATCCGATTTGAATGCGGTTTTCGCAGATATATTTGTCTTCTTCCAACTCAACATCTGGTGTATAAAAATCGCCCCCCCCCTCTAAGAGGTTTAAAGAGGGGGTCAGATTTTGTATCAAACTTTTCTTAAATTAACTGTGTTTTCCAACTTAACATCTGGTATATAAACCCCCCCCCTCTTAGGGGACCAAAGAGGGGGTATGATTTTGTATTAACTGATGAAGTAGAAATACTTTAAATGGCAAAACAACGTTTGTCGGGACAGCTAGTTGTAATAATAAGCAACGATATCTAAATACTTAGATACGACGTGTGCCGTCAAAACTATAGCAATGTTTTTGCATGTGTGCGTTAGATAAATAGCGACGCGCGCCACACTAATGTGTGTGTGCGTGGTACGGTCAGCAAAAAAGGGTGGTCGTTATTTCACGTCACTAGTTACCAGGGACTGTAATGCCGGTATATTTTTTATACCGATATTGATTATCGGTACAAATATCGATAATATGGGAGCGAGCAACCAGTACAGGGCCTATAGCCGAAACTTTTTCGTTATTGCTTCGTTATAGAATCGCCGATCAAAATGTATGGAATTGACATAAGACGAGTCGAACGTCAACGTCATATTAACGAACGCTTATGTCAATTCCATACATTTTCATCGGCGATTCTATTACGAAGCGAAAACGAAAACATTTTGGCTATAGGCCCTGTACTTGGCTTTGGCTAAACCCCCTATGTACTGAAAATCCAATTATATATATATATATATATATATATATATATATATATATATATATATATATATATATATATATATATATATATATATATATATATACATATATATATATATATATATATATATATATATATATATATATATATATATATATATATATATACAGTGTGAAATTTAAATGGTTGTTTTCCCGCAGTAAAATGATTCTATCTTAGTAGTACAATAGATTTGTAAAGTTTTTTTTGTTCAAATCAAAAAAAAAAATCGGTCGGGTCCATAGTAACTCGCGCCTATCGGCATAAAGTTTCCATAGTACGTCATACAAAATATTTTTTATTTTCAAAAAATAATGGTTCGATAGTACTACTATAGGTAAATTTCAATCGATTACATAGATCCCATCATGGTCACAACTTTAATGAACGTGGTACCAAATTCGAGTTAAGCACTATAGAACAAAAAAAGAATTTTGAAAATCGAGCAACAAACGAGTGATCCAGTTTTAAGAGTCCGTATACGAAATTTGCCGATTTCGCTGATTTTACAGACGTGATTTAACAGTTAAAATACAGTATTTCTATAAGTTTTAATGCTAAACATGTAAGATCATTTCAATTATAATCTAATATTGGAGCTAGATTTTTTTTAAATATTTTTTAATAATCCAACTCAAACCCGCGACAGTTTTATAATTTTTGCTGTAAAAGATTTAGGATATCACCTGTTTATTGATTGTATTGACGTCTTAACGGTATGAAAACAATACAATGTACTGTTGAGAAAGTCGTCTATACAATGTTGGAATTACTTTTTACCACTTTAATATGAAATAGTTGAGTAAAAAAATATTTAACTCGGCAAAATTTTAGAGAAAATGGGCAAAAATTGCTGTTAATTTCGGCAACTTAGAGCTGTAATTCATAAAAAGAAAACGACAGAAATAATCTATAGATAAAATTCTATCCAATTCGATAAAAAAGAAAAAAAAACCTTTGCAATTTCATATTCATCGGCAAAATTTCGTATACGGACTCTTAAGTAATCGGATTCGTAACATTTCAAAAAAGTACTCTTGTGAAAAGTGAAAAAAAAATTGGTCTTTCAGCGCTGCTACTTTCACAGCGAACTCTTTACAAGAAACACGTACACATCCTAAAGTATTATCACTTAGTTTTGTTGTATATTTATTACGTATTATTACGTGATTTTCAAGAAATTTAACGAATACGGTAACTTAAAACTTTACATAAATACGTAAATAAAATCGTTACAAAAATCACTACTCGTAACGTAACGGTATTCGGTTGCATGCTGAAATAACTTTCGAGTATGCTGACGGTACCTAAGTTTACCCGTTTTGATGTCCACTGTAAGATGATCCCTATTAGTATGAGCGTTGATACAACCGGGGGTCACAAGATATTGGTCATAGCCCATTGAACGTTAAAGCAAAATGTGTATCGAGAAAATATTGTCGTCCTTTTTTGACTTACAGTAATAGCATATCTGGGGGCACGGGAGTGCCCCCGCCAAGATGAGCCAAGCGAAGCGCGCACGGGCACTACCTACCTTTTCTCGAAACGTTTCGTCGTATTTTTGCACCCTCGTAACTTTGGTTTGGATAATGCCAGATAGTTGAAATTTTCAAGATATTATGACATGAGTATAATAATTAAATGCGCAAAGTTTGAATATTGTTACTATTATACTTTAGATTTTATAGGGGTCCAAAAACCCCACAATAATGGACTGACTCACCGATCATCAAAATTGATAGGGTACTTCCTGAAGTCATAGAAAGCTGAAATTTGGTATGCGACATACTATTAGTACAGAAACAACAAAAAAATTATCAAACCCAACCTAACCTATCCCATCCCCTTGATATAGAGAGGGGATGTTAGTATGAGATACCCCCGTTTCTTGTGCTAGATACAAAATTAAAAATAGAGTATAAAATAATTCTTGTGCCAAAAAAATTACGTATTAGACATGAGAGACCATAGACTCACAGAAAACCGGCGTGAAACAGCGCTCTCACAGAAAACCGGCGTGAAACAGCGCTTGCCCTGTGTTTCGCTTAGTGAGTGAGTTAAGCGGAGGCCCAACTGCACCCTAAACCTTATTTCCTATCCCTGTTCTCTTCTGCTGATTCCCTTAGCCTATTCCTTCATAAAAAGACCGAAAACGCACTTGCAACACTTCTGATGTTAGTGTCTATAGACGACGGTAGAACTTACTTTCCATCAGGTGCCCTGTTTGCTCATTTGTCTCCTGGCTGATGTACAAGAAATACACCCAAAAAAAAAGAAAAGAAAATGAACTAAAAGAAAAAAACAGCATTTAAACCATCTTACAAAAAGAAATGAAATCCCACCAAAAACATTTTCATGTAAAAATGTTGCCAAGATGAGAATATATAGTTCGTGGTGTCAAAAAGTAGTGAGATATCATATAGAGCCAAGTTTCTAACCTTACATACTCAGCCCTAAATCTTAAAACCTTAATTTT
Source organism: Plebejus argus (assembly GCA_905404155.3). Taxonomy (NCBI): domain Eukaryota; kingdom Metazoa; phylum Arthropoda; class Insecta; order Lepidoptera; family Lycaenidae; genus Plebejus; species Plebejus argus. The sequence continues at coordinate 7,850,386 of FR989948.1, read as the reverse complement.
ACACTAAAGCGCGGCAAAATACTTGATAATAATATAATGTGTCAGCCGTACGAGAAGAATCTAAAAACTCTACACATTAGTCAAAATCGGTGTCTTGGCCATTTTAAAATTCGTCATGCTATTGGGCTTTGAACTTTATATATTACTTTTCTGTTGTACCTAATAACTTTTATTTTAAAATGGCCAGGCCACCGATTTTGACTAATGTGTAGAGTTTTTAGATTCTTCTCGTACGGCTGACACATTATATTATTATCAAGTATTTTGCCGCGCTTTAGTGTAAAATTAAGGTTTTAAGATTTAGGGCTGAGTATGTAAGGTTAGAAACTTGGCTCTATATGATATCTCACTACTTTTTGACACCACGAACTATATATTCTCATCTTGGCAACATTTTTACATGAAAATGTTTTTGGTGGGATACTACTTTCTCTTTCGTTCATTTTACGCTTTGCTAAAATTTTTCTCTTAAAATGGCCGACAATAAATTAAATAATTAATTAAATCATAGTACTAACGTGTGAAATGTTACACATTTGGCTTTATTTGTGTTTCTGGTGTTATTATTACAATTTCGGAAGGCACACGACGGCATTCTGAAGCGAAATGCGGTGAAAAACAACGCAGTAAACAATTAATTGAGCATGTCTGACTGTCACCGCGTCCTAAGGCTCACTGGTCACAGATGAGTGAGCTCACTCATCTCGAGAGTGACACATTTTCGCGCTGACGATTGTATGGAATGCCTTTTCTAACGTTATAGTTCTTTGATAATAAGTATGACGTGTTGTCCACAACAAAGCGCAGTAAATTTATAGTTTGGGAAACCGTACATTTTTTCGCGATAAAAACTTAAGCATGTCCTTCCTCAAGGCTCCAAAATATCTTCTACTCCTTTAAAAACAATATAACAATATATTGTATACCTAACGTCGTCAAAAATAATAAAGAGCTAACATACAGACGGACATACAAGCTTATTTTTTTTCATATTTAGTATAAAAAACTTAAAATAATTTTAACTTGTACACTAATATTTAAACACTATACGTAAAAATATGGCAATGTCCAGTGGTTCCTAAACAATCTGTCGTAATAAGATTACTTTCATTTGATTAAATTGAAAATTAACTTGAAATTTTTTGGGTGGTCACAGAAGGGTCGCGATGGGGGGTCAAAAAATCGATAAATCGACTTACTAGACGTTATCTAGTTTGTATTATAAATGCGAAGGTGTGTCTGTCTGTTTGTTGACATGTCGTGAAGTTTCTTTGGGAGACCTGAAACGACATAAGACAGTTTTTGCTGCGGAAAAACGTGCGGTAAATTCCAGCGCGTCGCCATGAAACAATGTAACAAAAAATATTACTTCGGTGCTTTTATCAAAAGTCAAATCAAATTTATAGCTTTGTCCACACTGTGCCTTTTTTGTTCATCAAGGGCATGCGTTATAGCGCAGTCAACAGCGAACATGGCGAACGTGAGGCATGCCCGTGACGCGCGCTGAAATCGTAGCTCTCGCTATGACACTTTTCTTTCAACGCGGGTTGGTTTTGACGAATTCAATTATTGAATATGCCAAACGGAAGTTGAATAAAAAGAAGATGACGAAAATTGAAGATGAAATTGCATAATGTGAACATAGCTAATAAATCGAAATGTCCTATATTAACTAGGTTTTGGACATGTACGGTCGCAGTATAGCACTTTTAGGCCTTATCCCCGTAGTTACAAGGTCGGGTCTCTGTCAAAGTTAGTCAATCAATATCTGGCAGCCCGCCAGGATGGAACAGGAATTCCCAACCTGTAGAACTGGGGGGCACATAACAAATTTAGACATATTTTTCTGCCACCGTTAGAACTTTAGACTTCTATAGGTTTTTATGAAAAATGCAACAGCAAGGTCTTAATTTGTCTACATCAAACAAAAATAAATACTGCTGATGGCCACACCACAGAACACATTAAAAGAGGTGTGAAAAAGAAATGTGCTCTGTGGGCAGCGTTGCCAGACGTTCCGATTTTGGCGGGACGTCCCGATTTTTTCATCAAAATGTCCCGCACGGGACAGGCGCAGTCCCGCTTTTCGGGGAAAGCCCCAACGTACGTGTGCGGCGTGCTGAGAAAGAAAGGTGCGTAATGAAGATGAAGAGTGTGAGAGATAGAGGGGTGGATTTTCTTTGGCTACCTTAGCTACCTATTGTCAAGTAAACGTTATTTTAACGCAAATAAAACTTTTGATTTTATACCTGCTTTTGACTGAAGAATCCCGCTTTTTCACTCAAAAAGTTCCAAAGTCCCGACTTGGCACAAAAAAATCTGGCAACGCTGTCTGTGGGTCAAACTAAGAGACCTTAAAAGTCAGAAAATGTATTAGGATTTAGGAGCTTAAAATTTTAAAATCTTCACAACATAAAAGTTGAGTAGTAATCGAATAACTGTGAGTATGGCAATAAATATGTGAGACTATTATATTATTATCCAAGGGGGTCTCCGTGTGAAACAGGTTGGGAAGCACTGGCAGACAATCAGACTGAGTAAACCACATCTCATTCCCGAGTCTGAGGGCCTTGGATGTTTGATTTAAGAGATAGGCCACTTTTGAACAAAGCCAGGTAATAATCCACTCATATCTAGAGCCTGCAACTTTGCACAGGTAACTGTTCATTTTGCCATAAAAGATACTTTGTTAATTATCATAAGTATAATCATAGATAAAATATACACGTTCTCAGCAGGCGTAGCATTGTCACCATAGAAACGGTTTCTTTCTACGGAAGAATAGACAAAGTGACAGTTAGACACTGGAAATCCGCCATTTTGTGGATAAAATCTGTCAGTATGTCGATTCTTTCCCATTTCTGCTGTTGTTATGATAGGCCTGCTGGTATAATAATGATTTCTATCATATTATGACTAGCTGAAATGAGAAAGAATAAAAAAAAACTGACAGGTTCTCTTTGACAATCTGTCACTGTGTGTTCTGCCGTGGAAAGCCTTTCTTCTATGTCCGACAGTGGACACCCCCAAGGAAATTTTATCAAAATTAGTTCAGCAGTTTAAGAGTAAGCAGGTAATAGACTGATACACATGAACTCATCATAAATAACTAGATGACGCCCTGAACTCTGTTGCGCCAAAATTCGTTAATCGCGCGGGAACCGTACATTTTTCCGGGATAAATAGTATCATAAATTATAATATTACGAGCTTTTGCCCGCGGCTTCGCTCGCGTTAAGAAGTATTATTATATACAAACTTTCATCCCCTATTTGAACCCCTTGGGGTGGGAATTTATCAAAATCCTTTCTTAGCGGATGTCTACGTCATAACATCTACCTGCATGTCAAATTTCAGCCCGATCTGTCCAGTGGTGAGCTGTGCGTTGATAGATCACCATGTCAGTCAGTCACCTTTGAGTTTTATATATATAGATGTCCTTTTTGCGGTTTGCGGGCGTGAAGAGATAACAGACAGACATACAGATACACTTTCTTGTATGGCATCTTCTTGTAAGGCATAACTTGTATGGCATCTGAAATATTGTTTGTACGTTCCTTTTCATTTATTTAATTATAATAATGTAATGAATGACTTATGTAATGAATTTAATTAATGTTATGACTTATTTATGTTTAATCCTAGTACTATGTTAATGCTTTAAAATTTTGATTTTTATGACTTATTTTATTATTGCTTCTTGTAATTATTTTGCACGCCACTGACGGGGCAAAATGTTGGATCCATTTAAACCCATGAAACACCTTTATAAACCACATTTTATGCAATAAACATTATTCTATTCTATTCTATTCTATTCACATATTTTATAATATTAGTATGGAATAATAACCCAAGGGGGGTTCCATTATCAAATAGTTTGAGAACCGCTGACTAAAATTATTTATGTTTAATTATTTATTATTTAATATTATGTCGATGAATTAGATAACGGCTAACCTTTCCAATCGATCAATATTACAATATCCTTATCAAAATATTGATAACTAGCTAAAAGCCGAGCTTTGTGACTGCTCGCGTCGTCAGTTCGTCACACCTTCACTGACTGATGACATGGGCGTAGCCAGGATTCTATAATGGGGGGGGATAAGTCTTTGGTAAGGGGGGGGGGGAGAAAATCCTAAACTTCGAATGCCCCCCCCTTGTAACAGGGGTTCGTGGAGCCGAAAGTTTGAGAAACCCTGGTCTAGCTAGTCTAGGTTTTGCATGTAAAAGGTCGGTCCTGCGCCTGATTTCCCGCCGGCGGCCGGTCGTGTCGGTCTGCCGTCCCACTGGGTTATGAGAGTAAAGGAATAGAGAGTGCTCTTGTGTACTGCGCACACACTTGGGCACTATAAAATTACTCATGCGTACCTGGCCTGATTTCAATGAAACCGGCCACCGTTACCGAAACCGGTGTGGGGTGGGGAGTATTATTATTATTGGTCTAGTGATTGCCGCCGCTGCTCTGTAGTGGCGTAGAGCAAAATGAAACCTACATCCTACGTCATAAAGTTGCATTTTACAAAATAATCTCCTTCTCGGTAAGTTCGTCGACAGTGGCGGTGGAGAAGCAGTCTTGTTATCCTTAGGGCCTGTTTCACTACTTCCTGATAGAGTGCCGGATAGGCTATCCACAACTTATTTGACAGGTTCTCCATATTCTATCTGTCGAGTTAACTGCAGTGGATAGTACATCTTAATGGTGGATAGCCTGTCCGGCACTTATCAGGAAGTGGTGAAACAGGCCCTTAGGCTAGGGTTACACGGTCAGTCTGGCATTTCAGTCCGTCAGTAATAGGGTGAAGAGTCCCGTTTTTACCCTTTGGGTACGGAACAAGATCAGTCCGTCAAGCACACAGTTAGGGCGAAGCCAAACGAGCGTAATTTGAGCCGCAGAATTTCTGCCGGGCAAATTTTTTTCATACAAATGACAACTCATTTTGAGTCGCTGTGTGAATCAAACATGACTTTTGTATGAAAGTGAATGCAGCAGAATTCTGCCCGGCAGAAATTCTGCGGCTCACGACTCACAAATTACGCTCGTTTCGCTTCACCCTTACACGATCATTCTCCCGTCAGACTGACGCGGACGGACTGAAATGTCAGACTGACCGTGTAACCCTAGTCATACATATTTTATGACCTATCACTTATTTTGCAATGAAATGCGGCCCTGTCGCCTGTCGGTCATAATATGCGCGTATGTGCAACAAAAGACGCGACCAAAATTTCGAATCCCAATTTTTTACGATCGTAAATAAATAAACAAAACCAGTCTATTGAGGTTGGAGAGAACGATAACAAACTAAAAAAAGAATGGGGATATATTTTTATAACAGTGTGTAACCACCATAATTTCGACCAGTTCGAAGTGTTGCCAACGTGAAGGATTTACAATATTTCGGGAGAAAAATGTTACGGTTATTGAAAAACAAGTTTTAATTTTTTTATTTCGATATTGAAAGGCAGAATGCAGTTTGTACTTTTGACTTAATTTTTAAAGTAACTAAAAAAATTACGTAGGACATAACTCAATGTCTTTTCAAATCGACGTTATTATTGTCAAAAGTCACTTTCGTCATTTTGATTGAAAAGTTTATATTATTTGTTTACATTAGATAAAAATGTAATTATTATGATTTCCAGATAGAATAATAATAATATTTAATTTAGAATTATAAATATTTATTCTTTCAGTACTTATAAATGTTAAAAGTCAAGGACATTTTTAATAAACTAAAGTTGTAACCTAAAGATGTAACTTGTAATTTTGAAAAAGCAATTTCACCAACCCAAAGGGAGAAATATTTCATAAAGTTGGCAAAACTGTTTCGAAGTTTGAAATCAGTTATTTGGAATTCTCGCCACTCGGCGCGCGGCATCGTACGCTGCGCACGCATGCACCGCAAGTCCGCAACGCGGTATACTTCGAAAAATCTCGGATGCAGTGAAGTGTTATGAAAAAATGTATTACTGACCATAGTTTATTCATCAAGAAACCGCCAAAATGATGTGGCCGTCGTCTCAAGCTAGCAAAATACTCACGTGCCTCCTATTCATCGTGTTCACTTACTGCATTTGTATGGATACGTTCCTGTATTTACGTATAAACAAATACCCTTTGGAGGCGTATGTTCGCGAGAATATCAGTGAATCGACGACTTCTAAAGTGCCAGTGAATTATGAAGATGTAACATGGGTCCCGTGCAGTGTTAATCCTCTGTGCCATCCGACTGTGAAGGCGTTAATGGTAGACCATATCAACCACTATATCTACGGACCTCTCTGTGCTGTGCTAGATATAAGTCTAGGTATATCTGAGACTATGTTGATTATAACGCCGAATATGATTTCGTTCTTTCACGTTGGCGTTGCAGTTTTTGGCGCGAAGCTTTTGACATGTCAGAATTTGGCGCTCCGTCGTGTTGGTATCGTGTTGTTCCAAATTCGAATGTTTTTGGACGATTTGGACGGCCATGTAGCGAGGGAGAGGAAGCATATTAAAGGAGAGAGATCCCTAGTCGGTACTATGGGTTACTGGGTCGACGGGATTTGTGATCTGCTAGGCGTGATCGCTATGATGATAGGCATATTAGTATACTTGAAGAATAATCCTCCCCGGCGCGGTTACAAGGGTACCACAGTGACAACGTTACCGTACCACCAACTCAAAGAAATTAACACGAACGAAGATTTGGAAAAGGAACACACGACGGACGTAGGTATTTCGTACAAAACTAAAGTGTCCTTTCAGCGTATCGTCCAAGTCTTAGGATTATTTTCTGGGCAAATGTTACTGTCTTCTCTAGCGTGGAACAGATATATAGATTTGTATCAGGAGCTGCTAGAAAATTGTCCAGAATACGACATATTTAGGCGGGAAACGATGTTCAAATCTAGAACGTTTTTCGTCGCGTCCGGTTTATGGAGATTAGTGAATCCACACAGCTACTTACATTTGCTATCGCTAGCCGTATTTTGCGATAAGACCTGGGGGTTTCTAAAGGCTGTTCACCATAGTGGCTATGTTCTCCTGGTAGTCGTGACCGGGGCTTCAGAATTCCTAGTTGATAATATACGTTCTTATGTTGTTGGGTGAAATCGAGCTTAAAATATGTTGAGAGAAATAAATTGTATTGTAGCTTTACAATGATGTAAGTACTTGTAATAATGGGTTTGGGTCGGAAGTCAGAGCTCAGGGTACTTAGTCAAATTGTTTTCGATCGCTTCAACAGAATTAGCAACCTGGTATGACAGGTTCACGTGTCCCGTGTCATGCGAAGAGTTATGTCAAATCCCAATTATTTTTAATAAATTACTTCGCTTTCAAAATGGTCGAAAGCAATAATTTGGCTAAATACAATCGATTGCTAAGCTAAGTGGTAAGTGGTAACCTATTTGGAACTACTGCAGTCTGCAGTCTATATTTTTTAATTTCTGAGCGATGGAAAACTTTCAAGCTTATATTGGACATCTATTAAGCGATTACGATATATTATACAAAATAAAATTATTTATTACTCGTAAAGATTGGCTATAATATTCCAGGAGCAAAATATTATGGTCGCAATATCCGGTTTGTAACATCGACGTTATTTAAACGTTTTGGTTAATTATAATAATATGTATTTTCATGTGTTTTTGGTTATCACAGAATCTATGTCATATTGTGTTTTAATTTGTATACTGTACTTGGCGAAACATGGCAGTAACGGTCATTGAATCCCTGTCAAAAACTTGTCATTTGACATTTTCTATCGGCCCGGCCGCACCTGCGTCTATCGTCCGAAGCTTCACCCTATGAGACGATACTATTGGACGATACACGCAGATCGTCCAATAGTATCGGTTTTTACGCATATTAGCGGTCGCGGGCCGCGGCATATATGAACCGCAGTTGACAATGAAGTGTCAGATGTTGTCAATCGCGGCTTTGTATAGAAAATGACAAGTTTTTGACAGGGAGTAAGCTACCGGCATGTTTCGCCGAGTATAGTATAGATGTTGTAACTTGTAAATTATGTAATTAAGAGTATTTTGTATATTTTGTGTTATAACTTATAAGTAAATTAAATATTAGCTTAGAAATTAAAACCGAAATAGAAGATGTCAATTGCTAAATAGTTAAAAATATGTTAATTTATGGTCAATCACATATTACGGGACAACGGGGTAATTAAAAATTAAAAAAAAAGTAAATTAAACATTTGTGCATTGAGGGGGAAGGGAGTGTGAAAAATCTATAGTTTGTGTAACGTAGTATGTGAATGGTCCGCTATATTTATTAAGTTCTCTTTCTATATAATAAATAAAATGAATTTTAAATTTTGTTAGTCTCGCTAAAACTCGAGAACGGCTGAACCGAATTGTCTAATTTTAGCCTTGAAATGTCCGTAGAATTCTAGGAAAAGTTTATATTAGGAGGATAATGATACGAAGTTATTAATATAATATTTGTTAGCTGACTTCCATAAATGGTTATTACTTTATAAAGCATTTGTGATAATCCTTTGTGCCAATAAATTTTACATTCGTCCGAATAATTTTGTAATTTAGGAAGATATTTCTTAGGGCATCTTTTGGGAACCTTTAGGGAAATTTAGTCAATAGTAAAAATCTGAGAATCTTGCAAATACCATTCTAATTACAAAAAATTCAGGCCTTTGCATCGAACTCGAAGTAACCACTATTCAAATGCAGTTTCAAAAACAAATATTCACAATAGCCCATTTAAGACAATAAAAAAAAAAACAGGTTGAAACTATTTTCATGCACGAGTAAAAGAGACTACAGCTTAGTAGCTACAGGTTAGTATCGGTTACTAATAAACACTAGTATCGGTATCTCTTCATTCAGTGACCGCACTTTATTATAAAGAGTTTTCAAATATTATATATTTTGTTTTTGTTCGAATGCATCACTTTATTGTGGTTGACTGATTTCTGTAAGAAATGTGCATAATATTTTAAGATAATATTATGTATAATATAATAAACGATTCATTTTGATCTAAAAGTTATAACATTGTCTTTTGTTACCAATGTGAAATGTTCTCGTACATGCTTCGTAATAAAGAAATACAAAAGGCCCTATAATTTGGTAGAATTTTATTTTTTGTTAACATTTTAATCAAAATGAATATTTTAAAATACTTGTTATTTATTATTGCTTCTAGCTTAGCTGTGGAGGTTCTAGGAAGCGTTATCTCTAAAATTGTGTAACCAACTGGGTAATCCAATTCTATAATGCGATTATTGCGTTGTCTGTAAATAAATAGAGGGGTAAAGTAAGCCATATTTGTCAGAAGCGTCCGAGCACTGATAAATCCGATAACAATCGACACTGATCGTGCTAAAGCAGACCTCTTAGGGTCTATATTTTATTCTATACACCTCTATACACATCCCAAGGCGACTGGCGAGGTGGTGCATTTTTAATAAGTCATTCAGAATCCTTGTCCGATATGCTAGAGAAACAGTTGGTAGACATAGACAAAACATTGCAATTATAAGGTCAGTCAAAAGTGTAGGATTGTGGATATTTTTGCTGTTTTTTAGGTATTTTAGGTATTTATTTACGATATAGGTGCTTCTGCATTTTGCCACTAATGGACATGTTGATATGTCCCAGAGATAGCCTACTGTTTGTTGAATAAGTTTAACTGTTTTGAAGAATTGAATGGTACATCTACTAGAGTCTTTTTGAATGCCGAATCCAGTCGGACGCAGGAAGATCTAACTTGACTTGAGTTCGTCAGATCGGTCTGCCTAATCGACTGGAACGAACGGCCTTGCCTTGCTTGGGGGTCTTAACACAGATGAGAGAGCGAGCTATTATTTTAATAAAAAGTTTATTTATGGACATAAAAATATAATATGAGAATATTATAAGTGTTGAACTTAAGATTTAGAATTAAATTGAACTCAAGACTTGTCCAGCCTTAAATCTTATGTACGCCTTAAAATAAAACCACAAAGATATAATAAATATGATATGTAGATATAAGTTATTAAAATATGTTTTAGTTAAGGCAGTGTCCTTAAAGAAGCCTGTGTTATATTTTTGACGTAAAGTTAAATTGTATTTGTTTATCAAATTGTAAAGAAAAATATTAAATTTTGTTATTAATAAGGGCACTTGCGTAGATCTGGGTTAAAGTTAACTCTGAGTTAAACATCATGTTATATGTGTCACTCACCCTAAAGAGTGATAAAGACGACATGATGTTTAACTCACAGTTAACTTTAACTCAGATCTGCGCAAGTGGGCTTAAGAGTGTTAAAATATGAAAGGGTCAGTGAAAATCTCTTATAACGACCTTTAAAAGTTTTTAAAGCCAATATAACAATCGCATTGTAAAGAATAGTTTACGTTACAAATGTCGTTATAAAAGGTTTTCACTGTATTGTTTAATCAACATTATTGTGACTGATACAATTTTATTGTAACTTGTACTTATGAATGTCCGAATTCGTCAATTCTTTTGTAATTTCTCGATTTATAGAATTCAACCCGAAATTTTCAGTACCGCTTATAACGACGTTAGGGAGGGATGAAATATTTGGATTGATAAGTCAATTTCTGTTAAGTATTATCTGTGATTGTAACATAAGGAATAAATATCTTAAGATCGTGTTTTTGAATCGTTTTATTGAAAACTTTCAAGCTTTGGGCGATAAAAAAGCACGATAAAAAAATCCGTCGTCCACCAATTTGTGTCCTGATAAATAGGTTCTGTCGCACTCAGAGACAATGATGATCAAACTTCAATATTAATGACAATGAAGAGTTTGACAGCGGGGCTAAAATGGTCGTTTAGCAATTCCTCTCAATCAGCAATTGTCAAAACTGTCAAAGTCACGATTGACGAATGTCAAATTTAGACCAATTCTCTAAATTCGTACTAATTTGACATTCGTGAGTTTGACCAATTCAATTTACTTATATTCGTAAGTAATTTGACATTCGTGACTTTGGCAGTTTTGACAATTCATTTTGTGAATTGATTGAGAGGAATTGCTAAACGACCATTTTAGCCCCGCTGATTATGTGTTGCGCTGATGTCGATCTTTACAGTAAAGTAATTATTAATATTCATCTTTAATAGCGGCAGTTAGTCATATTTATCAATTTGCCACAAAACTTTAGTATGTACAGGAAATTGTTCATAAAATCTCGCGTTACTTTGCGGAAATCCAATGCACAAAATATACCACAAAAACATCAACATGTCAGCAGTGCCGAATTTATATTTTTTGTGAGACTAGGCTACTCTATTCCCGCCGCCTGTACGTAATCTGTCGTCATTCATTCATCATTCATGTCATTGGTACATGTATAAAGTGTAATTCGAAGTTCCTTATCGCGCGTTGCGAAAGGGGGCTAGGCGGATGTCGGTATATTAGTCGGATACGCACGGCTTACAACTATAGCATTTTTGCTCTAGTTTTAAACCGTGCGGTAGCGCGTGTTTCTCTCTCTGTCTCTCTCTCTCTTTTTGTTGAGTGTATCTAAGACTGTATACAGGTTTTTTGTACGTAAGAAATAACTTCGTTCCATTCGGGTGTTTCTTGAGTCTTGACACCTCTCAAGTTTTTTTTACCCGACTGCCAGGAGGGTTATTTATAATAGGAAAGGTCTGCTCTTTCGTTAGACTACTCTTTTATACCTTAAAAATACTGTCTGACACAGATTTGCCTTTTAAACCAGGGGTTCCTAAACTTATTTTGTCTACTGCCCACTTAAAGAACAAATAATAATTATGTTTTAGCACCCCCTTTGTTTCAATTTAAAATGAATCCGGATGAAATAAATCACCCCCCAAGCCTCTACACAGCGACCTCGTTTTTTTCCTGTGTCCCACATCGCCCCCTTTAGACCTTCAGCGCCCACTAGGGAGCGTTATCGCCCACTTTGGAAAAGGCTGTTGTAAACGATAAGTAAAGCGCTGATGCGTAAAGTTTTTTCACTGTTAATTTCTAACGGTACAGACACAATACAAGGTTGGATTTTTTACAAGTCAAGTGATATAATATTAACTAGTGATGCGCCGAATAGTGATTTGACCGAATAACCGAATACCGAATATTATTCGGTTTTGCCTTTACCGAACCGAATATTCGGCCGAATTATTCGGTTTACCATTATTTTATTTTGCCGCGTAAACAGGTTCTATCGTGTACTCTACGTGCCGCTGCTGGCTAGCTCGGTGCGAGCCTTCTCTCGCGAGCGCAATGCAACCGCAATTATTGCGCAATAATTGCTCCAAAATCGCAGTTTCGTATCACATAACAGCCAAAAAATACGATAGCAATCGAGCGACAGTACTCCCTCTGCCGAATAATCAAGGAACTATTATAATTGCATTTAAATCGCTAAATCTCCATACTTAGACCGATAGCGCTAGGTTTTTTGGTTTCAAATTTTCTAAAGTTTCTGATTTTTTTGCGTATAGGTTTGGGACCACTAGGTAAACCTAAAAAATGATTTAGTGTCATTTTGGTCGACAGCTTCCAGAGATATTTAGGTATTTTGCTTTTTGGTCGCTATAGGCCGAAAAGGAAACGGCGAAGGCATATTTAAACGTTCTCATTCCAGACGACGAACCCTCCTTGGATGATGAACACCACCGCGACATTAGGAGTAGAATGTTAGACCTCATTCATACGCCGGCCTCAGATTTACCAACTTCTGAGGAGTTTACTAAAATAGTGAACCTATTGCCTACTAAAAAATCTGCCCTGCGAGGATAAAATATCGAATATTATGATAAAGCAAGCGTGTTTAGCGGCCAATTCATCGATTCTATATGTTTTCAATAGATGTATTGCAGAAGGTATATTTCCAAAAATCTGGCGTACCGGCTGCTTAAAATTAATACCTAAAGCGGGAAACAAACCCCCCGACGACCCAAAATCTTACCGTCCGATAACGTTACTGCCGTGCTTAGGTAAACTTAGTAGTTTACCTAGTTCTAGTAAACGCCTTATTGTGCCTCGCCTGCTACCCGGTGGTACTAAATTTCATAGTCAACAGTACGGTTTCACCACCGGGAAATCGACTGTTGACGCGGCGTTAGAAGTAAGAAAAATAGTTAATTTATCGGAAAGTAAATACGTGGTTGCCATTTCATTAGACATATCCGGGGCCTTCGACCATGCTTGTTGGCCGATGGTACTATTAAAACCAAAGAATCGAGGGTGTTACTGTAATATTTATTCCATAATACATTCTTACTTTTCTAACGGTCAAACTAAGCTCCGTCTTGGACATTGTACACACGCCAAAGATTTAACGTGCGGCTGCCCTCAAGGATCGATAATATCGCCTAAATTATGGAACATCGGATTCGACGATTTGTTAAGTCTTCCACTTCCACTGCTTTGTACACTAGTTGGTTACGCCGATGACGGTTTTCTTATCGTTCAAGCAAACTCGCGTTCCGAAATTGAGTCTAAAGTCAACAGTTGTCTTAATTTAAATATCTGACTGGGGTAAGCGTAATCGTCTGAATTTCGCCGCGCATAAAACTTACAAAATTCTTTTAAAAGGTTCCCTTATTTCTTCCCCTAGCATTAAACTGAACAATATAAACGTTAAACGCAAACAGTCACTATGTTACCTTGGTTTTCATTTGGATAATAAATTTACATTTTTGGAACATATAATTCAAACCGGTGAGAAAGCCAAACATAATTTTTACTCGTTTACTAGAATATCTACTTCGACATGGGGCCTCTCATTTAAAACTCTTAAATTAATTTATACCGCGACTTACCTAGGCAGCATTTGCTACGGAGCCCCCGTGTGGGCCGACAGAGCAATTATCCGCGCGGCTCGTCGCAAGCTACTGCAAAGCCAACGGCTGGCACTCATATTCTTATGCAAAGCTTACAGGACCACAAGCACTGAAGCCTTGCCCGTGTTAGCCGGAGTTTTACCCGTTGACCTTGAGATACAGCGCCGTGCGACTATATATTATCATAATAAAAACATTGACAACCCGTTCTTTTTAAGCGCTCGCGATAAAATTAAAATAGCAAGATTGTTTGAACCTTTAGATGACTCTGTGCAGAACCTCATCTCCGAATGGCAGACGCGATGGGGCTGTTCCACCAAAGGGCGACATCTATATAACTTTTCCCTAATATTCGAGACCGGCTATCCAAACATTGGATGGATATTGACCACTGCGTTTCTCAATTCCTGACCGGTCATGGAAATTTTAAGGCTAAACTTTATGGATTTAAACTAGTAGCATCACCTATGTGCGAGTGCTCGACCGAAGGCAACATGTTTGAACAAACCGCTCATTATGTTCTCTGGGAGTATGGTCTCTGGCAGGACAATGCTAAACAACCGACTCTGTACATCTGGAGTCGCATACTGCAGTGATCTCGTGGACAGCGCTAGGAACTTCCGTGCCTTCAAGCGTTTTTGCCACAATTATTATTGGCAACAATCTAACACAACAAAATCCAATATTAATTTAGCTATAGCGTAGTAGTCAAATTATTCACTTTTATTTCCGTGGTGCTTCCCCTTCAGTTCTTTGACTTTCGGTCATTGTAACTTTGTGCTGTCTCCCGCTTTGTATGGGGAGGGAATCTGGAATTCTTCCTACTCCTCCTATTCTTCTTCTGATTTATTTCGTTGCGGGTCCCAAGACAGTTTTAGCATGTCCTTCGGGCTTCCTGAGATCATATCAAAGGGTTTTCGTGGTTGCATACCACTGTTGATCCTGGCCACAGGAGATACAGTGGTGGGAGTGTGTGGTGGGTCAAAGCCCATTAAAAAAATATAGGCCGAAAAAAATATTAAAGTTTAAAATTTAGCTTTTGTGATATTAGCAATATCACAAAAGCTAAATTTTAAACTCTCGGGCAGTAACTAATGTGCAGACACGTTTTGTGTCAGATTCATCTACGGGTTTCCCAGTAATTTAGCAAATATTAGAAACGTCGCCTAATTGCGTCGAAAAAATATTAGAGTTTTAAAAAATGGTGTAATATGGTTTATTTTATTGATGTCTGCTACTGTAAAATTTTTTTGTGTCATATTCATCCATGGGTTTTGAAGAAATTTTTATTTTTGCTATCACTATTTGCTATACTGTTGCATTTATTTCGTATCACCTAAGCTTTTGACAGCAATGCGATGGCAATCGGCGAGCAATTTGAACTGATAAATAGCGATCACAACAAAAGTGATTTTTTCCGATTGTTTGTTTATCGCTGAGTGGTTAGTGGTGTTTTACGTAAAATTTTAAACTATAAAACGTATTTTTATAACATTGGTGCACACAGTGCTCGTATTAGAAGCCATTCCTGAAGAAGAAACAAGAGATGCAGCCAGAAATACAGCTAAATAAGACCTCGCAATCGCAACCGAGCCCAGGCACTGGAACTGTCTGACTCTGAATTTAAAACCCATTACAAGGGTTGAATAAGAAACTGTTTGTAGATATCTGTGACGAGTTTAACACATTGACAAGAAAAACAACAATTAACACCTGTGCAGTGTTGCGAAACATTTGCAACAACCATCGCCTGCCAGTAACGACGATTTCCAAATGCTTCTAAACTTGTTTAGAATCACATTTTAGCCATTTCAGGGTGTCATAGTTTCTTTGAAAAAGTGAGAACCAGGTTTTAGTGAGTGGCAGACCGCAAAGAGCTTGCAGAGATTGTGATCTTTATTGTCGTTTTAAATAAAACTAAGTTTTGTAAATATAACAGAGCGCAGTTTATTCCGAGAGATTTTTACAAATAGAAGACTCAAGAAAATATGGAGTCCGGATAAGGAAATTGACTTGTCTGTATTCATAGACTAAAAATGTTTCTTTTTTATGTGAAAAAGCAATAAGCTAAGGTTCAAATTTCTATTACAAAATTTTATGAAGTGAAAAATAAAGCAGTAAAACAGTGTTATTTGTTTCATTTGCATGTAGATTACTATTAAGTTATTGTTATATTTTGTCTTCATGTAAGTAGAATTAAATGGAATACATACCTTTAATACTAAAATACATAAGAAACAAGGTTTATTTTAAGTAGTAAAACATTTTCAATATACTGAACTGTGCAACAATAAATAAAAGATTTCATGTATTATTTAATAATAACAGAAATATATTAAAACCAATGTTAAAAAGATTTATTAAAATCAGAATACTGCTTAAAACCCATCAATCCTCCAGCGGCAGCCGGCTGCCGCATAACAATCGAAAATTTATTGTGTGTGGCGTCTGCGACACCCACAATGGAGATGCTCAAACCTCTTGTGCATAATATTAATTTCTTTATTAGTTTTTCATCGCGATGTTTTAAATATCAATATTGTAAATATTAAAATGTATATTCATCAATATTATTGGACTTTAATTTTGCTGCCTAGTGCCTAATGTTGTGTTACATGATACTAAGGAGCTGAGCCCTGAGTGTCATAGGCTATGTATGTCCTACGGGCGAAGCCGGGGCGGGTCTAGTTTTTAATATTTTGAAAAAAAATAAAACCGAATATATTCGGTAACTGAGCCGAATAATTCGGCCGAATACGAATAGTGAAAAACATGCCGAATACGCCGAATACCGAATACGAAACGAATATTCGGCGCATCTCTAATATTAACCTTTGTTAGGTTTCATTTAATACTTTATATAACACTATAGCAGTAAGTCCTAATCTGTGACAATTGAGTACCTTCGTGAGTTCGTGCCCATTGGTTAAGAATGCTCCAACTTTTTAATTAGCAGGTCGGATGTCTGTCAGTACGAATATCGACGTTAATGCCATTAAAATAAGATTCATATTGGCGCGCCTTGTACAGTGGCGGTTACGACGCTCGCCGCGTTTTTGATATGGCGTAAATGTATGAAAGAGAAATTTTCTTATTTTTCTTATAACTGGAAAAGTTGTTTATTTTTATATAAAATTTTTAGCGGACTTTATAGAGGACTAAATAAGCAACAATTTTTTTGTATATTTATTTTCCTCAGTTCAGTGTATTTAGATATTAAGGTACCTAATCAGACCCCATTTTTTTCATATTTTGCGATTATTGTGATGGATAAAACGTATTTTATGTGAAAATTTTGTATGCGGCTATAGAATTTTTATGGTACAGTCGTGGAGATGAATATATTATCTTTCATTTGAAACCAAAATATCCTCGCAGTTTGACTCCTAATTCTTTAATAAGGTACCGGAAAATCGCTGATATTTGTAATAGCGTCCTTAATCAAAATTTCATTAATGAAATGAAATGAAATGAAATGAAATGATGTTTATTTGGATAAAATATGGTTATAAGAGATGTTACATTTCAGTAGATCGCATACTTTGTCGTAGTTGACGACGTCCAAATAATATTAAAATATATAAGTGAAGTTATTGACACATTTTTATGGCAGGCAATTTATAAGTAGTTACATCATTCATTAGTCATAATAATTATTAGTATAAAAAGTTATAATTTCTCATTAGGTAATTGTTATTATCGTTACAGATGTCAAAATTAAGTTAAAAATGAAAAAATGTCAAAATAATCTAAATGTCAAAGTTATTTATGACTAAATTTTGCGAATTGTCTATATTATTATAATCTTAAAACTACACAACTAGCAGTTACACATTAGAGAGAAAAAAAAAAAAAAAAAAAACATTTATACTATACAATAATTATTTAGATCATTTTATATTATGTAGGTATGTCAGTTTCATAAGTCATCACAAGGCAATATTAATTACAATAGTCAATACATGTCAAAATACAATAAGCAAAATATCAATGCAAAATAATGTCAAAGAAATTCAATTATGTATGGCTTTAAATGTCACAAAATAAAATTTAATTAGTCACATTATTACTACTTTATTTATTAATTATTATTGTTAAGAAATTCTTTGATGTCATAATATGCCTTCTGTATTAGTATTTTTTTTAATTCCCTAATTGAACGAGTTGTTGTCATTGATTTTATGTGTGCAGGTACTTTATTATAAATCTTTACACACATTGCATATGCATTATTTAAGAACATACTTGTCTTTGGTTTTTTGTCTATAATTAACCTATTCGAGTTTCTAAAAAATTTTGTGGGTACTTGATCTATTAATTGGGTAAAGACATGTTTATTGTTACTCACAAATTTAAATATTTCTAATATATACATACTTGGTAAGGTCATTATATTATATTTTTTGAACAAAGGCCTACATGATTCATATGGTGGAACCCTTGCTATGGCTCGGAGACATTTTTTTTGTACTATAAATGCCTTATTTATTTGGGTTGAATTTCCCCAAATTACGAGTCCATAGCGCAGGATAGATGAAACGTATCCGTGATAGGCCATAATTGCAGTTTTAGCATTTACTGTCCACGCAAGTGTTCTCAAGACATGTACAAATCTGTTTAACTTAGAGCAGACTTTGTTTATGTGTGCATGCCAGTTGCAATATTTATCTATTTGTATACCTAAAAATATGGTCTCATCTACTCGTTCTATAATTTCATTCTTGTATTGCAGTTTGAGTTGTAATGGTTTTTTATTATAGTTTGTAAATTGTATATATTTTGTTTTGTTGATATTAATTTTTAAGTTATTTGATGTAAGCCAATGAATTATTATATTAAGTACTAAATTAATGTCATTTTCGATTTTGTTCACGTCTGTTTTGTTACTGAATGTAAATAGCAATGTTATGTCGTCAGCAAATAATGTTAATTTATAATTAGTCCTAATGGGAATGTCATTAATATAAAGCAGGAATAATAATGGACCTAAAACTGAGCCTTGTGGGACTCCAAATTCATTTAATAGACTTTTAGATTTACTATTTACTGATTCATTGTTTGAGTTGATATGTTCTATGACTGTGTATTGCATTCTATTCTCTAGAAATGATTTTATCCATTTAAGAGCCGGTCCTCTAATACCCATTTTGCTAAGTTTATTTAGTAATATTTTGTGAGAAACAAAGTCAAATGCTTTAGTCATATCTATAAACATGGCTATACAATGATCTTTATTATCCACACAATTAATAATTTGATTTGTAATATTAAAGCAAGCTTGTTGTGTCGATTTATTCTTCTGAAATCCGTATTGTTCGTTTTTAAGTAACTTGAATTTGTTTATAAAGGAAGTTAATCTCTTGTGCATAGCCTTTTCAAATATTTTAGACATAATGGGGACTAAGGTAATTGGTCTATAATTGTTCATTTGTCTACGATCACCCTTTTTATGCAGCGGCTTAATAATGGACGTTTTTAATTTAGTAGGAAAAACGCCATCAGTAAACGATTTATTTATAAGTGCTGCCAAAACTGGAGCTATTACATTTTTGCATTCCTTTATTATTTTTGTAGAGACTTCATCATAGCCAACTGTGCTAGTATTCTTCAGCGAAGCGATAATTTGTTTAATTTCATCACTCGTACATGGACTTAAGAAAATGCTCGTAGCATTTTCAACAATATTGCTTGCTGTCTTAGAATCCGAGTTCGAAATATTAACATTTGTAGTTTTTATAAAATAATCATTAAATGTATTTGCAATCCCTGATGGCGTGTCTACTTTATTATTATTTAAATTAATTATTTCTGTTATATATTTTTTTTCAACATTATTGTTTGAGGTATTTTGTACAATGTTCCAGGAAGCTTTGCACTTATTTTTGGCTGTTGCTACGTATTTAGTGTGAGAGTTTATTTGGGCATATCTGAAGCATTTTCGTAACATTCTGCTATACTTTTTGTAGTCATATTTTGTATTTTTGCTTTTATCCCTATAGGCACTAAATTGCAATTTGCGTTTAGTTTTGCAGCTTATTTTTAAGCCCTTTGTGATCCAGTTTGGCGTTTTATGTTTCTTAGAAACCTTTATACGTATCACGGGAAAACAAAGTTTATATAAAAGTAGAAACATGTCATAGAAATTATTAAAAGCGTCATTAAAATCATGTAAATTATAACATTCGTTAAAAGAAATGCTCTCTAAATCGACTGAAGTATAAAAATAAATCAAAAACCTTTTAATTTCATAAAAATAAACCTTATTGCTGCTGCGGAACTCTTCATGGGCGAGTCCAACTCGCACTTGGCCGCTTTTTTATTTAAAAATCACAAAATTGTCACTCTGCTTGCAATTCATGTCTAGTAATTCGTACCAATTTGACATTCGTCAATTTGACTGTTTTGACGATTGGCTATGTCCACATTATGCAATTTCATCTTCAATTTTCGTCATCTTCTTTTTATTCAACTTTCGTTTGGCATATTCTTTTATTAGTTATATTATTGAATTTGAATTTGAATATTCAATAATTGAATGCGTCAAAATCTACCCGCTTTGAAAGAAAAGTGTCATAGCGAGCGCTACGATTTCAACGCGCGTCACGGGCATGCCTCACGTTTGCTGTTGACTGCGCTATAACGCATGCCTTTGATGAACAGAAAAAGGCACAATGTGGACAAAGCCATTCAGTTTTTGAATTGATAGGAATTGCAAAATGCGACCATTCCCCGCAGCCCGCAGGCGATCGGTCAGCCATACGTCAATTTCCAGCTTTGAAACTGAATCATCGTGTTATCATTTCAATGGCTTTAAACTGACGTCTGACTCACAACAGACACCCCGATAAGCAGAAACATGCGTAATGGTCCTTCGAGAGTCTTTCTACTAATAGAGACAGGGCTTCAAATATCGTTATTTTTTCATAACGTTACTGCTTCAAGGGCAAAGATAACGTTATGAAAAAATAACAATATTAGGAAATATTGATATTAATAACGGTAAATCGATATTAATAACGGTAAATGTTATATTATAACGATATTTTTTCGTTATGTTACTAGATAACGTTAAAAAAAGCGTGCGTGCGTGCGTGCGTGCGTGTGTGCGTGCGTGCGTGTGTGTGTGTGTCTCCCCTATTACCCTATTCCCTCTTAAAAGGCCGGCAACGCACCTGCAGCTCTTCTGATGCTGCAAGTGTCCATGGGCGACGGAAGTTGCTTTCCATCAGGTGACCCGTTTGCTCGTTTGCCCCCTTATTTCCTTAAAAAAAACACTTGCATTTATAATATTATAAGTATGGAATATGGATTTCAATGTTTGTATTGAGTAACTAGCTGTTGCCCGCGACTTCGTCCGCGTTAGTATAGTAGATCACGTCCCAAGTATTATTTTTCAAAAATATTCAATGTACAGAATTGACTTTCTTACGATTTTATTACAATATGTATTATCGGCGTAATTCATATATTCTCAGGGCATGCGGTAGATTAAATGAGTTTGTTCATAAAAATCCCACATTTGACATTTACTCTGCAAAACCTTGTAAAACCTCAGACAGGCTATATCAAATTCTTTCTTTGATATTTAATGTTAAAATTCAATAGTTATTTTTATGGTAATATTAATATAAATAATTGTTATTTTTAGTAGTATAATAATATTGTTATCTGTTATTTAGCCTAGACTTGCACTTGTAGTGAAAGTCGCAACTTAACAAATAGAATATAAGTAATTATATTGTCTTGATTTATCTGACACTATTAAAGTGTTACGTTACCCTATTTAATTATTTAACTTTAGCAATAATTTTATAAGTTCTCTGAAATTAGCTATCAAAGGTACACACATATCTAATTTATTAGCTGGTTTTTAGAAGATTTTTCTTTGTCTTGAAAAATATTGATTTGATAGTTCTAACTACTGTTTCTTAAGGGTTATGATAATATTTATTCATATATCTCGTAAGTACTTTAGATATTGTATTAGTGGAAACTTGTTAATGGCTTGCAGTTATTAGATTAGTAATTTGTCCTGTTAAGTAGCTGTAAGTTTTCTCAATAAATAAATAAATAAATAAATGTATAGATGACTTAGTTTGTTCCTACAAAGGATAATTAAGACGCAATACAAACTCCACGATACCTTTTAATTATGAACAAAAGTTTCATGAGGAATAAGGGGTGGGGGGGGTTTGGGGGGGCGCAGCCCCCCCAAAACAAACGACACTGGAAAACCGTATGTGTAGTTTAGTTTTTAACTTTGTTCTTAAAAAAGATGTATAACGCCGCACCACCGCTTTGTTTGAAGCAAAATTTGGGGAGGTGGGGAGGGGGGGTTTGGGGAGCGAAGCCCCCCCCCCCAAGAAAAGACCGATGCCAAAGTTCCCAGCATGTTAAGCAAACGACACTCGAAATTTGTATAGAAAAGATAGACAAAAGCTCATAGCATGGCAAGGAGTGAAGATAGATACAAAGTGTGAAAGAGAAATTTGTAGGAAATTTTATGGGCTTTCATTACGTACAGGACATTTTTTCTCTACAACGCACCGTTTTAGCGATATGAGCAAAAAACTAAAAATATTAAAACTTGAGCCCCTCCCCCCGCCCTAGGTGATATCGTCATAATATATAGCCTATGTGTTGACCCGACCTCTATATAATATTCGTACAAAATTTGAAGTTAATCCATTCAGTACTTTCTGAGTTTATCCCGGACATACATACAGACAAACAGACAAACCGACAAACAGACAAACAGACAAACAGACAAAAATTTTAAAAACTATATTTTTGGCTTCCATATCGATTGTAGATCACGTCCCAAGTATTATTTTTCAAAAATATTCAATGTACAGAATTGACTTTCCTACGATTTTATTATATGTATAGATGGTGATAATTTGTTATTTATCTAATATGCAATTTGATAATAACTTTGTATGATAAGATTACTTTCGTTGCATTGTAATTATTTAATTATTATCGTAATTCGTAGAAGTTGGTATTTATTTAAGCCGCTTCGAAGTACTACACCAGTGTTGTTCAACCTGTAGGTCGCAACCCCTGGGGGGTGGCGAATCTTCTATAGCGTGGTCGCCAGAGGTCGAAAGAAATATTTTTCACACTAGGGGGTCACATCATAAAAAGGTTGAAAAACACAAAATTAAAACATACCATATCCAATATCCATATCCATACTGACATACATACTAATATTATAAATGCGAAAGTGTGTCTATCTGTCTGTCCGTCTGTCTGTCTGTCTGTTACCTCTTCACGCCCAAACCGCTGAACCGATTTTGCTGTTTGGTATGGATATAGTTTGAATCCTGGGAAAGGACATAGGATACTGTTTATCCCGGAAAAATGTACGGTTCCCCGCGATAAACGAGTTTTGGCGCAACGGAAGTGCGCGAGACATGTAGTAACTAGATTCTAGTTAGTAATTAACTTAATGACTAAACTTATTCAGTGGCCTTCTATGATATCACAAAACCTTACTTACAATTCGACCCCCATTAATGGAAGTGGGGTAATTTTGATAAAAATACAGCATGACTGGTGAGACAATACCGATATTTAAGGAGGGTATTCAGTACTCGATTCTCATTATAAATATGTAATAAAATTAGGTAGTAATTTTTGACCAAATTTCCCTTTAAACAAATGAATTACGGACACTGTAAATTACTATGCGGCCGCGCGTCATGCGCCCCCCGCGCCGCGCCGGCGCGCTACCCCTCCCGCGCGCGGTGTCCATGCGTTGGGTAAATAATTATTTAACTATAAGCTACATTTACTCAGTGATCAATTGATATTATTTTTTTATATTATTTTTTTTCAACTACTATAATAGCCAAATATCACATCCTCGAGTATTGAACATGTCTCACCAGTCATGCTGTATATTTCCACAGATATACGAGATAGATACAGCAAAATAAAATGGTTGTAAAGAGTAGGATGCAACTACGTATAACATTAGTATGTAGATGGATAGAATTTTTAGGGTTCCGTACCCAAAGGGTAAAAACGGGACCCTATTACTGAGACTTCGTTGTCTGTCCGTCTGTCTGTCTGTCTGTCGCCAGGCTGTATCTCAAGAACCGCTATAGCTAGACTCTGAAATTTTCACAGATTGTGTATTTCTGTTGCCGCTATAACAACAAATACTAAAAACAAAATAATATTTAAGGGGGGCTCCCATACAGCAAACATGATTTTTTTGGCCTTTTTTGCTCGTTATCAATAATGGCAACTGGTAGACACTTGAAACTTTCACAAAGGCCTTATATATAATATGTGTACAATTACTGTACACTGTACTTTAATAATTAATAATAATAATTATCTAAATAAAATAACAATTTAAGGGGGGCTCCCATACAAAAAAACGATGAAAAAACCCAATTTTTTAGCCAATTTTTGCTCTAAAACGGTATGGAACCGTTTGCGAGTCCAACTCGCACTTGGCCGATTATTATTTACATATTAGTATTTATTAAACATTTAACATTTATTTCTACGGCGCAAAATCTCCCCTGTCTAGTAATTTCAATGTCTATGGACTGTGGACATACGTTAAATATGGTTGATTAAAATAATTTCTTTTTAACAGTATCAACTGTGACCTTCCATATTACTTTTATAACGGGGTAAGTCGTTATATAAATCCATACTAATATTATTATATATGCGAAAAGTGTGTCTGTCTGATATTTCTTCACGCCCAAACTGCTGAATCGATTTTGTTGAAATTTAGTATAGAGATTCTTTAGATTTCGTGAGTACCAGGAAAGGACATAGGATACTTTATAAATTATAATTTATATCCCGGATAAATAAGTGACGGATTGATGCCCTAAGCAATCCATGTCTGTGGGCCCCCCTATCCGTATGTCAACTAGAATCGGTCTATGAATCTTTACTCTACTGGTGCCCCCTCAGACGCGATGCCCTAGCCAATTTCCTAATTTGATTAAGGGTTAATCTGTCACTGGGATAAATGTACGGTAAATAAACGAATTTTGGTTAGTGACTGAGTTGTGGGCGTCATCTAGTTACCTTAAAAAGATTTGACATAATAATAATAATATCTATGGACGCCTTTACACCACGTCAGTCTGGCCCTGTGGTAAGTACCTGAAGGACTTGTGTTACAGGTGCCAGACAACGGAAAAATATATTTAATACTTTTATACTATAGGTATAGGTATTTAAGATTTTTATTATACGATACACATACATATATTTAATACACATCCATGACCCAGGAACTTTGAAAAACTTTTTGTTCCGTCGCGTCGGCGGGATCCGAACCCGCGACCCTCGGTTTGAGCTACCAACGCGCTCACCACTGAGCCACAGGTCGTCAAGGTCGTCAAACATTCCTTGTAAACTAACAGTAGCAGACTTCCCTATGTTAATTCCATAATATTTATTATTATGTTTTTCTGTAAGTACATAATATATTTATGTCATATTATAAGGTCATCGCCCCCGTGGCGAGGCGACACACAGTCTGGTAACGATTTTGTATATATATGTAGAGTACTAGGATAACAGAGGTTTAAGATTCCTGTGGAGGGAGTCCCGTGTTTGTTAGATCCGGGATATCCCTCCTTGATACGGCTGAAGGCGAACCGCAGGTGGTTTTAGTGAGTAGGAGTCTCACATACCCCCGGGGTGCTGAGCACATACCCGACCCGGGGGACCCATGATGGGTTTCCCCTGCGCATCAAAAAAAAAAAAAAAAAGGTTTAAGATTCCTGTATGTAGAGTATTTACTAGGACAGCATTTCTCGAAATAGTCTGCTGTCGGAACTCGGAACCCTTTTAAAAATTTTTTTGACAGCATTCCCAAAACAAATGTTTTGTCTTTGAATGAATTGTCTCCATGCTGGTGTCTGATTGATATTATATTTAAATATTTGACAATTAGATGACGCCCGCAAGGCGCAACTCCGTTACGCCAAAATTCGCTTATCGCGCGGGAACCGTACATTTTTCCGGGATAGAAAGTATCCTATGTAATTTGTTGTGTTATCATTATAGAGATGTGCCGATCATGACTTTGGCCGACTAGCCGACTATCACTAGCCGATTAGTCGGCTGTAAAGAAGCCGACTAATCGGCCGACTAGTCGGCCAAGCCGATCATGGTTTCGGATGTTTCCGTAACGCTTTTTTACTGCTGTTTGCGGGTAAGTCGCACGCCTCGCCTGCAAACCTGTATGTTTACTTCGCGTACGTTACTTTATTTTGTTTCTATGATTTTTCTCTCACGTCTAAAAAGATTGGCCGAAGGCTACAGGTTGGCCATGATGGGCGTGTAGAGGGGGAAATTCGCCTATGATCGACGTCGAATTACGAATATGCTCCAGAGAGTCCAGGCAGCTTCACAATCATGGTCGCAATGTTGGCCCAACATGAAGAGGGCTTTAGTTACCAAAGTAAATTAAAGTACTCGTTGTGTGTAAAAATCGATAGAGTGATTGACAGCAACCCTCGGGGTAATAAAAGCGATATTTGTTCTGTTGGAAATACAAGCCTTGATAGATAGGGAGTAGGGACTGTACTTAATAATGATTAATAATAATATATATTATAACTAGACGTTCCGCGCGGCTTCGCCCGCATAAATTAGATATTTAACAGACAAATTAGTCGACAAAAAATAGCCTATGATCCTTCACGTGGTCTACTTCTTATCTGTGCCAAATAACAGAAAAATTTCTCCAGTAGTTCGTCAGATTTTTTATATTTCAAATAATTTCCCTCGTTTTTTCCACATTTTCCTCTATTTCTTCGCTCCTATTAGTCTTAGCGTGATAAAATTTAGCCTATAGCCTTCCTCGATAAATGGGCTATCCACTGAAAGTATCATCAAAATATTATGTTGCGTAGTTTTAAAGATTAAAGGGACATGAGGGAAAAAAACGACTGTTATATAATATGTATACAGCATGACTGGTGAGACATTACCAATTGCCGATACTTATGGAGAGTACTCGGTAGTCGATTCTCATTATAATTATGTAATAAAACTAGGTAATTAATTTTTGACCAAATTTGCCTTTAAATAAATGAATCATGGACATTATTACTATGCGGCCGGCGCGGCGACGTGCGCCTCGTGCCTCGCGCTACCCCTCCCGCGCGCGGTGACCGTGCGATGGGTAAATAATTAACTTTAAGCTACATTTACTCAGTGATCAATTGATATTATTTTTTTATATTTTTTTTTCAACTACTATAATAGCCTAATATCACGTCCTCGAGTATTGAACTTGTCTCACCAGTCATGCTGTAGAAGCAGCAGCGCTAAAAGAGTTGCTTTGCTTTTTGTGCATTTCACAAATAAAAGAAATTTTTAACATTACTAGAACGAATCGAAGACAAAATTTGTATTTAAAACATCATTGTCCATTACTTTTGTATAGAACAATGATTTTCCTTCAATTGTTTTGTAAACTTCACGTCTGCAGTGAGAACTGTGTCAGCTCGGACTATAACAAGGGTAAACGCCTGATTGTAAGTGATTTTAGATTTACTTTTAACCGAAAACCCCGAGCAAAATCTAGGTACAGTATTCCACAGGAAACCTACTTTTACGGGATACTAATAATAATAATTATAAGGTCCACTTGCGCAGATCTTGTAAATGTAAATTAACTCTGAGTTAAACATCATGTCACTCACCAAGTGAGTGATACATATGACATGATGTTTAACTCAGAGTTAACTTTAACTCAGATCTGCGCAAGTCCGCCCAATAGTTTCATTAACATTATTATTTTTATTGCATTGCATTATCATTCGTTTTTACCCGACTGCCAGGAGGTCGGGTTTTTTATTTTTTAATTAATTGATAAGTATGCAAAGTTTCGAATTAATTAGACTACTGGAGGTAGGTGAAAATCGTGCTCAAAGTTTCCGTTACACACATAATATGATACCGCCCAAGCTAATAATGCTTATAATAAGGCATATTTAAGTAAATTTCAATACAGATTCAATACAGATACAGTGAGCGTTACAGTAAGCGTTGGGAGCTGTACTAGTTGAAACTGTGACACAGCTAATAAAAGCATGTTAAGGTGACGCCATGTTAAAGTAAAAAACCGTGTTGGATGTGTTTGAGATTGCTTGTTTTCTATGCGAGGCTGGCCCGGCCTCTCATAGAAAACAAGCAATGGAACAGCAAAAATTGAAAGGGCGTAGCGACAAAATGGTTTTTGTCGCGTAATTTAAAAACCATAAATACATTTCATATTATAAGCTATGGACAAATTAAAGTGTATACCTACTAGAACCAATTTATGTACAAATTTTGGAAGCTTATATCACTCTCCTCTGTTGGCAAAATAGGAATCCCTTTTTTTACAGAGGTCTTTTTGATTGATTATTCTGTGTTATAAAAGTTGACCAATCGTGTTATGCTATGGGTAATTCAAAGACAAAGACATGATGAATACTGACAGTGAACTTTAATTTCTTAGCTTTAGTCATTGCTGAGAAAAATGGACATCGCTACAGCCAAATTATCAAGGCGTCATCTTAAAAAGTAGCCCCTGTTGATCCAGAGCTTAAACTACTATAACGGAATATTGGAACGAAGTTCCTTGTTTTATCAAAATCAGTAGTTTTTGCGTGAAGAAGTAACAAAAGTATTAATAAAACATAGTTATAAAACTTAATTAAAAGTAACACTTTACATCGAGTAAATAGAATGTATTATTCGGTAATCGTTTTTATTCGGTTTAAAAGCCCATAAACCGTGCTTTTAATGGAATTTATAATTATATTGCTATTTCCTTGAATTCCAATGTCGTAAATTTTGTAGCGCAGTTGCAACATATCTTGCGACTATGTTGTTTGCGACAATGTTGGTGGCTACTATTTTATCGACAAAATCAACACACAAAATACATTAGAGATTGAGGCTACCCCCTTAAGTTTTTGGGCCCCAAACCAAAGCGACGCCCCACCTTGGCCCTTAGCTACGCCACTGCACAAAATACGAATTTTGTTTCTTTAGTAAATTGTAACTGTTGAAACGAAAATGCAACTCTAACGCTGTGCAATAATGTAACAAAAGCGTTAGCGCGATTTTAATTAAGCTTAGCGCCATCTATCTGTAGATTCTTGAAACGTTTTTGTTCACGGAACCATTTTAAGAAGTTACATTTTTAACGGACCCCCCAAAATATAATGTTTTGTTTTTGAATGAATTGTCAATCTCTCCATGCTGGTTTATGATGACATTTCTGTACCTACTGTACTCGGCGAAACATGGCGGTAGCGGTCATTGACTCCCTGTCAAAAACTTGTCATTTTCTATACATTAACCCCCTTACTAATAAACGTTTAAGCTTTGAATTTGTTTAAGTTATACAGTGTTTTGTTCCTGTCACACAAGTGACATTTGTAATTGGATTGAAGAAGACAAAACACTGAATAACTATTCAAAGCTTATACAGCGTTTATTAGTAAGGGCCATAAACCGCAATTGACAATGAAGTGTCAGATTTTGTCAATCGCGGCTTTGTATAAAAAATGACTAGCTTTTTGACAGGGAGTCAATGACTGCTACCGCCATGTTTCGCCGAGTACAGTATACAAACAATTTATGTATCGCTCACGGAGCCCCTGCGAGGCCTTTGCGGAGAGCCCGAGAGCTCCGTAGAGCACACTTTGAGAATGGCTTGAATTCACTAACCACTGGCAATTTTTTTTTGTCATTAAATTATCATTTTAACTTTTCCAGTACCTCCTCGAGATCGGCCACCGCGTCTGCGTGACCCAGCCGCGCGTCGCCGCGGCAATGACGCTCGCGGCTCGCGTCGCGGACGAGCGCAGCGAGCGAGTGGGCGAAACAGTGGGATTTGCAGCCGCCATGCGCTCTGAGAGATCAGCTGAGACGCAGCTATCAGTAAGTAATGGAAAAGAGCTGCTTGAATAACCTAGAGAGATCATAATCACGGGTTCTAACTGTTCGGAATCATTAAAGCAGAAAAATAGGACTTCAAACAGTATTTCCTTATCATGGGACCATCTGTAAAGCATGCTCTTTCCAACAAAAAAAGAATCATCAAAATCGGTTTTAAAACTGCGGAGATATCCGCGAACAAACAAAAAATAGTATCTATGTGTCTCTTGCTGCCGCTATTTTATTTGTTACATTTTTTCCTAATGTTAAAATCCCCTTTCTTAATATTATATTAACCTTTTTAATCTTTATTACTTTTTATCATTCTTCCCCCCCCCCCCCCCCCCCAGGGTGTCTTGACCTTGAAAGACACTGATCACACGCATAACGAACATGGTACTCAGTGTTTAGATACATCCAACTGTAACAACACCAACACTAATTGGGTTTCGTTGTCGCGTTATTGGACAAGACGGAGACTGTTTTTACAACACCCACCGTGTAAGACCCTGAGTCTGTCGAGTCGTGACAGCTACGAGGCCATCAGTGGCGTAGCTAGACCAAGGTCCCCGGGCTAAAATATACAAAAAAAAAACACTTACAAAACCTTTAAACAAAGTAGATGACGCCCTTTGCTCTAAAATTCATGTATCGCGCGGTAACCGTACATTTTTCCGGGTTAAAAAGTATCCCATGTCCATTAGCTATGTCCACATTATGCAATTTCATCTTCAATTTTCGTCATCTTCTTTTTATTCAACTTTCGTTTGGTATATTCAATAATTGAATCCGTCAAAATCCACCCGCGTTGAAAGAAAAGGGTCATAGCGAGCGCTACGATTTCAACGCGCGTCACGGGCATGCCTCACGTTCGCTGTTGACTGCGCTATAACGCATGCCCTTGACGAACAGAAAAAGGCACAATGTGGACAAAGCCATTCGGGAGTCGGGACTTAAAGTATCTCCATACTAAATTAACGCCTCCGTGGTCTAGTGGTATAGAGCGCGGCTCTTGACTCGGAGGGTTCGATTCCCGCGTTGGAAACATGTTATTTCCAAGTTTGGTTAGGACAATGCAGGCTTATCACCTGATTGTCTGACAAGTAAGATGATCCATGCGTCGGATGGGCATGTAAAAAGTCGGTCCTGCGCCTGATCTCTCGCCGGTCGTGTCGGTCTGCCGTCCCACTGGGTTATGAGAGTAAAGGAATAGAGAGTGCTCTTGTGTACTGCGCACACACTTGGACACTATAAAATTACTCCTGCGTAGCTGGCCTGGTTTCAATGAAACCGGCCACCGTCACCGAAACCGGTGTGGGAGCTATTATTATTGTACTAAATTTCAGCAAAATCAGTTCAGCGGTTTTGTCATGAAGAGGTAACA
Organism: Plebejus argus; assembly: GCA_905404155.3. NCBI lineage: Eukaryota > Metazoa > Arthropoda > Insecta > Lepidoptera > Lycaenidae > Plebejus > Plebejus argus. Next base: position 7,819,271 of record FR989948.1, on the reverse strand, counting down.
AACAGACAAAATACAGGTCAGTCTGTCTGTATGTCTTTTACCTCTTCACGCCTAAACGGCTGAACCGATTAGGATGAAATTTGTTATGGATGTACTTTAAATGCTAGGGCACTAATTTTTTGCGGCAAAATGTACGTTTCCCGCGCGATATAATATTACAAGTGACATTATCTGACGTGGGAGAGCCATGCTTCGGCACGAATGGGCCGGCTCGACCGGTGACCCGAGTGAGTGAGTTTACCGGAGGCCCAATCCCCTACCCTATTCCCTTCCCTACCCTTCCCTATTCCCTCCCCTTCCCATCCCTACTCTCCCCTATTACCCTATTCCCTCTTAAAAGGCCGGCAACGCACCTGTGGCTCTTCTGATACTGCGAGTGTCCACGGGCGACGGAAGTTGCTTTCCATCAGGTGACCAGTTTGCTCGTTTGCCCCTTTATTTCAGAAAAAAAAAAAGTGGGGTCTTCTCTTGAGTTTTGGAATATCTTTGACACATACTAACATACACAATACTAACATAATAACAATATATTTTATTATTTTCAGTTCCTGACCGAGGGAACCCTGCTTCGAGAGATGTTCGCTTCGCCGCTGCTGATGCAGTACACCTGTATAGTGTTGGACGAGGTAAGCTATATCTATCTTTGTCTGTCATACGACTGCGTCAACGTGAGAGAAAGAGACGACAAACTAGAACATCCTTGCTAATGCAGAATGCGTCTGTAACCAAGACAATTTCTATATTATATTTTAGGGTTCCGTACCCAAAGGGTAAAAACGGGACCCAATTACTGAGACTTCGATGTCTGTCCGTCTGTCTCCAGGCTGTAACTCAAGAACCGCTATAGCTAGACTTCTGAAATTTTCACAGATTGTGTATTTCTGTCGCCGCTATAACAACAAATACTAAAAATGCAATAAAATTAATATTTAAGGGGGCTCCCATACAATAAACGTGATTTTTTTGGTCTTTTTGGCTCGTAATCCATAATGGCAACATATAGAGAGAAATTTTCATAAAATCCTCAATTATTTGTGTACTTTAAAATTAAGTAATAAAATTAAAATAAAATAAATAATTAAGGGGGCTCCCATACAAAAAACACAATTTTTGTTTACTTTCGCTCTATACCGGTACGGAACGCTTCGTGCGCGAGTCCGACTCGCACTTGGCCGATTATATAGTATTATCTAAATATATAAAACTCAAAGGTCACTGACTGACATGGTGATCTATCAACGCACAGCCCAAACCACTGGACGGATCGGGCTGAAATTTGGCATGCAGGTAGATGTTATGACGTAGGCATCCGCTAAGAAAGGATTTTGATCAATTCCGCCCCCAAGGGATTAAAATAGGAGATGAAAGTTTGTATATAATAATACTTCTTAACGCGAGCGAAACCGCGGGCAATAGCTTGTTACTAATATAAGCTCTGTACGGTGCGCACAATCCTTTTATGATAGTTTGATAGTGATTTGATAGAGAGCGAGAGAAAGTCCGTTTTTGATACTGATGTCGTTTATTGATCGACTGATAGAATGATATGAGTACGCGCGGAATGATTGATGACCGAATGCGAACTGAAGTTATATTGCTAACAATTACCTAAATCGCGTCAAATGCTGATGCTACAATTTGGTGTACGCGCTTGCCCGTACATGCTCCCGGGCGAGAAGATGAGGAATAAGAGATTGATGAAATCAATGATGTGTGAGTGACGTGCTATACAAGTTGATTGAACAATGTGTCCTTAAAAGTAAAGATGATTAACAAGGTGATTTAAACAATATTGACTTAAAATTAGAGCGACTGGTTATGCTTAAAAAGCACGGGCGACGTGCCTTTGTTCACTACACGCGCACTTGAATCGAGCTTTGAACCATCGCACATATGAGACTCACTTTTGCTATGCTTTTCACTTAAGCCGTAGCACTGATTTACATCACCTTTGTCACTACACTGATTCACTGCACACTCACTAACACAACGAACCAGGGGTGGCCGCCGGGGGCCCAATGGGTGGACCTCGACGACTTCTCCTTCTGTTTGGCTCGCCGCCGGACGCGCGGGCTGCGTGCTCCCGCGGTAGCGCCGCCACAGCAGCGCGGCGCCGGAGACCGCTGCTATCATCACTACCACGTATATGACCGTGTAGTGATGCACATCATGATATGAGATGCGCTTTGTCAGTACTTCTTCTGATGCCTTTTTGAGCTCCTCTATTTGTCTGGAGACATCCCCGAAGAGTCCTCGATTATCGGATATTGATTCGTTGTCGACGACCGAGATGGGAACTGATAGATTGAAGATCTTGTTGATGGGCGGAATATCTATTTTTAATACATCCGCTTCTTTATTTAAAACGTTCGATTGTAATTTGTGTGTAAATATCGTAAATGAGCTACCTTTAATTACACACTTGTCGCTAAGTGTCATTATACCCACCTGGTGTAATGTTACTGCTGCAATATGATGCTCACATATGATTGTTACGGTGCAATGACCGCAGCAATAAAATAAATAAGTGTTTATTTTGCTAAGTTCCGTCCATTTCTCTTTACAAATCGACGTTTTTGTTTCACAATTATTATCTGAAGATAAATCCTTTTTACATAAGTTCTCTTCTAATTTAGTTTGCTGGATAGGCTGCTTTGAAGTACATAACTGAATATCAAAATCATAGTTTAGGCAATGTCGTAAGTCCTCGTCTGACATAGGAATATACGAATCCTTTTGTATATTTATTGCGACGTAATCTGATACTGGCACGATACTGATTGTATTGAAATTAGTTCTCTTTGGGATAGGTATTAGCTTAAAAATTTCAAAGTAGTCTCTACTAACCAATGGAATTCTAACTTCAAATATGATAAATTGTTTCGATGCTCTCGCTTTTAAATTAAGTAAATGATACGTTTTTGATAGATCTGACTGAATATTTTCTAGGGGTAGCGATACGTCTTTTGTGAGTAGACCCGCAATAATGTTCAGCTCGTCCCGTAGCTGCTCGGGAGGTAAGAGATGATAGTTTAGTTTCCCAGAGTAGACACTAGTGAGTGTGTCAATGAGCGTTTCTTGAATGTTTTGTAGACTGGACAACATGTTGTTGGCAATAATCGATGATAAAGTGAATTCATTGCGCGTCGCTACCTTTTGAAGTACATCTCCTTCTACGCGGACAGCTTCCTCTAAATCGCTCAGATGTTGACTAAAGATTTTGTGTTGCTTGTTCATAGTATCTTCGACCCTTTTTATTAAGTTGAGTTCTGCTTCAACAACCGATGTCTGGTTCTTCCATAAAATTGCTAAATGTTGTTCATTTTCTCTGACTGTCTCGATATCTGTTTTGTACTGTTCGGCGAATTGTTCGTCCAGTACGCCGAACAGACTGTGAGCGAGATATCCGACACCGTTGATAAGGCCTCGGCGTAGTCGCGTGCGCGCGCTTCGCCGTGTGAATTGCTGACCGAGTAGAATGCCATTGTTGTGCTCTAGATCGTTGAACCCGTGACGTAATTGTAAAAGGATTATGTCACATTGTTTTATCTTGTCGTTAGGGTTACTACACATGTTTTCTAAATAATTAATATAGTTGGTGAGCAGTTTCGTGCCCTGCCAATACGGATCCATGTCATAATAAATTACGAGTTTCCATTCATCTCGTTGGAGCCGCATGTCTGATATTTTGTCGAAATAAAATCCTTGTGTTGCATTTAAATTTGATACTTGATACTGGCTTGAAACTGATGAAATTGATAAGATTAAAAACATAAATATTGAAAATAGAAAATTGCTATATTTATTTGGACGTCTGACGTGTATGGTTCCGAAGCTCGCTTTAGGTGATGCTGAGCGTTCATCTGCTTGCTGCTGATCTGGTTTGGATGACGTAAGGTTGGTATCATTAGCTTGTACAGGTAATCTTGATATTTTAGTGACGGGTCTTTTGATAACGCCGTTTTTAGTTTTAATTGAAACTACTCGCACATAGCTATCCTTTCCAGGATGTAATTCTACTATTTTTCCAAGAGCCCACTTTCCTGCAGGTAGATTGGCGTCGTGGATAATAACAACGTCATTGATGTTGAGGTTCTCCTGTGGTTGACACCACTTGCTTCGTGCTGATAGCTGACACAGGTACTCGACTCGCCACCTCTTCCATATGTCATCAAAAATTTTCTGAGTTAATTGCCATCTTGTTCGATGATCTTTTTCTGTTTCAATAATTGTTAAAGTAGGGCCGCTCGCTAAGAAATGCGACGGAGTAAGATAATTTAAGTCTTCTGGATCTTCAGTTAGTGTGCATAAGGGACGTGCGTTTAAACAGGCTTCCAACTGTGCTAGTAAAGTAGAAAACTCCTCGAATGTCAACTTTTGTTCACCGATTACTCGTTTGAGATGATATTTAAGACTCTTCACCGCTGCTTCCCATAGACCACCTGCGCTCGGCCACGAGGGGGCGTTGAAGTGCCATTGGATTTCCATTTCTGTGATAGCCGTAAAAAATTCTCTGTCTAATGTTGATTTTAAATCTAAATATTCTTGATTGATAATTCTGCTAGCTCCGACGAAATTGGTACCATTATCACTATATATGTGGCGAGGTGTCCCTCGTCTGGCAGACATTCTTCGTAATGCCGCCAGGAATGACGATGAGCTGAGATCTGATACCAGCTCTAAGTGCACGGCTTTTGTAGCCATGCATACAAATACAGCGATATAGCCTTTCGAAGTTTTTACACCGCGACCTTTGTTTGTTTTGACGTCCACGAATCCTGTGTAGTCAACGCCAGTATGGTAATATGGTCTTGTCGGTGTGGTGCGGGCTGCCGGTAAGTCACCCATTAATTGAGTATGCTTGACAGGATTATGACGCTTACATATTACACAACCACGCAAGCGTTTTTTCACAATATTGTTGCCTCCAACAATCCAATATTTGTGTCGCAAAAATGCTGACGTAAGTCTAGCGCCACCATGAAATGTAAGCTGATGGGCCTGGTCAATAAGAAGTTCAGCTAAACGACTGTGACCAGGGATGATAATAGGGTGCTTCATCTCGGGATCTAGATAAGTATTTCGGAGCCGACCACCAACTCGTAAAATGCTGTTTTTATCTAAAAATGGATTTAATTGATTGATTGTACTCTTCGTGAGTAACTTGTTGTTTTGTAGGCTAATGATCTCTTTTGCGAAGGTATCTTCCTGAACATTTTTAATGATTATATAACTTGATCTCCGTAATTCTGATATTGATAAAAATGATGATTGATTGGGTTCCGGACGGTATTTAATTCGCAATATCCATGATAGTATTCGAATGATTTTATTATATGAGCTGTAATTTGATAGTAGTTGATATATGATATTGTTTTCTGTCCCGTGCTCGGCGACATTTACTTGTTTTGCTATTTTCACTTCCTGATCAGTGAAATATTTTTCAGATGTCTCTTGATATATTATGCTGTTCTGCAACACAGCAGGACCCTGCCACCACAAATTATGCTGAATCAGCTGAGAAGCGGTGATTCCGCGACTTGCACAATCAGCAGAATTGTGCTCAGATTTAATGTAATGCCAACATGATCCTGGCATGATTTTGATAATTTCTTGCACCCTGTTGGCAACAAAGGTTTTCCACCTTCCTGGATCTCCGTTAAGCCAGCCCAATACAACCATTGAATCTGACCAACCATGTATCTCAGTTTGATAATCGCTTAGACACAACCTAACTTTTGACATAAGTCTTGATAATAGTAGAGCGCCACTTAGCTCTAGTCTCGGAAGTGATATATTTTTACCGAACGGAACGAGTCTTGCTTTAGCTACTAATAAAGTAATTTTAACTTTGTCTCCATCTATAATTTTGCAATAAATAGCACAGGCATATGCTTTCATTGATGAGTCACAGAAACCATGTAATTCGATTCTGTGGCATTGTTTTGTGTAAATCCATCGTGGTATTTGTAATTTATTAATATTGTTTATATCTTGCTTCACCTTATTCCATTCTGATTTGATATTTTCGGGCAACTCCTCATCCCAACTGATTTTGGAGAGCCATACATTTTGAAAAATGATTTTGAGCTTAGTTGATAAAGGTGTTAGCCAACCTAACGGATCAAAGAGCTTTGAAATGTCTGATAATAATGATCTCTTTGTTTCCGACTTTGACGGCTGATCTATGCTAAATTGGAATGTAAAAACATCTAGGTCTGGATTCCAGCAAAGTCCTAGTGTTTTTGTATGTTCTGCTTGCTTGAAATTAAAATTATCTTGCTTGTTTGATATGTAACTTTGATCTGATAATTCGGGAATATTAGACCTCCATTTTCTAAGGTTGAATCCACCTGATTTTAGTAGCTTGATAAGATCGTTATGAAGTTTCTTTGCTTCTTCAATTGTATGCGACCCATCCAAAAGGTCATCCATGTAAAAAGAACGGTCAAGGACGTCGGCTGCTTGTTTATAATTATGTTTTTCATCTGAGGCTAATTGTTTTAGAGTCATCATGGCTAAGAATGGAGCTGATTTGGTGCCATATGTTACTGTTGTTAGTTGGAATTCTTTGATAGGTTCATCTGTAGTGTCGCGCCAAATGATTTTTTGCAGCGGTTGATCGTCTTCATGTACCCAAATTTGCCTAAACATTTTTTCGATATCCGCTGTAAATGCAAATTGATATTGTCTCCACCTGATTAAAAGAGATTGTAAATCTTGTTGCAGATTCGGTCCACACTGCATGACGTCATTTAAACTATGCCCAGAGGAGGTTTTCACGGACGCATTAAAAACCACTCTAAATTTTGTAGTTATTGACTCGATACGCTGTACACAATGATGCGTCATGTAGCATTCAGGTTTCGTATTGCTTGTTGCTGGTTTCATATGTCCTAATAATTGATATTCGCGCATAAATAATTTATAGTCTTTTTCTAGATTTTCTTGTTGCTGAAATTTACGTTCTAATGATCGAAATTGAGCAAATGCTTTGCCTTTGGAACTGCCTAAATTTTTGTCAAAATTACTCTTCATAGGAAGCCTCACGACGTATCTCCCGTCATCTCGTCGCGAGGTGGTCTGCTTGAAGTATTCGATGCACTGCTGGTCTGCTGATGACATACTTGATTCCTCAGAAATATCCTCGATCTCCCAAAATTTTTGAATTTGCTCTATGTTGTTTAAAACTATGTTACATTGCAGCGTTTTATTGATACCGCTTAAAATCCAACCTAGTTGCGTGTTTTGTGCTATAGGCGAAACTTGATCCCCTCTACAAATTCCATCTAATAAAATTAATGAATAAATATCGGCTCCTAAAAGGAGGTCGACCGGGCGGCTGATGTTGAATTCAGGATCTGCTAACTTAAGATTATCTAAGAATGACCATGATGGTTTTGTAAACGACTGACTCGGCAAATTTTTGATTAAATTCTGCATTATATAAACATCTGTGTCAAATTCGAAGTTACCATTAATTGAAAGGCACTTGATGTGTATAAGCCCTTTGCAATTATTTTCCTTTGCGCCTACTCCAAAAATTACTCCTTGACATTTTTGACGTGATAGCCCTAACTGATGTGCTGCGTTCTCCGTGATTAATGATGCTTGAGACCCCTGATCTAATAAAGCACGCATGTTTAAATATGACCCATCTGAAGTTTGCACCTTGACCATTGCAGTGGCCAAAAGTACTTCCGGTATGTCGTGCTGTGACACGTGCGCGTTTGTTCGAGGTGCTTGCGTTGATTCCGATTTAGGTGCATTCCTTGACGTCATAACGTTTGAACTTTGATCCGATTGCACAAACGCGTCGTGTAAAAGTGTATTATGCATTTGATTGCATTCGCGGCATGTTTTGCTAGAAATGCATTCTTTACCTTGGTGGCAATAAAGGCAATTTTGGCATAAATTAAATTTTGATACTGTTCTTCGCTTATATGCTGGCGACATTTGCAAAAATTGAGGACAATGGAAAATGCCATGATCGTTTGTTTTACAAATAAGACATTTATAAAACTTTGTTAAATTGACGTTCCTTATGTTATTAAATTGCGATGTATTTCGACCGTGTGTCGATGATATTTGCTGATGTTTGAAATTGTTTGATGTATGATATTTGCTGTTATGCCCCGGGTTTGCTTGATAATTTTGAACGCTGTTGCGCGTTATTGATTTGTTAATTTGCTTGCGACTCGTAGATTCTAAAGTAGTAAAAGTAGTTTCTAGATATGCTAAGAATTCCTTCAAATTGGGTATTTCTCTCTTGTTTTTAACTGAAGCAATGTAACGATTTTCGGTTTCTGTATCGAATTTCAGACATAAAAGACGGATGACTAATGGATCCCATGCATCTACGTCTACTCCTAAGTTTCTGATGGCGTTAAGACTTTCAAGAAGAGTGTCATGCATTTTCTTGATATGATACAATGACCCTCTTGGTACTGCAGGAATGTCAAGTATAAGATCTATGAGCGAATTTAAGATTAATCTATTGTTATCATATCTGTGATTCAAAATTTGCCAACATACTGAATAATTGTCGGATGATATGGACAGATGTTGGATGAGCCTCTCGGCTTCACCTCTCACTTTTGATTTTAGAAATTGCATCCTTTGTGCGTCTGAAAGCGAAGGATTTCTGTGGATTGATTCCATAAAGAGATCCTTGAAAGAAACCCACTGATGATAGTTCCCACTGAAGCTTGGTACTTCCAGTTGGGGTGTTGATTGTTCCGTGTGCGTTACGGATCCCATCTTTTTGTTGATAGCAGCTATGATGTTATTGTATTTTCTTTCATATTCGAAAAATGTAGCTTCATAGTTTGGGTCCCTACCGCCTAACTCGCTGTCCAAATCCCAATGAGCGGAATCTATTGTTGACCAACGCGATTCAATAGAACGGAGAAGGTGCTCAAACTGCCATTTGTCATTTATTTGATCTAGATTTATATTTGATAGAGTGTGCTCAAACGCCTTAAAATTACTGCACTGCTTGCGCAGCATTTCATCGGTTTTGCTGTCCATGCCTCGAGATTGAGCTGATGATCCCTGACCTAAAGGTGGTTGAGTGCTTGGAACACCCAATGGTGTAGCGGGTTTGATAAGAGGGGTGGAGGGCCTGCTCTCCTCCCTTGGTTGATAATTCTCAATTACTCCCCTAATGCTAATAAATCTATCTTTCATTATCTCAAATTGGTTAGTAGTAAAATAAGTATGCGATTTAATACCTAATCCACAAAGTTTCATATGATTTGATTGATATTCGTGCCAGTAACCGTCAAGCGTGTCGAGACGGCGTTTTATTTTTTCAGAAGTTTTCCGATCTGCCCCATCTTTCTTAAAATTAGTATAAATTTGCTCAATGGCAGCGGAAATTTGTTCCTGTGTTGCTAATAGATCTTCCACGTTAGACATTTTGATATGATGTAATTTGCGTTAGTGTATAAAATTGAACGATCTTACTTGAAATATGCTGATAATTGGCTGGAACCTGGGCTGCTGACTGCTTCCTGGTAACGCCACACGATGATGCTGGGTGATGCTCTTGATAAATGATGATAAGTCCTCTGATAGGGTAGGCACTGAGTCCACGTTTTCACTGAATCACACGCGAGGCTTATTTTGTCACTAAGCCAAAAAGTCACTCGAAGGACCAAAAAGGATGTACGGTGCGCACAATCCTTTTATGATAGTTTGATAGTGATTTGATAGAGAGCGAGAGAAAGTCCGTTTTTGATACTGATGTCGTTTATTGATCGACTGATAGAATGATATGAGTACGCGCGGAATGATTGATGACCGAATGCGAACTGAAGTTATATTGCTAACAATTACCTAAATCGCGTCAAATGCTGATGCTACAATTTGGTGTACGCGCTTGCCCGTACAAGCTCATAGAATATGTTGTCACTGTCTATTGATTTCGATTGCCCCAATATTTTAAACACATCCCCTCTTACTAATAAAAACTTCTTCAACGTGTGAATAGTTATACAGGAGTTTTTAAGTTATACACACGTTACACAGAGTCTATACATGGTCTATACAGAGAAATTTGTATGGAAATGACAGCATCGTTATACAGGCCTTATGTCAAAAAATGATTATTAGTAGAAAAAATCTTATGCACCCTCTATACACGCTGTGTAACTTTTTATTAGTAAGAGGGATCGTGTTATCGGCCGGAAATGGCGACATTGTTAATTAATAGTTTGACGACACAATATAAATTTGATTAATGACTAATTTAAGTGGGTGTGTATCATGACTAATGATTCCTGAGTCTTGAGTCATAATAAGGATTTAAACTAGTGTTTTTCAACCTTTAATATATGATTCAACTCGCAGCCCTTTTAGCATGGCCTGCCTTTTTAGGAATAGTTACACAATTTCCTAAAAAAAACTTTAATTAAAATAATAATTAATGGTTAAAAAAGAAACAAAAAAAAAACACGCTTTTAGCACGCACTAAGCCAATCGGACTCGTCGGGCGGACATCCAAGATGGCGTTGTCGCGTCGTAAAAAACTACGACACGACGTCGCGTCGTATAAACACACGACACGACGCCGCGCCGTCGGTACATCCAGGTAGGGTCGATGTATCGACGGCGTCGTGTCGTGAGTTTTTACGACACGACGTCGCGTCGTATAAACACACGGCACGACGCCGTCGGTACATCCAGGTAGGGTCGATGTATCGACGGCGTCGTGTCGTGAGCTTTTACGACACGACGTCGCGTCGTATAAACACACGACACGACGCCGTCGGTACATCCAGGTAGGGTCGATGTATCGACGGCGTCGTGTCGTGAGTTTTTACGACACGACGTCGCGTCGTATAAACACGACACGACGCCGTCGGTACATCCAGGTAGGGTCGATGTATCGACGGCGTCGTGTCGTGAGTTTTTACGACACGACGTCGCGTCGTATAAACACACGACACGACGCCGTCGGTACATCCAGGTAGGGTCGATGTATCGACGGCGTCGTGTCGTGAGTTTTTACGACGCGACGTCGTGTCGTGTTTTTGTGTCCCGGCCCTTACCATGTATATATCAGAAAAAAAAACACAGTTGAAAAGTAAACAAATAGTTGAGTTTTAAATTTCTGCGGTTCATATTCCACAGTAAACTAATTTTTGTGGTACGGCGCGACTTACGTTTTTTTTGCCCATGTTATTGTCTTGACTGTGATGATGATGATAATGATGATGATGATGAATGATGATGTTTCAGGTGCACGAGCGATCTTTAATGACGGACATCCTCATGGGGCTGCTGAAGAAAATCGCCAAAGTGAGTACCATCATATTGTAATATCATTCTAGTGCCGTGGAGTCCTGGGGCTCCGCAAAGGCCTTGTATTGATAATACTTTAGGGTGTGTATGTGCCCCTTGTGTAGAGTTCACTGTGAAAGTAGCAGCGCTGAAACAGCAAAAATGTTTAATGATTTGTATGTGTAAGCGACCCAGTGTCATATTTCCATACAAATTTAAATTACACTTTCAGCGCTGCTATTTTCACAGTAAACTCTATGTAGTTGATTCAAGGACAATTATTATTTTTTAAGAACCGTCAAAAATGTCACTTCGTTAGACTCCGCCAACAACAGAAGTTTGAACTTTGAGGACCGCTGACCTAAACAAAAAAAAATATGTTACAGAAACGCAAACACCTCAAACTGGTGATATCATCAGCTACCATGGATGCACAGTCCCTGAGGGAGTATTTCGACCTTGGAGGTGGAACCAGCGTCATCATGTCTATGGAGGGGAGGTTGCATCCGATAGATGTGTTCTATGCGGCCGGTGAGTGGGACTATATGTGGGAGAGAGATGGGAGATGTGTAGGAAAGAGATGGGAGATATGTAGGAGAGGAAGAAAGATATTTCGTGGAAGAGAGATGGGAGATATGTGAGAGGGAGATATGAGGGAGAGAGATGGGGCCATGGGGGGATATTAAGTGGGTGAGAGGTAGGATATATATGAAGAAGGATGTAAATAATGATATGATAAATTATGAAAGAGGGTGTTATTTTTATAATATAAAAGATATATCGAGTGTGTGGGAAAGAAACAGAGATATGTGTGGGAAAGAGATATAGAGGTATAGTGCATATTAAGTCTCTAGCTACTAGCGCGTTCAGTTCTAAATATTTTTTTTCAATACTTACCAAGCTTTCTGGACAAATCTTTATGTAATCTGACACAAATAATAATAATTTCACACCACGTCAGTCTGGCCCCGTGCTAAGTACCTGAAGGACTTGTGTTACAGGTACCAGACAACGGAAATATATTTAATACTTTTATACTATACATATTATGTTTAAGATTTTTATTATATCATACACATATTTAATACACATCCATGACCCAGGAACTTTGAAAACTTTTTGTTCCGTCGGCGGGATTCGAACCCGCGACCCCCGCCGGGGGGCTTGAGCTATCAATGGCCCACCAATTGAGCCACAGAGGTCGTCAAAAAATATATAATATATTATAATACTCCCCACACCGGTTTCGGTGACGGTGGCCGGTTTAATTGAAACCAGGCCAGGTACGCAGGAGTAATTTTATAGTGCCAAGTGTGTGCGCAGTACACAAGAGCACTCTCTATTCCTTTACTCTCATAACCCAGTGGGACGGCAGACCGACACGACCGGCGAGAGATCAGGCGCAGGACCGACTTTTTAAATGCCCATCCGACGCATGGATCATCTTACTTGTCAGACAATCAGGTGATCAGCCTGCATTGTCTTAACCAAACTTGGAAATAACATGTTTCCAACGCGGGAATCGAACCCGCGACCCCCGGCTTGAGCTACCAATAGCCCACCAACTGAGCCACAGAGGTCGTCAAAAAATATAGAATAGACCACGCAGCATATAGGCTGTTAATGGAAGTTCACAGTTCCTGTGTTTATTCTAGTTATTTAGAAGGTATGTAACATATTCCAGAGCCTGTCCCGGACTACGTGCAGACGACAGTGGAGACGGTCATCAAGATACACGAGAACCAGCCATTTGGAGATATACTAGCCTTCCTCACATCACCGGTATATACAGAGTTTGGTTTTGTGGCGGTAGCCCACAATTAGCGGCACATTCCTGCATCGCGCTATCGAAGTTTTCTCAGTGCGTCGGTATATACAGCATGACTGGTGAGACATGTTCAATATTCGAGGACGTGATATTTGGCTATTATATTATTTGAAAAAAAATTATATCAATTGATCACTGAGTAAATGTAGCTTAAAGTTAAATAATTATTTACCCAACGCATGGACACCGCGCGCGGGAGGGGTAGCGCGCCGGCGCGGGGGGCGCACGTCGCCGCGCCGGCCGCATAGTAATTTACTAAGTGCCCATGATTCATTTGTTTAAAGGGAAATTTGGTCAAAAAATAAGTACCTAATTTTATTACATAATTATAATGAGAATTGAGTACTGAATACTCTCCTTAATTATCGGTATTGTTTCACCAGTCATGTTGTATACGACCGCGACAGCTGAAATGTACCACGTGGGCTTCGGCCTGACCGAGCATAACACCTCGTTCGGTCAGAAAATCGTCCTTTGTGGCTACGGTCCACCACGGTCATAACTCATAAAAGTTATAACCATACCTTTACGACTTACGTAACTAATAAACTTACCCTTACGTAACTTATAAACATTCCCTCACATAACTCACAAATCTCACAATTTCAGGAGGAGATCCTATCAGCACTCGAAACACTCAACACGTACGCGCAAGACAACAACGACCGCAACGACCGTAGAAAGCACTTCCCATCAGGTGTAGGAGCTGTCAACATGCTCGTTTTGCCGCTATACGGAACCCTGCCTCATTATAGACAGCTGAAGGTGTTCCAGTCGGCTGATGGGAAGACCAGGAAAGTGGTGCTGGCTACTAACATAGCGGAGACAAGTGTTACTATACCGGGGATTAATTATGGTGAGTAGTTCTATCACGGTTACTGGACCGTTTTTGGTGAAATTGTCTTGCAAAAGAGGAGAAAAGATAATGTACACTGTCATTGAACTGTAATTACTAATATTTTATTATTCTGTCTGTTAGTGTCTAAACCATAAAGTTAATGTACCTAGCGGAATAGAGAAACAAAGGCCTGAGCAAGCGAGATGTCACTATCAGTAACACTGTGTGGTAAAAAGAGACGTGTGATACATGACAGCAGAACTCGTTTTTTGACGTCCAGTCGGCACGTATCGGCACGTTGACAATTTAATCTCATAGAATTCATGTTCAATCATGCTTGTGTAAGTGTATATGTACACATATTTTTACACACAGATGAAAACCAATAGGCTACTTGACCTAATTTTTTTCTTCATGCTAATCGCTTCTTAATCATTAATTTTCACGAAATAAACTAATATTTTATTATTTTACACAGTAAAAACCCATAAAAATGTTGATTGAAAAATACGCCTTATAAATGGCGCCGAAAACACTGTCCGCCATAGTGTGACGTCACACTGTTTGTATTTTAGAGTCTCTTTATTTAACATTTTTTTATGTGCTAAATGTACGAGTCTTAAGGTGCCCAAAAATTATAAAAGAATTAAATAAGAAATTAGAAATCATTTGTAATGTTGAAAACTTTTGGAGAAAAGTTTTGGCCATTTCATTTCCCGTCTACAATAAATAGCAGCGTTTTACCTACCAATAAAACGCTTATAATATAACACTTTACAAACTCGAAGCCTATTTATATATATATTATGAGATAGCGTGTTTGTTTTTGTCATCCGAGGCGGTTTCTCTATTTCCATCTCTTTTTCCCTTAAACGTCATTCGACTTTTCACACCTGTCAGTTGCTCTAGACATCTTGATGTCAAATTTAAAAAGTATAAATGTCGGATGTCGAGAGCAGCGCGCTCATTGGTTTTACATAATATATATATATACACATACCAGGCAGATATACAAACTGTAGGCTTCGAGTTTGTAAAGTGTTTTAATAAGCGTTTTATTGGTAGGTAAAACGCTGCTATTAAAAAACTGTTCCAAACTCGAAGCCTATTTATATATATATTATGAGACGTGTTTGATATCGCCTGGTGTGAAAAGTTATTTAAATAAAATAGGAAAAGATAGTACAAGTAAAAATAGTTTAATATTTTAAAGTTCAATAATAGATCATACAAAAATAAAGAATATAATAATAAATCATCCATTAGGTATATAATTTGACAAAATCAACTAAACATTGAACTAAACAATAATAATTCATAACTTAGACAAAAATAAAATTCAATTATTAAAAATAAACCTCAAAAACAAAATCTAAATAGGTGTAAATAATTTTGTAACTGACTTAACTTCTTGATTAGGTTTTATTATTCTTTTATAATATTTTAAAAATACATTTTGCGAACGCCAGTTTCCTCTTTGTAAAATTTCCTCAATAGGAAAATTTTGCACCCAATTTTTAGATGCAACAGCAGGGCGAAAACTACCTGGTGTGGCTTTTATACCCGCTTCGGATAGTAATGATTTTAGCCAATTTGAAATTGTTGTTTTAGACGCCACTTTAGGTGGACCACAAACTGTCAGAAATAAGTTATCTAATTTACATTCATCTCGCCTTGCTCTAGATAGTTGAATTAGAGATTTTATCCAAAAGATGGGATCTAGAGCCTGAGATTCATTATTCTGAACCAGTTTCCATCCAGATTGCCTATAATCGGCATTATCAGTCTTTGAACCGTATTTAGGCCAGAAAATGACACTATCATTTGATATCAAACAATTCTCAGGATCAATAGACAATAAAGTTAGATCGTGTATACGCCTTCCAGAACAAAGTAATAAAATACACGCTGTACGCCTAGAACACTCATATAAATTTAAATCTGTATTAAAAGTATTACAAAGCCAGGTAGATAGAAAATCAATGTCCCATATAGGAGGTTTATCATTTTTCGGGCATTTATTGCAGATTGATTTTAAAATGTGCTGTACAAGCGGATGGGAACTAAGTTGTCTACATTCGTTAGGGTCACATAAAGTTGACACTACAGATTTATGAAGCATATTAATAGTATTTCTAGAAAGCTTATGTACTTGAAAAAGGTCTGATAAATACCTAGCAAGATCTGACCCTGTAGGAGTAACTATAGATACATTATTCTGATGGGCCCAAATACACCACCTTCGCCATGCACACTCATAAGACCTCCTAGTAGAGTCACGCCAACTAGATTTTAAAAGGTTAATTTGATCGGGTGTCCAGCCTTTTAGTGCCTGGGTCCACCCCCACATTTCCAAACTTCCGTTACCACGTTCTGTACTCGTGGGGACGGTTGATTGATCTTTACATCGACAAGGACTTTGTCTAGTTTTAGGATCGTGAACGGAGCTTCTAGAGCTTGGCTGGCTAGAAGGCGGCTGGCCTTCACCCATCTTGGTGCTATAATTAGATAGCTCCCCTGTGCGTTGTTCAAATGCGAAAGTACCCGAGGCTTGAGAAAAGTGGGTGAGAATACCCAGTCGAGGGGATAGTTCCAAAGACGACTTAATGGGTCGTGAATTTTCGCCTGATAGCCCATTAAATCTAGGCTCGGATACCGAGGGACTACATGGGCTGAACGAGGAGCAAATAGTTCTATCACCGGCAGTACCGTTTTTCTGAAAATTATCTCTGTGATCGAAGGCAGAGGATGCCATATTTATAGGGTCAATTTTTGTCTCGACAACCGATCTGCTTCCACATTGTATCGGCTGGACAGATGGTGAAGTGATAGATTGACCTTGTGTCGATCTAGGATTGCAAATATCTGACGTGACAGACTTAACAGAGATTGGATTTGAGAGTCTTCGTTTTTTAGAAACGCAAGAGTTGTTATGTTGTCCAACTGCACTGGCATAGTGGTTTTTACTCGATGTGAAATTAAATTTTGAAAATTTTTGAGAATCACCATCTCTATGTGGCTTGAATGCAAGGACTGCTCGCGAGTCCACCAAGTTACGGTCAAACGCAGGTCGTCTATTTAAGTTCCCCAATCCGAATCCAATGTATCGGTGGTTAGGTAATGAGACACCGGATTGAACTGAATCGCAAATCAAATATGTAGGTTTCGAACCCACTATAGAATTTCCAGAAACGCCAGCATTGGCACACGGAATAATTTCTTTGGAGGCATGTCCCGTAACTTTTGACAAAGGTCTAAAAGATTTCAATAGTCTACGTGACCTCTCGTGACACAAGGACTCACGAAATTGAGATGACCTAAAAACTGTATCGTTTTTAAATTGGCCATCTTTAATTGATAGATCTCTAAACATATTATCTGTTTTATGCACAGAGTTTTGTCTGTTGGTAACCATTCTAGATTGCGGGTCCGGTCCCACATTACGCCCAAAACCAGTAAGGTTTGTTGATCTAGGGCAGATTTTAACCAGATTACTGTCTAACCGAGGTAAATCATTTAAGTCAAAGTTAGATTTATGTGTTTGCGCAACATCTTTACATAATATATCTGGAGAACAATTAAAAAATTTTCTGAGTACACAATTAGGTGTATTCCCTGCTCTCGTAATATTATCCGAGCTAGCCAATTTGGACGCGAATACCTTGGAAGCTGTCGCTAGACCTATTGGCAGGTATATTATTTGAAACAGGTTGCCTTGGTAAATTATGGTCAACCCCATGTCTTTGAAAGAGATAGTTTGGAGCGGATGGTTTAAAAAAATTTATATGTTGGTAAAATGAAGGAGAGGTTTTACTTTTAACGGAATTCTGTAGCCCATGATTAATAAGTATGGATCCGCTCCTAACTTTACCCATCTGTTTGGGAATAGTTGTAGTTGACGGGCTCCGAATTAGTCAGTATTTCTTTTTAAAGTTTCCGTCTCGACGAGAGGCGGTATGATATGTTTTATTGGCTTGTAGCCCGCTCCCTGAGGGATGAGGACCTCTAGGACGAAAATTCCTTCCTTGCGTAGGAAGACGTGGAAAGTTATTAAAAATCGGTTGGTATGGCACACCTTGCGCAGGTTGCATAATAGAATTAAAGGGTGCAATATTTTGTGACGGTATATAATTATTATTATATCCAAAATTTGTTCCACTGTGCGCCAGTGGGAGTAGGTTCTGACCTTGCGCAGGTACAGTGTTGTAAAATTTTTCGGAAAAAGATTTTCTAGCTAAGGTTTTATCAGATTTTTGAGGCCAAAAAACTTTACTACTACCTCCATTTTTATCAATAACAGCCGAAAAATCGGTTTTATTAAATAAACTTTCACAAGTTGGAGGTATTTTTCGGAGGGTAGATTTAACAAATTTATTTTTAACCGATTTCAATAAAGCGTCTCTGCGCTGCTGTATAATATCGGCTCGATGGCCACATGCCATCTGCAAAAGATCGTTTGAGATTTTACTAAACTCCCCTTGCGTAAAAAGTTCGCAAATTTTAGATTCTACTGACTTCGTGTCAGTAACTTGCACGGAACTTAACCACGAAATAAAATTCTTAATCATTTGTTCCAATGCCTCATTTTGTTTGAGGATGGCTAATGAAATGGCTGCGAAACCACGTTCTGTATATGATAAATTTAAAGACGATTCATATGGTTTTAACTCGTCATTACAATCCAATTCTACGAAACCAGGATTGGCACAGTACAATTTTTGTACGTCTGAATATCGTACTTCCGACCAATTATCGGTTTCAAAATGCTGCAATGAATTTAGCTTTTCAATATGACTTAGCGAAGCTTTTTGTATATTTGGTTCCTTCACTATAGTAGAAACCGGCATAGAAAAGGATGGCTCAGATACAGGTATCGACTGAGACTGATTTAATTCGGCAGAGCCAGGCATTTCATGCACATTTTCATCTTCCAAATTAAAATTTTCAAATAACTCACCGCTGATGTTAGCGTCCAGTATGTCTGCATCTGGACTATTGTCCTGCACGGCATTTTCACTAGGCAAAAAGTTACTTAAATAATTTTGAATGTTATTAACCTGTAAAATTAACTCTTCTATAACTTCACTGCTATGACGTGGACGTTTAGCCGAAACCGAAAATAATTCTTCTGAATTATTGCGTTTATCCATAATTTCTTTTTAATTATATTAGATTAAAATTAAAATTTTAACAAAAATAACTAAAAACGAACGGTAACACCGTTTAAAATACTAGAGAACCGCACGGATCAAAAAACAAACCGCCAATGAGCGCGCTGCTCTCGACATCCGACATTTATACTTTTTAAATTTGACATCAAGATGTCTAGAGCAACTGACAGGTGTGAAAAGTCGAATGACGTTTAAGGGAAAAAGAGATGGAAATAGAGAAACCGCCTCGGATGACAAAAACAAACACGCTATCTCATAATATATATATAAATAGGCTTCGAGTTTGGAACAGTTTTTTAATGGAGATAATATATAAAACTGGTGTTTTATTTGAATTACTCAAGAAAATATATTTTGCAAATCTTTCTAGGCTTATTCTTATTATTTATGTACAAATAAACTTACACATAACGAGCGCGATAAATAAAAGATATTAAATTACGAACATGATGACGTCACATCCAAATCGGAAGTACTGCAAAAGCGTTTTAGTCAGTACAAATCATATTTTCATAAAATCATATTTTCAAATCGACTTTATTTATCAATCATAAGCTTTTATTTGATGATAAGGGTGAAATATGTTTTCCTAGGCCAAGTTCTACTAGAAATATGCATTTGTTCAATGAAATTGAATATAGGTCAAGTAGCCTATTTCGGTTTCGTTTGACAGCTCGAGTTTGTTGCTCTATTCTGCTAGGTATTATATCTCTATTCTTTATGGTCTAAACACACTAGGCCGAAGTTACGCGGCGTAAATTCCGCATGATTACGCCCGCAATGTATTTTAAATTACAGATGACACACTACTCCATCCCGTTTCGTTCGTATTTTGTATGCGTTTGACATTTTTACATGCCCATCCATGCGTCGGATGGCCATGTAAAAAGTCGGTCCTGCGCCTGATCTCTCGCCAGTCGTGTCGGTCTGCCGTCCCACTGGGTTATGAGAGTAAAGGAATAGAGAGTGCTCTTGTGTAATGCGCACACACCTGGGCACTATAAAATTACTCCTGCGTGCCTGGCCTGGTTTCAATGAAACCGGCCACCGTCACCGAAACCAGAGGGAGTATTATATTATTCCATACTAACATAACACCCGCATTTACAGTGATAGACTGCGGGTTCCACAAGCTCGCCCACTACAGCGTGTCCGCCGGGGTGGAGTGTGTGACTGTATGTTCGTACAGCGTACAGAACGCGACGCAGCGAGCGGGCAGGGCGGGGCGGACGGCGCGCGGACAGTGTTATAGGTGAGAAATGAAAAAAAAGAAAAAAAAATGAGAGGTGTCAAGGGACACCCTGATGGAGCGAAGTTGCTTTCTATGACAGACAGCAAAAAGTGTCGTCACAACTTTTAGTCTTTTTTAGGGTTCCGTAGCCAAAATGGCAAAAAAACATAACCCTTATAGATTCGTCATGTCTGTCTGTCTGTCTGTCTGTCCGTCCGTATGTCACAGCCACTTTTCTCCGAAACTATTAGAGCTATACTATTGAAACTTGGTAAGTAGATGTAGTCTGTGAACCGCATTAAGATTTTGATGCAAAAATGGAAAAATTATTAAAAATTTTAGGGGTCCCCCATAGGTACAACTGAAACAAAAAATTTTTTTTTTTATCTAACTTATGCGTGTGGGGTATCTATGGATAAGTCTCCAAAAATCATATTGAGGTTTCTCATATCATTTTTTTTAACCTGAATAGTTTGCGAGAGACACTCTTCCAAAGTGGTAAAATGTGTGCCCCCCCCCTCTAATTTCTAAAGATAATTCTAAAAAAAATAAATGATGTAGATTACTACAAAAACTACCAACGAAAATTGGTTTGAACGAGATCTAGCCAGTAGTTTTTTTTATGCGTCATAAATGGTAAACCTTAATCTAAATTTCATGAAATCGACTGAAATATAAAAATAAATCAAAAACATTTTAATATTTTCATAAAAATAAACCTTATTGCTGCTGCGGAACCCTTCATGGGCGAGTCCAACTCGCACTTGGCCGCTTTTTTTAAGTGTAGCTCCCTTTCGCAACGCGCGATAAGGATAAGTTCATCGAATAATAATGTGATAAAACTCTGGAATGAACTGTCGTCAGCAGTATTTCCGGATCAATACTGCAAACCTTCAAGAAGAGAGCGTATTCCCTCTTGAAAGGCCGGCAACGCACCTGCAACTCTTCTGATGTTGCGAATGTATGAGCGACGGCAGTTATATCTGTTGTCCCTTTGCTCGTACCTTTTTAACCCTCGTTTACCCCCCTTTTTTGTAAAAACAAAACTTATTATGTAAAAACTAATCCATGGCACATCACGTCATGACCAATTTGGCATAGTATGGTTATATATTAGGTGTAACTTGCGACCTCCCCAAGGCTTTTGACACCGTTGAGCTTGCTATCTTGGCCTGGAAATTGCACCGCTACGGCATAAGGGAATATCGGCCCTCGACCAATTGACATCTTACTAAAATAACTAGAAATAAAAAATTGAGAACAAATACAATAAAGGTCCATCAGGATTGAAATATGATTCGGTGTCCTACAGGGATCCATTTTAGGCACATCTCTTTTTCTCATGTATATAAATGTCTTAACTGAGATAATTATTATATTCCAGACTGTACACGGAGGAGGCTTTCAACCAGCTCCCCCCCCTCACGGATCCGGAGATACGGCGCGCGGACCTCTCCGCCGCGCTGCTGCAGCTACGAGCGCTGGGCATTGAGAACCTGCTCAGGTAAGAGCCTGTTTCATCCCTGATAAGTGTCGGATCCACAACTTATCTGAGAGAGACAGTATCTGTCAGACTTCTTGACTTCCTGATAAGTGCCAGATTGGCTAGGATATCTGACAGATGGAGTTTGGAATGTCTGTCAGATTAAAGTTGTGGAGGAATCAGGAAGTGGTGAATCAAAGTGCCGGATAGGCTATCCACAACTTAACATGACAGATAGAGTATGGTGTATCTGTCAAATAAATTATGGATAGCCTATTCAACAGTTATCAGAAAGGGGGGGAAACAGGGGCCGTACCACGAAACCGTTTTGAGACTCAAACAATCGTATGAGAATGCCGCGTCCTGCTCTAACAAACGAGAAATGACGTTGTTAGAGCAGGACGCGGCATTCTCTATTCGATTGTTTGAGTCTCAAAACGGTTTCGTAGTAGGCTTACAGGCGCTAAGTCTCGCGGAGAACATAACACACGCTCCCCTCCTCCCCCCCTCACGGCCCTCGTGGCTTGCTAGACCAATGTCGGTAGAAATTGAAACATATAACCGCTAGAAATTACCTAGGTCATAAAGTGACATTTTACTTCAATTTTTGTCGGTCGCGGTCGCTCGGCGCGAGTTCGAAAAGCCACCTTTAGTTTATATTAGATAGTGCCCGCTACTACGTTGCGCCAAAATTAGTTTATCGCGCGGGAACCGTACATTTTTCAGAGATAAAAGGTATCCTGTGTCCTTTCCCGGGACTTTAAGTATCTCCATACCAAATATCAGCAAAATCGGTTCAGCCGTTTGGGCGTGAACATTCAGACAGACAGACAGACATACTTTCGCATTTATAAAATTAGTATCTTTTTCATCAATCATATTTTATAACTTGTTACTTTTTAACCGACTTCCAAAGAGGTGTTCGGCTGTATATTATTTTTTATTTTTCTTTCTTCAGGTTTCCCTTCCCAACCAAACCTCCGGCTAAGCACGTGCTTTCAGCGTTAGAGCTGCTGTTAGCTCTCAAGGCCGTGGACAAAACCGGCGGACTGACGCAGCGCGGGGAGATGATGGCGGAACTGCCTGTGAGGCCGATGTGCGCTGCCATGTTGGTCAATAGTGGTGAGTTACCGAGTAGAATGGTATATTATCTTACATTGATAAAGTTTCGAAACAGTCTCGAGATAATCTCATATATAACGGGGTGTAACCATAAAGTTAATATATCCAGCGGAATAGAGAAACAAAGGCCTGAGCAAGCGAGATGTCACTATCAGTAACACTGCGTGGTAGAAAGAGACGTGTGATACATGACAGCAGAACTCTTGTTTTGACATCCAGTCGGCACGTATCGGCACGTTGACAATTTAATCTCATAGAATTCATGTTCAATCATGCTTGTCTTAGTTATACTGACAGATTTTATCGACAAACTGTCTGTCACTTTGTCTATTCTTCCGTAGAAAGAAACCGTTTCTATGGTGACCATGTTACGCCTGCTGGAGACAGACTGACAGACAGCGAAGTCTTAGTAATTAAAGTTCCCGTTCCCGTTTTTACCCTTTGGGTACGGAACCCTGATGATATGATATTTTATTTTGTGATTTCAGGCGAATACGGCTGCATAGACGAGATACTCTCTATAGTGTCGATGTTACAAGTGGACGGTATATTCGTGAAGGGGAGCGGGAAGACCGCCATAGAGGCCAGGGTCGCCAGACGAAATAATTTCGAGGTAAGTTGGCTGGTGGGAGAAGGGGGAGAGAGGGGGGGGGGAGTTTGAGAGAAAGGTAGAGAGGAAGAGATTGAGAGAGGGAGAGATGTTCTGAGAAAGGGGTAGCAAGAGTTTTAGGGAGAAGGGAGAGAGTTGGTACGAAAGGAAGGTAGAGTTTAAGTGAGAGTGGGTGGGCAAGTTTTAGTAAGAGGAAGGGCGGGAGCGTTTAATATTTAAACGCTCCCTCTCTTATTAGAGAGGGAGAGTTTGTCAGAAGAAGAAAGAGTTTATGTCGGAGAGGGAGGGAGAGTGTGAGAGAGGGGAGGGAGAGTTTGTCATGATTACGATTCCGATGGCAGACCTGTGAGTCGTAATCGAATAAATTTCTATTACAAGTTAGAACCTTATCATACTAGCGGTCGGCGAGCGGTTTCGGGGCGGAGCGGGCGCGCAGCGAATACGTCGTGGACGCCATACAATCCACTACAAATACGCAACAAAACGTAGTGAATCTGCCGCGCGTCCGCGACGCATTCGCTGCGCAGCCGCGGCGTGTTCGCAACGGATTCGCCGCGCACCCGCTCCGCTCCGCAACCGCTCCCAAACCGCTAGTATGATAAGGCCCTAAGGTCCTTAATGAATGGTTTTTCAATAATATATCTATTGAGTATGGACGCTTCACACCACGTCAGTCTCGCCCCGTGGTAAGTACCTGAAGGACTTGTGTTACAGGTACCAGACAACGGAAATATATTTAATACTTTTATACTATACATATATTTAAGATTTTTATTATATGATAAATATATTTAATACACATCCATGACCCAGGAACCTTAAAAACTTTTTTTTTGTTCCGTCGGCGGGATTCGAATCCGCGACCCCCGGCTACCAACAGCCCACCAACTGAGCCACAGAGGTCGTTCAATAGTTAACATCTTTCTTCGCAGGTGGCTGAAGGTGACATACTAATGTACCTCAATGTGTATGACTCGTACGCGGCGGTCCGTGACACCAGAGCCGCCAAGGAGTGGTGCCGGAGACGGTACATCAACCACAGGGTTATGGAGAAGGTGGGTAGACGTAGAGAGACCCATTAGGGCCTATTTGGTACCTATAAGTCCTATCTAATAACCAGTCATATGTTCGCGATAATATAAGAGCCGCAAGGCGAGTGATACTTTGATAGTACCTACATAGTCCCAATACCTGGTGGTACCTAGTGCCAGTCAGGTGCCTAGTCCCACTAGTATAATAATAGCTCCCACACCGGTTTCGGTGACGGTGGCCGGTTTCATTGAAACCAGGCCAGCTACGCAGGAGTAATTTTATAGTGCCCAAGTGTGTGCGCAGTACACAAGAGCACTCTCTATTCTTTTACTCTCATAACCCAGTGGGACGGCAGACCGACACGACCGGCGAGAGATCAGGCGCAGGACCGACTTTTTACATGCCCATCCGACGCATGGATCATCTTACTTGTCAGACAATCAGGTGATCAGCCTGCATTGTCCTAACCAAACTTGGAAATAACATGTTTCCAACGCGGGAATCGAACCCACGACCTCCGAGTCAAGAGCCGCGCTCTGTAAATATAGTCCCACTAGGTCCTGTATCTAGTCCCATCAAGTTCATTCTGGTACGCAGTCCTATCAGATCAGAATATAGTCCCATATATCAGGTCCAATAAAGTACCTAGTACCATAATTAGGTTCCATCTAGCACTCTAGGTACCATGATAGATGAGACACTAGGTACATACTGGACTCTAATTACCAGTCCCAGTTACCATCACGTCCATTCTGGTAGTCAGATCAGGTCCCCATCAGGTCCCACTAGTTCGAGCTTAGTTCGTTACTTTATTTTACATATTTTATTGTTATTTCAGGCTTATGAAATCAGATGCAGCTTAGAGAAGTTAGTGAAGAATAAGTTTAAACTGGAAGACGCGGTGTTCGACGGACCGGATCTGGGCACAGGTATATTACTTTTATTTTTAACTTTTTAATAAAATATGTAAATAAATGTGTGGTTTTTACGCAAAAACTGCAAAATTTTGATATCTACTGTATGCCCATGTAAGACAACATCTGACCGCCGCTAGTTGAGCTATTGCATAGCTTTTATTGAGCGCGGCGACCGAATCAAGAAATTCCGTAACGAAAAAAAACCTAACACACCCCACTCCGACAGTGAAGTTCGGTGCGGCGTTGCCAGACGGCACGGTGTTTTTGGGCGTCCGACTTATAATTGCGACGTGCGACTATGCTATGCAACAGCTTTACCGCGGCAGTCCCCAAGTGTCACACGTATTTTTAGGGTTCCGTACCCAAAGGGTAAAAACGGGACCCTATTACTGAGACTTCGTTGTCTGTCCGTCTGTCTGTCTGTCTGTCTGTCGCCAGGCTGTATCTCAAGAACCGCAATAGCTAGACTTCTGAAATTTTCACAGATTGTGTATATCTGTTGCCGCTATAACAACAAATACTAAAAAAACAAATTAAAATTAGGGGGGCTGCCATACAACAAAAGTGATTTTTTCGGCCTTTTTTGCTCGACATCAATAATGGCAAAAGGTAGGCACTTGAAATTTTCACAAAGGCCTTAAATGTATGTATACTTAAATAATTAATCATAATATTTAAATAAAATAAAAATTTAAGGGGGGCTCCCATACAAAAAACACAATTTTTGGCCTATTTTTGCTCTATAACGGTACGGAACCCTTCGTGCGCGAGTCCAACTAGCACTTGACCGATTTTATTTTTATGTATAAAAGCTTTTTCGTCATTTTATGACGACCAAATGAGACGATACGTAACGAGATTTCATCTCAATCATGTTGAAACCATTTCTTTCTCTTTCCCCAGGCAAAACCATCCGCATAATGAAGGCAGTTCTCTCCGGATTATTCCCGGCGGCGGCGCGACTCACTCCGTCCGGTTACCGCGGGCTGCGCGGCGCCGAGCTGTACATTAGTGGTGATAGCTGTCTGTATCACACACAACAACCGAGCTGGTGGGTAAACCCATACTTATATAATATATTGTTACGTGCTAGGGTTCGAAGGATTTGGAGAGAAAGACCTGCTGACTCTCCTGAAGACTTTATTCACAAACACTAGGCCACACAAAGCACTAGGTTATATATACTGCGTGACTGGTGACTGGTGAGACATGTTCAATACTCGAGGACGTGATAGTTGGCTATTATATTAGTTGAAAAAAAATAATATTAAAAAATAATATCATTTGATCACTTAGTAAACGTAGCTTAAAGTTAAATAATTATTTACCCAACGCATGGACACCGCGAGCGGGAGGGGTAGTTGTGTGGTGTTTATTTGGTAGCGCACGCCTCTGCACCGGCCGCATAGTATGCCTACTTGCCTAGCCGCGTAATTTACTTAGTATCCATGATTCATTTATTTTTGAGAAATTCGGAAAAAATCAAGAACCTAATTTTATTACATAATTATAATGAGAATCGAGTGCAGAGTACTCTCCATAAGTATCGGTAATGTCTCACCAGTCATGTTGTATATATAGCTTCCGAAAGTTATCCTAAAAAGCACTACAATTAATGGACACGACGCGTCGCCCGCGCTTTACGTTCGACCGCGCGCGCGCCTCCCCCCGCGTCACCCCCACGTCACCCCCACTTATATCCACCGCTGCGAGTGACCTTTCTGCTACGATTTTAAATGGGATAAAATATGTCATAAAAAAAAATTACATCCAATTTTTTTTTGTTAAATGGACTCGCCTAATGATACCTAAGCCCTGGAAAAAATTTGGCAGAAAGGTTTAATTGCACCCTGTATATTATAAAAGCGAAAGTGTGTCTGTCTGTCTGTCTGTTACTTCTTGACGCCCAAACTGCTCGACCGATTTTGCTGAAAGCCATGGAGATTACTTTAAGTCCCAATAAAGGACATAATATGGTTACCATAAAAATGCACAGTTCCCGCGCCACACTAATTCCGCCTCAACAAAGTTTTTTTTTATTGAAATAAGGTGGCAAACGAGCAAACGGGTCACCTGATGGAAAGCAACTTCCGTCGCCCATGGACACTCGCAGCATCAGAAGAGCTGCAGGTGCGTTGCCGGCCTTTTACGAGGGAATAGGGTAATAGGGTAGGGAAGGTAATAGGGGAGGGTAGATAATGGGAAAAGGGTAGGGGATTGGGCCTCTGGTAAACTCACTCACTCGGCGAGACACAGCGCAAGCGCTGTTTCACGCCGGTTTTCTGTGAGCCCGTGGTATTTCTCCGGTCGAGCTGGCCCATTCGTGCCGAAGCGTGGCTCTCCCACAGTAAAGTTGCAAGAAACATAGAACTTAAATATTATGTAAAATGTAAATCTATAAATAAACTAATCATATCATCATTCCAGGCTGGTCTACGCGTCAGTATCGACGTCCGCCGACAGGACGCTCATGCGAGACCTCATGGTGGTGAAGAGGGAGTGGCTGCTGGAGGTCGCGCCGCACTACTACAGGCTTACTTAAACGCACCTGAGAGTCATCTGGTGGTGCGGATCGCAGTCACCGGGTAATGCAGATTGTAGTTGCAACTTATCTAGTGATACGGATTCCATTTGAAAGTCTTCAGGTGATGCGGAAGCTACTACAGGCTTACTTAACGCACCTGCAGCTCTTCTGATGTTGCGAGTGTCCATGGACAACGGTAGTTGCTTTCGATCAGGTGACGCGTTAGGCTCGTTTGCCGCCTTATTTTATATTTAAAAAAACCTGGAAGTCTACTGGACGTGGTGCGAATCGCACTTGATACTTGAACGATGTGAACGCATTTACAACTTCTCCAGTGATGCGAACAACTCTACTAGTCCTCGGGTGACTGTAACACATTTGAGAATTGTGGTGATGCGTTTAACGCACTTGGAGCTCTCCCGGTTGTGCTGATTGCACTTGCAACTCACCTGGCGATGCGGATATGGCGACTGTTAAGCTTCGCGGCTCGCGCACATTTTGTAGGCGCGTGCCGGGGCTGGCCGGGGCGGGTCGGGGCTCAGCGCAGCGCATAATGCGCTATAGCACACTGTTGCCGGGTCGGGACGCATCGCATTGACGGATTTTAACGCTTACTGAGGCGGAGCGTGCCGGGGCGGGCCGGGACGAGTCGCCGCGCAACGCTCTGCCATGCTCTGCGCGACGAGTGACGGCGGGGCGATGCGGGGTGTGGCGGGGGCCGGGGCTTGCCGGGCCGCATCGCATCGTATCCGCGCGTCGCTTGCCGGGCGCAGCGGATCTTGTCGGCCCGTGTCGCATTGACGGAAATCCGCCGAGCAAAATCCGCGCCGATGCGCGCCGGCACAGTGGGCGATACGAGCATCCGCCTCCATACAAATTGTATGGAGGCGGATTTATGCGATGAGCCCCGGCACGCTGAGCCCCGGCAAGGCCCGTCTCAGTGTGCTCAGTCCTTTAAGGTAACACTCAGTAACATTTTATGATTACTGTACGTAAAAATTATCTGTTTCAAACAAAATGTATGGATCTTACGTCAAAATCTTTGGTAATAGTTAAATCATACTGAGTGTGGCCATTAGATTTTAAAATAGTCAACGAATTGTTGTAAAGGACATGTTTTTTTGTAAATATATTATGTTTTATATTTAATAAATTAAGTTTTTATAGTAAACTTGTTTTGACGTTTTTTTATTTCCTACTTAAGTAAATTGTTAAAGTTACGATAATGGTGCTTGACATAAATATATTCTTTTCCATTTATTTGAAGCAACATTGTCTATTTTTTAGTCTGCTGTCTAACTGCCGCAATCAGAGACTAATATCATTTAAGGCCGTCACAGACTTAGCTATAATATATATTAATATACCGTACTAAACACACTGAGACCAGAAATATATATTATAGCTGAGTGTGTGGTCACGGGAAAATTGTATAGAAAATATATTATAGTAATATGCCTAGCTATAAACATATTATTAATATATATTATAGCTAAGTCTGTGACGGCCTTTATAGGTCTACCAGAATCTGATGGCAATTTTTGACAGCAGATTTCATCATTCATTGGATTAATTTTTATATTTGCATGTTGAACACACAGAATCAGCCGCTATTTAGAAAAATAAGGATCAAAATGTTTTATTCCAATTACCCCGGTATTGCTAGAGTCCATTTTATTTCTCACTTTTTGCCATCAGATTCTGGTAGACCTATACATACCTGTTCAGCTCGACAAGGCTTTAAATGAACGTGGGTGACATTGACGGAAGCGCTGCTGGTAAAGGAGAACTGTCAAACACATGTCAAAAATGACGTTTTTGTACGATAGAAGTGTTAGTTCGTTTTCTCGCCACGTTCATATACAAACAGCCTTGTCGAACTGTACCTACTTGTTTTTAATTAATTAGTTAGTAATTTAATTAATTAATGAAGATTTTGACATAAGCCCATACATTATCTGTCATACTCTTCAATAAAGTGAAGTTTTATGGGAACGTGTGTGGCGGCCAAACTCCAAAGGCAGAGGTTACACGATCAATTTTTCATCAATCTGATCCAGCAATCCGATCCAGATTGACGAAAAATTGATCGTCTAACCCACGGATTGATGGATTGATCATTTTTTTAATATGGACTTTTTCATAACCATCAATATTCCGTCAATCGGATTGATGGATCAGATTGATGAAAAATTGATCGTCTAAACTCTAAAGAAAGATCTTCCGACCGAGCGAGGTGGTATGCCCGGTCAGGCCGGAGCCCACGTGATACATTTCAGCTGTCGTATACAGGGTGTAGCAAAAATAAGTGATAATACTGTAGGGTGTGTATGTGTTCCTTGTAAAGAGTTCACTGTGAAAGTACCAGCGCTGAAAGACCAAAATTTTTTTCACTTTTGTATGGGGAAACTCGTGAGTGACGCTCGGGCGCTTGCCCATACAAAAGTGAAAATTTTTTTTCGTCTTTCAGCGCTGCTACTTTCACAGTGAACTCTCTACAAGGAACACATACACACCCTAAAGTATTATCACTTATTTTTGTTACATACTGTATATACCGACGCACTTAGAAAACTTCGATAGCGCGATGCAGGAATGTGCCGCTAATTGCGTTTACCGCCACAGTTTAATCATCATTAAATTCTCCGAGTGCGGGAGTTAGTCTGTCATATTATTGTTTTTTCCATAAAGTTAATAATATACCTAGCGGAATAGAGCAACAAACTCGAGCTGTCGAACGTAACCGAAATTGGTTTTCATCTGTGTGTAAAATATATGTGTACGTATACACTTACACAAGCATGATTGAACATGAATTCTATGAGATTAAATTGTCAACGTGCCGATACGTGCCGACTGGATGTCAAAACAAGAGTTCTGCTGTCATGTATCACACGTCTCTTTCTACCACGCAGTGTTACTGATAGTGACATCTCGCTTGCTCAGGATTTTTGTTTCTCTATTCCGCTAGGTATATTAACTATATGGTTTTTTCCAAACAAAACAAAATAAGTACAGTCACTTAATTTGTTTATGCAAAACAAAATATTGGTAAGTACAGTGTTACGTCTTTAGTGTTTGTCTATGGTGGTATATAGAGGACACAGAGTATAGACTTCGGAGCAGTAGCAGGAGGGCACAAGTGAAAGGCTCGAGAGTGGTAGACCAACTATTTATTAAAATAATATTTAACTTATTCTAAGCTCTCTCTTAACTTATTCTAATTATAATATTATTATAGTAACGCGAACTGTTATATACTAGGTTAGTATATAATAGTGCCTAGCACTACTCTTTCCATTTGATATATAATCCCTGCATTCGGCCCGAGTCCCTCAGTTCCTGTCCATCTTTCTACATCCGCGCGCGGCATTTGCCTGGCTATATTTTAAAATCCATTTCTATTTCTTATTGTGAATAATTCCAAGTGTGTTTAAATAAAATCCTTTTTTTAAAAAGAGGTTTATAATTGACCGTCTAACATTGGTGGCTACGCGGCGGGATACCGACTTGGTATCCGTGGAAAACGTCTCCTTCTGTTTCCTCGTGAATAGTGTGTGTAAAAAGAACAATCTAATCGTGAAATCAAGTGAAAAATCAACTCAAAGCTCAAAAGTGAAAATAAAAATAAATCAAAATCAAAGTGAAAGTGTTCCAAAAAGTAAAGAAAAGAGTGTTGGTGTTTATTCTGCTATCAACAGCATTATTTGTGCTGCTCCGTGCTCGTGATGTTCCTGTATTCTTCGATTTTCATCATTGTGTCCTGCCAACTGTGAGTGTTAGAAAAATAATAACTGTCCTTTGGGGTCTACGAGTGCATCTGTTTTGTTTAAAGACAATTCTAAGAACTAGCTGACTAGCTGATAAGCGTATTGCATTAAGTACTGCACCGTGGCTGTCTATTACACCGATAGATTCATTTATAATAATTTTAATTAAATAATGTCATCACCACAACCACAACAACAACCACAACAACCACCACCACTAGTCCAAAAAAATACAAGGTCCCAGACACAGATTCAAATTTCGAAAATGGAACTAGATATAGGTATTCTGTTTAAGTTCATAAAACCCTTTGACGGGTCCAGGGAGAAATTAAATTCGTTCATAGCAAACTGTGATAATTCCATGAAATTGGCCACAGAAGACCAAAAACACATATTATTCAAATTCATATTATCACAACTTGAAGGTAAGGCAGAATCTACCTGCTCTATTAAGGAATTCGAGTCATGGGAGCAATTAAGTGTTTTCCTAAATACGCAATTCGGAGAGCGAAAACACTACGCTCATCTATTAACTGACTTACAAGAATGTCGGCAATTAAATAGTGAACCAGTCAATAAATTCGCGTTACGCGTAGAAACATGTTTGTCAAAATTGTTAACTGAAATTACTCTGTCAAATAAAAAGAAAAGCGAGTTGCAAGGTCGCATAAGTGCAATGGAAGACCTAGCTTTGCATACATTCTTGATCGGCCTTAAGCCTGAAGTCTCTAACTTAGTGCGTAGTAAAAGTCCCGCAAACCTAAATCAAGCTATTAATGTAGCTTTATCCGAAGAAGCAATTATAAATTTATTTAATAAGCGTAATCCACATTCATCATCTTTGTCTCAGCGTCAACCTTCCTCTAATCGATATGTCCAAAAACCTTCTTATCCTAACCAATTTTCTAAGCCTCAAATGCCAAGATTTTATGAGCAAAACATACAAGGTCTATTTTGTAGGTATTGCAAAACCCAAGGACACACTATTGAACAATGTAGAAAGCGTGAGTTTAATAATAACAGATTTAAAACTAATACTTTCCAATCTCCACAAAGACCAAATCAGGAACCTTTTAAGCCTAGGCCCGCGCGTATTAACTACGTTGAAAATGACAATACATATTATGACGAGTCTCAACCATCCACTAGCTTTGATTCTCCAAATAATTATAATGAAAATGATACTTTAAACGAATAGTGGGCTCACGAAGGTGTCTCGTGAGACCCAACCATCAACCAACAATACCCACATCTACTAATGACACCGCTTCTAAATCCAAGGACCACACGGGTAACCAGCCCCAAGCAAGCGTCCATTCTTCTAAATCCAAGGACCACACGGGTAACCAGCCCCAAGCAAGTGTCCATTCTTCTAAATCCAAGGACCACACGGGTAACCAGCCCCAAGCAAGCGTCCATTCTTCTAAATCCAAGGACCACACGGGTAACCAGCCCCAAGCAAGTGTCCATTCTTCTAAATCCAAGGACCACACGGGTAACCAGCCCCAAGCAAGTGTCCATTCTTCCAAATCCAAGGACCACAAGGGTAACCAGCCCCAAGCAAGTGTCCATTCTTCCAAATCCAAGGACCACAAGGGTAACCAGCCCCAAACAAGTGTCCATTCTTCCAAATCCAAGGACCACAAGGGTAACCAGCCCCAAGCAAGTGTCCAGTCATCCAAATCATTGAATCCTGAAAAAGGAAAAATTCGTGAAGTATATGAAATACAATGTTTACCTAGTAAAGTATCCTTACCTCATATAATGTTGCAAACCTCCGTTTCCAATAAACCGCTTTCCTTTCTTGTCGACACGGGATCTTCAATTTGTCTCCTCCGGAAATCTGCTGTTGAATCATTATCTAAATTAAAATTAAAAAATAATAATATTAGTCTCAAAGGTATTGATATTACTGATGACCCTGTTCCTACCCTAGGAAGCTTAGACATAAATCTGATAATTGGCAGGGAATCAATACCCTTTACATTTCATGTTGTAGACAACATCAATCTTCATTATGACGGTATAATCGGAACTGATCTGTTCAGCAAATATCAATGTTTCATAGATTATAATAGACAAATATTAAATCTTAGTAATAATAAAATAAAACTAAAATTCTCAGAACCTGTTTATGAAATTCCTCCTAGATCTGAAATCACCCTAGAGTGTACTGTGAAGAATCCAGAATTAAAAGAAGGCCTAATCCTAGATCAACATTTAAGCGAACATTTGTATGTTGCTAATTGCGTAGTAAGAGTAAAAAATAATAATCGGGTTAATTTAACAATACTCAATACCTCAGAAGAATCAGTTTCAATCAATTCGGATCTTCGACTCATTTTACATCCAATCGATCAAGCATGCTACCAAATTAATCATTCAAATACACAATGCTTAAATAGAACTAATGAAGTTTTAAAATTACTCCGAGTGTCACATTTAAATGACGAAGAATGCAACGCCCTTTATGAAACGTGCTCTAAATATTCCGATATTTTTCATTTGCCAAATGATACACTTACCTCTACTGATGCCATCAAACACGAAATACGCACTTCCTCAGACCAGCCAATAAATGTAAAATCCTACAGATTTCCTGAAATCCATAAACAAGAAGTTAAATCCCAAATCCAAAAAATGCTTAATCAAAAAATTATCCAACCATCCTTATCCCCATGGTCCTCTCCAATATGGATTGTTCCAAAGAAATCTGACGCTTCCGGACAGAAAAAATGGAGGATCGTAATCGACTACCGTCGCCTTAATGACATAACAATCGGTGAAACTTATCCTATCCCTAATATAGTTGAAATACTTGATCAATTAGGCAATTCAAAATATTTTTCCACCCTCGACCTAGCATCTGGCTTTCACCAAATAAATATGTCACCAAATGACGCATGTAAAACTGCATTCAGTGTCCCACAAGGCCATTTTGAATTTACCAGGATGCCATTCGGTCTTAAAAATGCTCCTGCTACCTTTCAACGTCTCATGAACAATGTCCTCACTGGGCTCCAAGGAGAGCGCTGTTTTGTATACCTTGATGACATTGTTATTTATTCAAAAGATCTGCTAACTCATATCCAAAATTTAACTTCTATTTTTGACAGGCTTCGCTCTTTTAACCTTAAACTACAGCCAGATAAATGTGAATTTTTGAGAAAAGAGGTTGGTTATTTAGGTCACACAATAACTGAGGATGGTGTCAGACCAAATGAAGATAAAGTTAAATCCGTCCAAGAATTTCCTATACCTAAATGTCCAAAGGATATCAAATCTTTTCTTGGCCTTATTTCCTATTACAGACGTTTTATCCCTGACTTTTCCAAAACTTCTAAGCCCCTTACGTCACTCCTCAAAAAAGATGTTCCCTTTGATTGGACCAACGAACACCAATTAGCGTTTGAGACTTTAAAAAACAAACTTTTGACCGCACCTGTCCTTATTTACCCAGATTTCACAAAACCCTTTATCCTTACCTGTGATGCTTCCAATTATGCGATATCCTCTATTCTATCCCAAGGTCCTATCGGTAAAGATCATCCAATAGCCTACTCGTCCAGAACCCTAAATAAATGTGAAACTAATTACAGCACAACCGAGAAGGAATTATTAGCCATTGTCTGGGGTTGCAAGACCTTCAGACCAGATTTGTTTGGTCGAAAATTTATCATCGTCACAGACCATCGTCCACTAAAGTGGCTATTTAACCATACTGACCCCAGTAGTAAACTACAACGCTGGCGTCTTCAACTTTTAGAATATGAGTATGACATAGTATATCGAAAAGGAAAACTTAACTCAGCGGCAGATGCACTATCCAGATATCCTGTAAATCCTGTACAACCTGAAAAAACCGATTCACTGTATCCTAATCCTACTGAGAGTGATCCTAATAACCTAGATAAAGACCTCATGGATCTTTTAGTATCCCCTACCTCTTTTCATTCTGATGAACTTATAAACATAGATGACTTGAATCTCGACACTTCTGATCCTTTAGCCATTGAACCATTACTTGATATAGATCCATCAATTGAACCGCAACCGTCAACAAGCGGACAGAATACTTCTGATCCTTCAGCTACTGAACTATTACCTGATAATATAAATCCATCACTTGAACCGCAACCGTCAACAAGTGGACAGAGCAATGTCCCACCTATATCTCCCAATGACAATATCCTGGCAACTCCTCCTCCTATGTTGGTTGAGTCTCCGACAGCACCTCGTGAACCTGAAACAGAAATAAATGATATTATAAATGAAAATAATACTAATTGTTTAGCTGATACTTACTCCGAATTCTTGAAAACTCCGTCATCTGTGAAATATAATACTGATATAGTCGAACATAATGATAGCATAATGAAAAGCCAACAGAAAACAATAATAATACCTACATCACTTGATCTTGACGAATCCAATCCATATGTAGAAGAAATTCTTGCAAATTACACAGACTCTGAAACATTCATAAACTCAGAAAAAGAATTATTTACCTATAAAGAAATCAATTTAATGAATAGAACATATTATTTCTTATTTTACAAAGTCCATCACTTTGATACATGTTCTTATAAGGATATCTTTGTGTCCCTATGTAACCTTAAAAATCATTTAACACTAAGAGAGAATAATATCGACAAAGTGAGTATTACAGATTTTAAGAATCCTTTCGACAAACATACATATATTAAAATTTATACAATGCTTGCCCATTTGTTTCATAACACGAAAATACAAATAAATATTTATAGAAATAAAATTTATTACCCGAGTCCTTCTGAAGTCACGAAAATTCTTCGTGAAAATCACGATATACCGATATCCGGACATCTTGGTTCCAGTAGAATGTATAACAGGATCCGTGAGCAATACTATTGGAAAAATATGCGAAGTGAAATTGAAAAATACGTAAAGAATTGCACTTCTTGCCAAACCAATAAAGCCCTTAGGAAAATAAATAGAGCTCCAATGCAGATAACTTCTACCTCCACTGCACCCTTTGAAAGAGTATCCTTAGACATTGTTGGTCCCCTTCCTGAATCCGGTACAGCTAAACTCAAGTATATACTTACCCTACAAGATGATTTAACTAAATATTCAATTGCTTATCCTATCCGGAGCACTACAGCTGAAGAGACTAGCGACTGCTTAATACATTTTATCTCATTATTCGGTATTCCAAAAACTATACTAACAGATCAAGGAACCAATTTTACAGCAGACATGTTTAAAGAAACTTGTAAATTTCTTAAAATTAAGCAACTGTGGTCTTCTCCCTATCACCCACAAACACAAGGTGCTCTAGAGAGAAGTCATTCGACATTAAAAGAATATTTGAAATCCTATATTTGTGAAACCCAAGATAATTGGCCTAAATATGTATATACAGCAATGCTGGCTTATAACACAGCCACACATTCAACAACTAACTATACTCCTTATGAATTACTTTTCGGTCACAAAGCTACCCTTCCTAACTCTCTCTATGAACCCGCTCTAGACGCTACTTACTCGGATTACATCAGGATGCTTCAGCACCGCCTGAAAACCACTAGAGACAAAGCTATTGAATGTATAAATAGATCTAAAATTGCTTCTAAAACTTATTACGACACGCACACTCGACCTGTCACTTATCATGCAGGTGATTATGTCTATTTGAAAAATCATCTCCGTATGCGAAAAGCTCTTTCGCCCATTTGGAAGGGCCCATATAGAGTAATTAAGATTAATGGTAGAAATAGTCTTACTTTATTAATAAATAGAAGACACGTCACTCATCACTATGATGAGGTTAAGTTAGCCTGGCGTGGCGATTCTTAGTTAAAATAACGATTAGTTTAGGATTAGTGATACTTATAGTATCAATTATTATTATTATACAATGTAACGTATTTTATTATTATTTTACAGTTTTCAAAGCTCTGCACAAGAAGCATTCATCGATACATCTATGAATACTTCTGGGATATATTTTGATCCAATCGGATCACTCAAAATAATAGATGGACATCTTAATGTCTTAATACCAATAGATATATCTTTCATACAGCCAAATATTAAGAACCTGAACGGTGTAATAGGTAGCTTGGAGATAATTTGTAAACAAAGTACTCTCTATGCAGATATCGAATGTCATAACTTACTGGGACCGTTGTCAGTCAGACTGAATGATATCATTCGCGACTTTGATTCAATTTCTCATTTGATCGAAATTAGATCTAAAAGATCTGCGTGGTTTGGTGCAGTTGGCACAGTATCCAAACACTTGTTCGGCACTCTGGACGAGGATGACGCCCTCCGTTATAATTCGGCTATTCAAATTATTGAACGCGATCAATCCAAACTATCACAATTGGTAAAACAAAATATTTTGGTCACCACCTCAACCCTGTCATCTTTAAACGAAATTATAAATAAAATAAGCGTCAATGAAAAACACATAAATAAGGCCATTCAGGCTCTAACTCTCGGTCAGCAAAATTTAACAGCTGTTTCAAATAATTTAATAATAAAATCTAACTTTAATCAATTGTTAAATACCCTAGAGAGTAGTTTGTTAACGTTATCTTTTAAATTAGAAGATATTATTAATGCAATTATGTTTAGTAAGTCGAATGTTTTGTATCCCTCTATAATAACCCCGACTCAATTATTTACTGAACTTGTTCAAAATTATAGATTTTTGGCTAACTATCATCAGCTCCCTGTAACCCTTTCCATAGAAAACATATATACACTGTTAAGTACATGCGAAATAGCTTCCTACTACAGTAATAATAAATTAGTATTTGTATTAAATATACCCCTCGTGAATTCAAGGAATTATTACCTGTATCAAAACATTCCATACCCTGTCGTAATGGCTAATAAAACATATAGCACAATAGTACCGACTACTAAATATATAGCGCTAAGTAGAGATAGGAGTTTTTATTGTAAGTTAGATAGTTTAAATAGTTGTAAGTCCATGTACTATTCAAATTATATCTGTAACGATGTTGATGTCTATTCTAGCTCAACATCCCCTACCTGCGAATCAGAAATTATTACAAAACCATTAAAGTCTGTGCCCAATATTTGTGAAACAAAGTTTTTTGTTGGATTTGTAGATATTTTTCACCGTTTGTCAAACAACAAATTTTTATATGTAAACACAGATGCTACAAAATTGTCAATAGATTGCAAAGACTCTGTCACATCAGAGATTGTACTATTTGGTACAGGAATATTCAATTTACCTGAAAATTGTGTCGCCTTTAAAAAAGATTTAAAACTCATACCTGTAAATTCGCAGATAATCAAAATACAACCGATAATTATGAATTTTAGTTTGTTAAACGATACCTGTTGTAATTCTGTTATGTTTAATAAGATAAAACCATTTGTTTCTATTTTAAACCTATCTGATATTAATTTGGACTTAAGGAAAATTTATAAGAATGTAGAAATTAACCATGACATTGTTAAAAACTTAAATGAAATAATTGATAAACCTCATATAGTACAATATGGGCAATATTATTCGTATTCTACTATTATAATAATATGTTTGATTGTAATTTTTATTTTTATCGAAATTTATCGTAGATTTGTAAAGTCAGGCACATGTCGAATAAACTTTTATAAACGTAAATTTGAAATAAATAATACTCAAGAACTCCCAGATGTCTCACCAGATTCCCATAACGAAATTCCACTCGAAACCATTAATGAAATTCCGCTTCCTAAAATCCGCTCTTCTCTTCCATAAACTTAACCCTTTAGGGATAAGTTTCTTCCTAACCCTGGGGGCTGTTATATACTAGGTTAGTATATAATAGTGCCTAGCACTACTCTTTCCATTTGATATATAATCCCTGCATTCGGCCCGAGTCCCTCAGTTCCTGTCCATCTTTCTACATCCGCGCGCGGCATTTGCCTGGCTATATTTTAAAATCCATTTCTATTTCTTATTGTGAATAATTCCAAGTGTGTTTAAATAAAATCCTTTTTTTAAAAAGAGGTTTATAATTGACCGTCTAACAGAACGTTATAGTTTTGAGCACAATAACAACAGTCAACAGGTGACTATAACTGATATCCAATAACAGTCGAACTGTAAACTAATTAATGTGAAAAACATTGTACACTCGGTGATCAGACTGTTGTAGTCATAACAATAATTATTATTTATTTACTGCCAGAATTCCCAATCCTTAGTAATATATGGTAATATTTTAAAAGTATGTCTGTCCCCTACTTCTTCACTCCTAAACCGCTGAACCGATTTTTAGGAAATTTGGTGTGGTAGTGCACTATCCTACTAATATTATAAAGGCGAAAGTTTGTGAGGATGTATGGATGTTTCACGCAAAAACTACTGAACGGATTTTAATGAAACTTTACAATAATATAGTTTACGAGCTATTGCCCGCGGCTTCGCTCGCGTTAAGAAGTATTATTATATACAAACTTTCATCCCCTATTTTAACCCCTTGGAGGTGGAATTGATCAAAATCCTTTCTTAGCGGATGTCTACAACATAACATCTACCTGCATGCCAAATTTCAGCCCGATCCGTCCAGTGGTTTGGGCTGTGCGTTGATAGATCACCATGTCAGTCAGTCACCTTTGAGTTTTATATATTTAGAATTTAGATACATCAGAATAACACATAGGCTACAATTTTAACCGATTTTCAAAATGGAGAACGACGCCGGGCGGGTCACTAGTACTCGTAAGATTTTTGTTAAATTTTATTCACGATATGGCGTCGTGATTTTTATTTATTGCTTCACTAATTTCTAGATGACGCCCACACGTTTATCGTTTATCGCTCCATGTACACGCATGAGTCCCCATGGACACTCGCAACATCAGAAGAGCTGCAGGTGCGTTGCCGGCCTTTTAA
Source organism: Plebejus argus (assembly GCA_905404155.3). Taxonomy (NCBI): domain Eukaryota; kingdom Metazoa; phylum Arthropoda; class Insecta; order Lepidoptera; family Lycaenidae; genus Plebejus; species Plebejus argus. The sequence continues at coordinate 7,778,551 of FR989948.1, read as the reverse complement.
GTGGGAATTCTCTCTCTTCTAGAAGGTTTGATTAACATACATTAAATTATACATAAGTTCTCAAAAGTATTACTTACCTCCCTTTCTCTGTTATCGGGTAAAGCCTGACCTCACTAAGTCCACGACCAAGTTAACGAACTGACATAGGCTATATTTACCGCAGACTAAATATAGCCCAACGACAGACGGCATGAGACACTTAGGTGATATATGACTCACAACTACGTTCCTGGTTTAAAGTTTAAAACTTTTATATTATGCTTGGGCTGTATGTACGTAACGGAAACTTTGAGCACGACTTTTTCCTATCTCCAGTAGTCGAATTAATTTAAAAACTTTACATACATATTAGGAGCCAGTGACAATGTAATAATTTGTTAATTTTTTTTTGAAAAAAAATGAGAGAAAAAACTTGAGAGGTGTCAAGGGATACCCGGATGGAACAAAGTTTTAAATTTCCCGCCAGTTGACGTCATCGCCACATCAACCCCCCCTGTCCCTACTTCACAGGTACAGTTTAAAAATAAGTGTCGGTCAAAAAGTGTCGTTCCGTCTAGTCTAGCCCCCTTTCGCAACGCGCGATAAGGAATTTCGTTCCTAAAGGCGTGTTATTTTAAGTTTTTTTTAACTATTATTTGAAAGTCGGTTAAAAGAAAAGATGATGATAACCATGCCAATGCGTCGGACCGGCCTCCTGCGCCTGATCTCTTGCCGGTAAAAAAAACTATGTCCGACGACGATGTCGATCCGTAAAGAACAACTGAGTGCTTAGTGCGAGTTTTATTCGATCATACACATCGAGAGCGTAAACGCGAATTTATATGGGATCAAAGCAGCGCCATCTACTGGCTAATGTGGATACTAAAATTTGTGAGTGGGAGTTTTACAAAGTTAACTTTTATGCGATCGAGTAGTATTGAAAATGGCGGCGATCGACTTGTTTACACGTTTTCGGACGTAAACGCCATTTTGCGAGTGCGAGACTGTTGTTTGACACATTTTTGACAGTTCAACGACAAACATTACGTAAACTTCTCGGCATTCTAAAGTAAAGTTGTCACCTCTACTCTATAATACTTTAATCTGTGTTGTCACCTAAAATTTTATGGTGAGAGAAGGGTTTTATCTTTGAATTTAAAGATATCTATCTAAATATATACCTTAATCTGAGATTATAGGTGACTAAAATAGCATTCTATAGTAACACAGATAGGCATACGTATAGGCGGCATATTATTTTTTCGCTTGGAACATGCTCGCGAAAGATGTACAAGATGACCGTAGTTTCCAAATTTTAGAGATGGCAACCTTAAAATTTTTTTGGTTGCCATCTCTAAAATTTGTAAAATAGGACAAGACGCGTGAAAACCCCGGATTTCAGAGAGAAGTCAGATGTTTTAGTAAAGTGGTAGACCCTTTACTAAAACTTTCGGTGGAGTTTTGGAAGAAACACAAAATATAGCACGTTTCTTGAAGTTGTATCTATTAGCCCACACTTGTGCATGAAATCGATTATTTAATGGTTAATATTCTACCAACATTACACAAAACCGAAATAACACAATTTTAATTAAGAAAAAGATACAAAAACACAACGTCACTTTTTTGTATTTCCGGCAAAAGTCAAAGTATATTTAGTTCTAAATGAAAATGTAAAAAAAATAATAATGGCGTCACTTTATTATCCATTCAAATTTGGAAGACACCTCTATCCACTGAAAAGGCGATTGTTACCAAGGACATCAATTTGGTCGGTTAATATTGGACGCTACGGAACTACCAACTTACAGTAAAAATTGATCGCCTGTGTCTCACTATTTGCAATGAGGAAACGTCAATCGAATGGACATACTCGATTGCAACTCACACTCGCTGTAATGTGGCGCACACTCCTAGTAGAGTTTATTCGTTATACGAAATCGTGAAGTAATTTGACATGAATTGTTGAACTCGCACTAAGCACTCTGTTGCGAAACAAGCTTTTATAATATTTTCTTTTAATAAGAGCCAGGGGGGTGTGCCAAAATGTTTTCGTTTTCGCTTCGTTATAGAATCGTCGATCAAAATGTATGGAATTGACATAAGACGAGTCGAACGTCAACGTCAAATTAACGAACGCTTATGTCAATTCCATACATTTTCATCGGCGATTCTATAACGAAGCGAAAACGAAAAGATTTTGGCACACCCCCCTGTTTCGCCGGATAGGCTATCCACCACTTAACTTGACAGATAGAGTATTATGGAGAATCTGTCAAACAAGTTGTGGATAGCCTATCTGGTACTTATCAGGAAGTGGCAAAAAGGTCCGAGGTATGTTTCCGTGGTCCGACAATGGATTATGAGAGTAAAGGAATAGATAGTGCTACTGTGTACTACGCACACACTTGGGCACTATAAAGTTAATCCTACGTCCTCGCCACTGTCATCGTAACCGGTATGGGAGGTACTAAGGCACGCTTCGACCGCGTGTCTCACGCTTGGCCGGTGTCCACGTGTCATGTTCGCCCTCGACTTATCTCTGCTAGACGGATTTAAGTATTTTCGTATCTTATTGTTGTTATTCCTCCAAACAGCAATTAACTATTTATTTAGCATATTGTTTTCGCATTCCTTCAAAACAAGAGACACGACGTAGTTTTATAATCTATACCTATTTAACTAGACGACCGGCAGGGCTATCACGCAAAAACAGCGATCAACAATCCTCTAGCAATAATCGCGCTGTTAGACGGTCAATTATAAACCTCTTTTTAAAAAAAGGATTTTATTTAAACACACTTGGAATTATTCACAATAAGAAATAGAAATGGATTTTAAAATATAGCCAGGCAAATGCCGCGCGCGGATGTAGAAAGATGGACAGGAACTGAGGGACTCGGGCCGAATGCAGGGATTATATATCAAATGGAAAGAGTAGTGCTAGGCACTATTATATACTAACCTAGTATATAACAGCCCCCAGGGTTAGGAAGAAACTTATCCCTAAAGGGTTAAGTTTATGGAAGAGAAGAGCGGATTTTAGGAAGCGGAATTTCATTAATGGTTTCGAGTGGAATTTCGTTATGGGAATCTGGTGAGACATCTGGGAGTTCTTGAGTATTATTTATTTCAAATTTACGTTTATAAAAGTTTATTCGACATGTGCCTGACTTTACAAATCTACGATAAATTTCGATAAAAATAAAAATTACAATCAAACATATTATTATAATAGTAGAATACGAATAATATTGCCCATATTGTACTATATGAGGTTTATCAATTATTTCATTTAAGTTTTTAACAATGTCATGGTTAATTTCTACATTCTTATAAATTTTCCTTAAGTCCAAATTAATATCAGATAGGTTTAAAATAGAAACAAATGGTTTTATCTTATTAAACATAACAGAATTACAACAGGTATCGTTTAACAAACTAAAATTCATAATTATCGGTTGTATTTTGATTATCTGCGAATTTACAGGTATGAGTTTTAAATCTTTTTTAAAGGCGACACAATTTTCAGGTAAATTGAATATTCCTGTACCAAATAGTACAATCTCTGATGTGACAGAGTCTTTGCAATCTATTGACAATTTTGTAGCATCTGTGTTTACATATAAAAATTTGTTGTTTGACAAACGGTGAAAAATATCTACAAATCCAACAAAAAACTTTGTTTCACAAATATTGGGCACAGACTTTAATGGTTTTGTAATAATTTCTGATTCGCAGGTAGGGGATGTTGAGCTAGAATAGACATCAACATCGTTACAGATATAATTTGAATAGTACATGGACTTACAACTATTTAAACTATCTAACTTACAATAAAAACTCCTATCTCTACTTAGCGCTATATATTTAGTAGTCGGTACTATTGTGCTATATGTTTTATTAGCCATTACGACAGGGTATGGAATGTTTTGATACAGGTAATAATTCCTTGAATTCACGAGGGGTATATTTAATACAAATACTAATTTATTATTACTGTAGTAGGAAGCTATTTCGCATGTACTTAACAGTGTATATATGTTTTCTATGGAAAGGGTTACAGGGAGCTGATGATAGTTAGCCAAAAATCTATAATTTTGAACAAGTTCAGTAAATAATTGAGTCGGGGTTATTATAGAGGGATACAAAACATTCGACTTACTAAACATAATTGCATTAATAATATCTTCTAATTTAAAAGATAACGTTAACAAACTACTCTCTAGGGTATTTAACAATTGATTAAAGTTAGATTTTATTATTAAATTATTTGAAACAGCTGTTAAATTTTGCTGACCGAGAGTTAGAGCCTGAATGGCCTTATTTATGTGTTTTTCATTGACGCTTATTTTATTTATAATTTCGTTTAAAGATGACAGGGTTGAGGTGGTGACCAAAATATTTTGTTTTACCAATTGTGATAGTTTGGATTGATCGCGTTCAATAATTTGAATAGCCGAATTATAACGGAGGGCGTCATCCTCGTCCAGAGTGCCGAACAAGTGTTTGGATACTGTGCCAACTGCACCAAACCACGCAGATCTTTTAGATCTAATTTCGATCAAATGAGAAATTGAATCAAAGTCGCGAATGATATCATTCAGTCTGACTGACAACGGTCCCAGTAAGTTATGACATTCGATATCTGCATAGAGAGTACTTTGTTTACAAATTATCTCCAAGCTACCTATTACACCGTTCAGGTTCTTAATATTTGGCTGTATGAAAGATATATCTATTGGTATTAAGACATTAAGATGTCCATCTATTATTTTGAGTGATCCGATTGGATCAAAATATATCCCAGAAGTATTCATAGATGTATCGATGAATGCTTCTTGTGCAGAGCTTTGAAAACTGTAAAATAATAATAAAATACGTTACATTGTATAATAATAATAATTGATACTATAAGTATCACTAATCCTAAACTAATCGTTATTTTAACTAAGAATCGCCACGCCAGGCTAACTTAACCTCATCATAGTGATGAGTGACGTGTCTTCTATTTATTAATAAAGTAAGACTATTTCTACCATTAATCTTAATTACTCTATATGGGCCCTTCCAAATGGGCGAAAGAGCTTTTCGCATACGGAGATGATTTTTCAAATAGACATAATCACCTGCATGATAAGTGACAGGTCGAGTGTGCGTGTCGTAATAAGTTTTAGAAGCAATTTTAGATCTATTTATACATTCAATAGCTTTGTCTCTAGTGGTTTTCAGGCGGTGCTGAAGCATCCTGATGTAATCCGAGTAAGTAGCGTCTAGAGCGGGTTCATAGAGAGAGTTAGGAAGGGTAGCTTTGTGACCGAAAAGTAATTCATAAGGAGTATAGTTAGTTGTTGAATGTGTGGCTGTGTTATAAGCCAGCATTGCTGTATATACATATTTAGGCCAATTATCTTGGGTTTCACAAATATAGGATTTCAAATATTCTTTTAATGTCGAATGACTTCTCTCTAGAGCACCTTGTGTTTGTGGGTGATAGGGAGAAGACCACAGTTGCTTAATTTTAAGAAATTTACAAGTTTCTTTAAACATGTCTGCTGTAAAATTGGTTCCTTGATCTGTTAGTATAGTTTTTGGAATACCGAATAATGAGATAAAATGTATTAAGCAGTCGCTAGTCTCTTCAGCTGTAGTGCTCCGGATAGGATAAGCAATTGAATATTTAGTTAAATCATCTTGTAGGGTAAGTATATACTTGAGTTTAGCTGTACCGGATTCAGGAAGGGGACCAACAATGTCTAAGGATACTCTTTCAAAGGGTGCAGTGGAGGTAGAAGTTATCTGCATTGGAGCTCTATTTATTTTCCTAAGGGCTTTATTGGTTTGGCAAGAAGTGCAATTCTTTACGTATTTTTCAATTTCACTTCGCATATTTTTCCAATAGTATTGCTCACGGATCCTGTTATACATTCTACTGGAACCAAGATGTCCGGATATCGGTATATCGTGATTTTCACGAAGAATTTTCGTGACTTCAGAAGGACTCGGGTAATAAATTTTATTTCTATAAATATTTATTTGTATTTTCGTGTTATGAAACAAATGGGCAAGCATTGTATAAATTTTAATATATGTATGTTTGTCGAAAGGATTCTTAAAATCTGTAATACTCACTTTGTCGATATTATTCTCTCTTAGTGTTAAATGATTTTTAAGGTTACATAGGGACACAAAGATATCCTTATAAGAACATGTATCAAAGTGATGGACTTTGTAAAATAAGAAATAATATGTTCTATTCATTAAATTGATTTCTTTATAGGTAAATAATTCTTTTTCTGAGTTTATGAATGTTTCAGAGTCTGTGTAATTTGCAAGAATTTCTTCTACATATGGATTGGATTCGTCAAGATCAAGTGATGTAGGTATTATTATTGTTTTCTGTTGGCTTTTCATTATGCTATCATTATGTTCGACTATATCAGTATTATATTTCACAGATGACGGAGTTTTCAAGAATTCGGAGTAAGTATCAGCTAAACAATTAGTATTATTTTCATTTATAATATCATTTATTTCTGTTTCAGGTTCACGAGGTGCTGTCGGAGACTCAACCAACATAGGAGGAGGAGTTGCCAGGATATTGTCATTGGGAGATATAGGTGGGACATTGCTCTGTCCACTTGTTGACGGTTGCGGTTCAAGTGATGGATTTATATTATCAGGTAATAGTTCAGTAGCTGAAGGATCAGAAGTATTCTGTCCGCTTGTTGACGGTTGCGGTTCAATTGATGGATCTATATCAAGTAATGGTTCAATGGCTAAAGGATCAGAAGTGTCGAGATTCAAGTCATCTATGTTTATAAGTTCATCAGAATGAAAAGAGGTAGGGGATACTAAAAGATCCATGAGGTCTTTATCTAGGTTATTAGGATCACTCTCAGTAGGATTAGGATACAGTGAATCGGTTTTTTCAGGTTGTACAGGATTTACAGGATATCTGGATAGTGCATCTGCCGCTGAGTTAAGTTTTCCTTTTCGATATACTATGTCATACTCATATTCTAAAAGTTGAAGACGCCAGCGTTGTAGTTTACTACTGGGGTCAGTATGGTTAAATAGCCACTTTAGTGGACGATGGTCTGTGACGATGATAAATTTTCGACCAAACAAATCTGGTCTGAAGGTCTTGCAACCCCAGACAATGGCTAATAATTCCTTCTCGGTTGTGCTGTAATTAGTTTCACATTTATTTAGGGTTCTGGACGAGTAGGCTATTGGATGATCTTTACCGATAGGACCTTGGGATAGAATAGAGGATATCGCATAATTGGAAGCATCACAGGTAAGGATAAAGGGTTTTGTGAAATCTGGGTAAATAAGGACAGGTGCGGTCAAAAGTTTGTTTTTTAAAGTCTCAAACGCTAATTGGTGTTCGTTGGTCCAATCAAAGGGAACATCTTTTTTGAGGAGTGACGTAAGGGGCTTAGAAGTTTTGGAAAAGTCAGGGATAAAACGTCTGTAATAGGAAATAAGGCCAAGAAAAGATTTGATATCCTTTGGACATTTAGGTATAGGAAATTCTTGGACGGATTTAACTTTATCTTCATTTGGTCTGACACCATCCTCAGTTATTGTGTGACCTAAATAACCAACCTCTTTTCTCAAAAATTCACATTTATCTGGCTGTAGTTTAAGGTTAAAAGAGCGAAGCCTGTCAAAAATAGAAGTTAAATTTTGGATATGAGTTAGCAGATCTTTTGAATAAATAACAATGTCATCAAGGTATACAAAACAGCGCTCTCCTTGGAGCCCAGTGAGGACATTGTTCATGAGACGTTGAAAGGTAGCAGGAGCATTTTTAAGACCGAATGGCATCCTGGTAAATTCAAAATGGCCTTGTGGGACACTGAATGCAGTTTTACATGCGTCATTTGGTGACATATTTATTTGGTGAAAGCCAGATGCTAGGTCGAGGGTGGAAAAATATTTTGAATTGCCTAATTGATCAAGTATTTCAACTATATTAGGGATAGGATAAGTTTCACCGATTGTTATGTCATTAAGGCGACGGTAGTCGATTACGATCCTCCATTTTTTCTGTCCGGAAGCGTCAGATTTCTTTGGAACAATCCATATTGGAGAGGACCATGGGGATAAGGATGGTTGGATAATTTTTTGATTAAGCATTTTTTGGATTTGGGATTTAACTTCTTGTTTATGGATTTCAGGAAATCTGTAGGATTTTACATTTATTGGCTGGTCTGAGGAAGTGCGTATTTCGTGTTTGATGGCATCAGTAGAGGTAAGTGTATCATTTGGCAAATGAAAAATATCGGAATATTTAGAGCACGTTTCATAAAGGGCGTTGCATTCTTCGTCATTTAAATGTGACACTCGGAGTAATTTTAAAACTTCATTAGTTCTATTTAAGCATTGTGTATTTGAATGATTAATTTGGTAGCATGCTTGATCGATTGGATGTAAAATGAGTCGAAGATCCGAATTGATTGAAACTGATTCTTCTGAGGTATTGAGTATTGTTAAATTAACCCGATTATTATTTTTTACTCTTACTACGCAATTAGCAACATACAAATGTTCGCTTAAATGTTGATCTAGGATTAGGCCTTCTTTTAATTCTGGATTCTTCACAGTACACTCTAGGGTGATTTCAGATCTAGGAGGAATTTCATAAACAGGTTCTGAGAATTTTAGTTTTATTTTATTATTACTAAGATTTAATATTTGTCTATTATAATCTATGAAACATTGATATTTGCTGAACAGATCAGTTCCGATTATACCGTCATAATGAAGATTGATGTTGTCTACAACATGAAATGTAAAGGGTATTGATTCCCTGCCAATTATCAGATTTATGTCTAAGCTTCCTAGGGTAGGAACAGGGTCATCAGTAATATCAATACCTTTGAGACTAATATTATTATTTTTTAATTTTAATTTAGATAATGATTCAACAGCAGATTTCCGGAGGAGACAAATTGAAGATCCCGTGTCGACAAGAAAGGAAAGCGGTTTATTGGAAACGGAGGTTTGCAACATTATATGAGGTAAGGATACTTTACTAGGTAAACATTGTATTTCATATACTTCACGAATTTTTCCTTTTTCAGGATTCAATGATTTGGATGACTGGACACTTGCTTGGGGCTGGTTACCCTTGTGGTCCTTGGATTTGGAAGAATGGACACTTGTTTGGGGCTGGTTACCCTTGTGGTCCTTGGATTTGGAAGAATGGACACTTGCTTGGGGCTGGTTACCCTTGTGGTCCTTGGATTTAGAAGAATGGACGCTTGCTTGGGGCTGGTTACCCGTGTGGTCCTTGGATTTAGAAGAATGGACACTTGCTTGGGGCTGGTTACCCGTGTGGTCCTTGGATTTAGAAGAATGGACGCTTGCTTGGGGCTGGTTACCCGTGTGGTCCTTGGATTTAGAAGCGGTGTCATTAGTAGATGTGGGTATTGTTGGTTGATGGTTGGGTCTCACGAGACACCTTCGTGAGCCCACTATTCGTTTAAAGTATCATTTTCATTATAATTATTTGGAGAATCAAAGCTAGTGGATGGTTGAGACTCGTCATAATATGTATTGTCATTTTCAACGTAGTTAATACGCGCGGGCCTAGGCTTAAAAGGTTCCTGATTTGGTCTTTGTGGAGATTGGAAAGTATTAGTTTTAAATCTGTTATTATTAAACTCACGCTTTCTACATTGTTCAATAGTGTGTCCTTGGGTTTTGCAATACCTACAAAATAGACCTTGTATGTTTTGCTCATAAAATCTTGGCATTTGAGGCTTAGAAAATTGGTTAGGATAAGAAGGTTTTTGGACATATCGATTAGAGGAAGGTTGACGCTGAGACAAAGATGATGAATGTGGATTACGCTTATTAAATAAATTTATAATTGCTTCTTCGGATAAAGCTACATTAATAGCTTGATTTAGGTTTGCGGGACTTTTACTACGCACTAAGTTAGAGACTTCAGGCTTAAGGCCGATCAAGAATGTATGCAAAGCTAGGTCTTCCATTGCACTTATGCGACCTTGCAACTCGCTTTTCTTTTTATTTGACAGAGTAATTTCAGTTAACAATTTTGACAAACATGTTTCTACGCGTAACGCGAATTTATTGACTGGTTCACTATTTAATTGCCGACATTCTTGTAAGTCAGTTAATAGATGAGCGTAGTGTTTTCGCTCTCCGAATTGCGTATTTAGGAAAACACTTAATTGCTCCCATGACTCGAATTCCTTAATAGAGCAGGTAGATTCTGCCTTACCTTCAAGTTGTGATAATATGAATTTGAATAATATGTGTTTTTGGTCTTCTGTGGCCAATTTCATGGAATTATCACAGTTTGCTATGAACGAATTTAATTTCTCCCTGGACCCGTCAAAGGGTTTTATGAACTTAAACAGAATACCTATATCTAGTTCCATTTTCGAAATTTGAATCTGTGTCTGGGACCTTGTATTTTTTTGGACTAGTGGTGGTGGTTGTTGTGGTTGTTGTTGTGGTTGTGGTGATGACATTATTTAATTAAAATTATTATAAATGAATCTATCGGTGTAATAGACAGCCACGGTGCAGTACTTAATGCAATACGCTTATCAGCTAGTCAGCTAGTTCTTAGAATTGTCTTTAAACAAAACAGATGCACTCGTAGACCCCAAAGGACAGTTATTATTTTTCTAACACTCACAGTTGGCAGGACACAATGATGAAAATCGAAGAATACAGGAACATCACGAGCACGGAGCAGCACAAATAATGCTGTTGATAGCAGAATAAACACCAACACTCTTTTCTTTACTTTTTGGAACACTTTCACTTTGATTTTGATTTATTTTTATTTTCACTTTTGAGCTTTGAGTTGATTTTTCACTTGATTTCACGATTAGATTGTTCTTTTTACACACACTATTCACGAGGAAACAGAAGGAGACGTTTTCCACGGATACCAAGTCGGTATCCCGCCGCGTAGCCACCAATGTTAGACGGTCAATTATAAACCTCTTTTTAAAAAAAGGATTTTATTTAAACACACTTGGAATTATTCACAATAAGAAATAGAAATGGATTTTAAAATATAGCCAGGCAAATGCCGCGCGCGGATGTAGAAAGATGGACAGGAACTGAGGGACTCGGGCCGAATGCAGGGATTATATATCAAATGGAAAGAGTAGTGCTAGGCACTATTATATACTAACCTAGTATATAACAGCGCGATCGATTGCTGAGGGTGTAGTGCGAGTTTTATTCGATCATACGCACGAATTTGTATGGGATCAAAGCGATCCACATTAGCCAGTAGATGGCGCTGATTTGATCCCATACAAATTCGCGTTAACGTGTTCGATGCGTATGATCGAATAAAACTCGCACTACACCCTCTGGTTGTCAAAAACAATGGTGTTACGTTAAAGCGATCGATTGCAATCTTATTGTTTTGAATTAATTTAGTTTGTTATTATTTTTAGCAATATTCCGCGAAATAAACCTCAACCTTTAAGTAAATGAGTGAGTGCACGCATAGGCATGCGTACAGCACCTCCCTCCTCTCCCACACTGCCTATGCGTACACTCGCATGCAAGAACCCGCAAACACCACCACCACACAAGCAATAATGTTGGCAAATCCGTGCAAGGCCCCTCACCACCATGCAGGTCGAAAACCTCGACGCGCGTTTCGCCCCAACACCGGAGCATCCTCAGGATGTGGACTCTACGAACAACGTTCGTCAAGTGCCGTCTTCCTGAGGATGCTCCGGTGTTGGGGCGAAACGCGCGTCGAGGTTTTCGACCTGCATGGTGGTGAGGGGCCTTGCACGGATTTGCCAACATTATTGCTTGTGTGGTGGTGGTGTTTGCGGGTTCTTGCATGCGAGTGTACGCATAGGCAGTGTGGGAGAGGAGGGAGGTGCTGTACGCATGCCTATGCGTGCACTCACTCATTTACTTAAAGGTTGAGGTTTATTTCGCGGAATATTGCTAAAAATAATAACAAACTAAATTTTAAGCTATGGATTTCCGCAAAGTAACGCCTGATTCTATTAACTTATTGTTTTGGCTGTTACGTGATACGAAATTGCGATTTTGGAGCAATTATCGCGCAATAATTGCTATCGCATTGCTATCGCAAGATACGTGATTTTCGTGTAATTTATCGAGAAAGTTGTTGGTGTCAGCCTTTAGATTACGATCTGGGCACATTCCAGCAAACAAATTTTGCCACTTGGTTGGAATTAAGCCTTCGCCCAATTGCGATGTGTGCGAGAAGCCCGAAGACCTGTATCATGTGTTGCTGGAGTGTGCTGGGACTGCAGAGCTAAGATCAAGGCTCTTAGGAGACTTTGGTTGCCTGCACAATGGACGGATCAATAGTGTACTTTCTGAGCCGTTGTCCCCAGAGGCAATAAAATTGTATAGTTATTTGGATCTGTCCCTTGTGTAGGGGACACTGTGTTCACCTATGAGGCTGACATTAACACTGAGTGTTAAAAGCCTCTGTAAAATAAAAAGATTAAAAAAAAAAAAAAGATACGTGATGCCGGATGCGGCTGCCGGTGAACTTCATATCACTTTCCTCTTAATATAAACCTCCCATGGACTTCCACGGATATTTGGGGTTGTATAGTAGACCGAAAACGGACGAAGAGATGACGAGATTGAAAGAAACCCAAAACGACTGTCGCCAGGACCCGAGCTAGCTAGTAAGGGCCAACCCACACGACAACCACACCACGTGGTCGGGCGTATATTTCCTATTGTAAATGAACTGGGCCTGTAGACAAGTGGCAAAGCGCTAACGTTAACGCTACAAAATGTATGCGATTTGACATATTAAGTCATCGCTTCGCTGGCGAATACTAATATCAAATCCATACATTTTTTAGCGTTAGCCTTAGCCTTAGCGTTAGCGTTTTGCCACTTGTCTACGGGGGCTGGACCATTCACACGTACCACATTTTGCAGTCGTTGTCGACCACTTGTCAAATACCGACCACATCGCAACCACAACGTTGCGTCGATGCAACGACAGTGCGCGTACACCGCCCGCGCTCTTCCCCCCCTCCGTTTCATTGACTTTCGTACGTAACTACATCGCAACTACTAGCGACAACGCAACCACGTCGGCATTTTGTCGGTACCACAGCGCAACTACAAAAAGCTGCAGCGACACCACCATTCACACGTAACGACTGCTCGATGACATTTTGTCGTTGCGATGTCGTAACGTGTATTTGTGGTATGTGTGGGTTGGCCGTAAAGGTACAAGTTGGAACCGAGCGACATGCGACAACTGCAGACGACGTGTCGCCGCGACACTACAGCACAGAATATATAATAGTACTCTGTAACTACAGCTATGTCCACATTGTGCCCTTTCATCTTCAATTTTCATAATCTTTTGACATTTCGAATGTCAAAAGATTATGAAAATTGAAAATGAAAGGGCACAATGTGGACATAGCTTTTGGGTGGTGCCTAGCTAATGCCTAATTTGTATAGCCTATCAAAAAAGAGTAAACGCTGAAAACAATTTTGAGATCACAAAACAAAACAGAAAAATGTGAAAACCTTATTAAATCGAGATAAAAATTTTCAAGGTAATAATATTTAACCCGTCGATCGTGAGAAAATATTATCTTTTGTTATCGCAGTCACATGCGACCGCTTGGGGCTTCATGAAAGTGTAGTAAGTGTAGTAAGGTAACAAAGAGAAATAATCGGCCAAGTGCGAGTCGGACTCGCGCACGAAGGGTTCCGTACCGGTATAGAGTGAAAGTAGACAAAAAATTGTGTTTTTTGTGTGGGAGCCCCCCTTGAATATTTGCTTTATTTTAATTTTATTATTAATTATTAAAATACAAATAAATGTCAAGTGCCTAGCTGTTACCATTATTGATTACGAGCAAAAAAGGCCAAACAAATCACGTTTATTGTATGGGAGCCTCACCTAAATTATATTAACTTTATTTTATTTTTACTATTTGTTGTTATAGCGGCAATAGATATACACAATCTGTGAAAATTTCAGAAGCCTAGCTATAGCGGTCTTTGAGATACAGCCTGATGACATACAGACGGAACCCTAAAAACCACTTTTTGAGTGTGATTAGGTTTAGAAAATTTTGTACTCTTTGATCTTTCTTAACAGACTGTATCACCTTACTAGTTACTGTACCATATATTTTATGCAAATAAAGAATATTATTATCATTATATTGTGTTGATGATAAATTGGTATTTTTATAATTAGTTTAACGGATTTTCTGCATTAATTAGTATATCTACAGACGGACATAAAAATGCGAGGTTATCGGCACAGCTATATTTAGTGAGACGATACGAGAGTCGAGACGCCGAAAAAAAACTGGTGATGATGAAATTATAGACGGTATACCCATAGGGTAAAAATAATAACTCTCACACCGGTTTTCTTTGACGGTGGCCGGTTTCATTGAAACCAGGCCAGTTACGCAGGAGTATTTTTATGGTGCCCAAGTGTGTGAGCAGACACAAAAGCTCTCTTACTTCCTTTACTCTCATAACCCAGTGGGACGGCAGACTGACACGACCGGCGAGAGATCAGGCGCAGGACCGACTTTTTGCATGCCCATCCGACGCATGGATCATCTTACTTGTCAGACAATCAGGTGATCAGCCTGCATTGTCCTAACCAAACTTGGAAATAACTTGTTTCCAACGTGGGAATCGAGCCCATGACCTCCGAGTCAAGAGCCGCGCTCTAAACCACTAGACCACAAAGGTACATAAGATAATATTACATTAAAATGAGCTTGCTTTGTTTTTGCTCCGTGAGCTTATGCCTAGTCAAAGTTAGTCGCTTTGACTGTCTGATGGGGTACTATAGTTCCAGCATGCCCCCTAATCTGTGTTATAAATCTACGCTTATACGGACAACTAAAATTGCTCAATTCCAGCCAATTCTCGTCAACGATGACGTCACGACTACATCAAGCAATTTGCGGCAATATTGCGCAATATAATTGCCTGGAATTTCCAAGCCCATCGGATATACGTCAATTCGTATCTGCGACATTGAGCGATATGCAATTAGAAGCAATATCGCCGAAATAATTGCCGCAATTTATTGAAATTGCTCCATATTGCTCCACTTATTACTCCAGATCGCTCCATTCGTGTCGCCGAGCAATTATTTTTCGTGTAAGCGCATCTTTACACTATTAAAATGACATGTGCTGCCACCTATAGTTACTACACGTTATTACATCAGGTGACTTCTAACCTGACAGCTGTCGCCCGATTGTCACCCGAGTGTTACCCAAGCGACGAGGTGTCACCTCATCGGCAGATAACATTTGACTGCGGATGTATTATACAGGGTGCTCCTAAAGCTTAATAATTAGAATCAGGGCTCGAAAACGTTATTTTAAATAACGGTTTCAAATCGTTCGGAACAGTTCTTTGCAATAACGTTTTTTAGGAACGAAAACGAAATGAGAACGCTATTTAATTAACGGTTTCAAATCGTTCGGAACAGGTCTTTGCAATAACGTTTTTGGGAACGAAAACAAAATGAGAACGTTTTGAAAACCGAAATAAAACGGTTAAATCCACACAGCGGGACCAGTGAGTGCTGACCTGACCACGGGTCGACATGAATAAACTTGTTTTTGTCAAAGCGCAGTGCCGACTGCCATGCCGCGCCGCCTGCTAATTATTGTGCAGTCTATGTCATTCGCGCTCGAATTTTCAATGCGACGTGTTATAAAATATAAACTTTGATTATATGTACTAGTTATTTATTTAATAAATATTTTTTGTAACTTAGTGTCTCATAACTCATAAGTCATAAATCAGAATATAAAATCCCACAAAAAACATTTTCATGTAAAAATGTTGCCAAGATGAGAACATAATATTATTATAGTTCGTGGTGTCAAAAAGTAGTGAAATCTCATGTAGAGCCAAGTTTCTAACTTTACATACTTAGCCCTAAATCTAAAAACCTTAATTTTACACCAAAGCGCGGCAAAATATTTGATAATAATATAATGTGTCAGCCGAACGAGAAGAATCTAAAAACTCTACACATTAGTCAAAATCGATAGCCTGGCCATTTTTCTTTAGTTAGGGTATATTAAGTTCAAAGCCCTGCCGAATAACAAAATGGCCAAGCCACCGATTTTGTATTAAGAAGAGTTGATGTTCGACTTCGACCCCACTCACCAGCTGTTAATAACCCCCTATGCAAAAATCTTCTATACATATAATAAAACTGTAGTAATGAAAATTCTGTACAATAAAGATAATATTAAAAAAATAATAAGCGGGGGGTGTCACTACAATATCGCTATAGAAGCCAAAAATGTGGTTAGTTTTTTTGTCTGTCTGTCTGTCTGTATGTTTGTTCCACTATCACACGAAAACTACTGATCCGATTTGAATGCGGTTTTCACAGATGTATTTGTCTTCTTCCAACTTAACATCTGGTGATAAAAAAATTCTCCCCACCTCTCAAAGGGGACGAAAAAGGGAGTCAGATTTGTTTGAAAAGTTTGAGACAAAATCTGACTCCCTTTTTCGTGAGTCAGATTTTGTCTCAAACTTTTTTCTTTAACACGAAAACTACTGATCCGATTTACATACAGTTTTCGCAGATATATTTGTCTCCTTCCAACTCAACATCTGGTGTATAAAAATACCACCCTCCCACCCTTCTAAGGGGACCAAAGAGGGGGTCAGATTTTGTATCAAACTTTTTTCTTGGACTTACTTCATAATATTATTAACTGTGTTTTCTAACTTAACATCTGTTGATAAAAAATTTCCCCCACACCTCTTAGGGGACAAAAGAGGGGGTAATATTTTATATCAACTGATGAAGTAGAAATACTTTAAATGGGAAAACAACGTTTGCCGGGACAGCTAGTTTGAAATATGTAAGAAATGTTTTCTGTCTGTCTGTAAACATTGAAGTTTGAAGTAAGCGTCCCCCGGAAGCACCTGTAGTCTGTCGTATGTCTGTCGTGCAAATGCAATTTGCAGTAATGTAGCAACGAGAACTACTTATCATATAATATTATTATATTATAATAGAAGTTGCTTTATGACGGGTACTACCGCGTGCTATTTAAAGCTGAAGTCCACGCGGACGGAGTCGCGGGCTCGCGGGCAACAGCTTGTATATTATAATTGTATGTTCCTTAAGTATACTATTAATAACTTTACTTTGCAGACTCTAGACCTTAAATCATTTTAAAAATATGTAAGTTCAAAGTATAGTCGTAGTCTCAGCATTTCTTTGCGAATATTTAATTGTAGGATGTAAACAACATCGGTTAGTTCAAAGAAAAAACCTGTGCCTAAAAGTTAAACGGCTAAAACATAATCACGTCAAACAATAGTGCGATGTAGATACCTAACAGTGAAATCTCTTATTGACTAGAGTACATTTACAAGTATTATGCGATGTAGACGACCAGCAGCGACATCTATTATTTATTAATTATTATCAAATATCAATAGGAAAAAATAGAACCACGTTTGTTGTATGAGAGCCCCGCAAAATATTAAATTTATTTTGTTGAAATACATGATCGATGAAAATTTCAGCTCTCCAGCTACTACCGTTCTTGAGATACTTCCAAGAGACAGATAGACAGACAGACAGACGGGCAGCTGACAGACACTGAAGTCTAGGAATAGGGTTCCATCTTATTAGGGTACCCTCTGGGTACTGAAACCTAAAAGAAATACACGAAAAAAAAGAAAGAAAAAATTAACTAAAAAAAAAAACAACGTAAACCAACTTACAAAAAGAAATGAAATCCCACAAAAAACATTTTCATGTAAAAATGTTGCCAAGATGAGAACATAATATTATTATAGTCCGTGGTGTCAAAAAGTAGTGAAATCTCATGTAGAGCCAAGTTTCTAACCTTACATACTTAGCCCTAAATCTAAAAACCTTAATTTTACACCAAAGCGCGGCAAAATATTTGATAATAATATAATGTGTCAGCCGAACGAGAAGAATCTAAAAACTCTACACATTAGTCAAAATCGGTGGCTTGGCCATTTTGTTATTCGGCAGGGCTTTGAACTTAATATACCCTAACTAAAGAAAAATGGCCAGGCTATCGATTTTGACTAATGTGTAGAGTTTTTAGATTCTTCTCGTTCGGCTGACACATTATATTATTATCAAATATTTTGCCGCGCTTTGGTGTAAAATTAAGGTTTTTAGATTTAGGGCTAAGTATGTAAGGTTAGAAACTTGGCTCTACATGAGATTTCACTACTTTTTGACACCACGAACTATAATAATATTATGTTCTCATCTTGGCAACATTTTTACATGAAAATGTTTTTTGTGGGATCTTTTTTTCTACTCTCAGTTCTCACTTCTCACACTATGGCCGCGATCCCGCGAATGAATGACCGAAAAATAATAGTTTTTGTTATATCGATCGAGGAAATGGCAAAAACCGGTTAAAACCGTTTTAAGGATCAAAAACGAAAAAATCATAATGTTCTCAAATAGTGTTCCGAATAGCGTTCCGTTCCGAACGAAACCGCAATATAATGTTCTTTAGGTATTTAAGGCGATAACGTTTCGAAAAATATAACGTTTTTCGAGCCCTGATTAGAATTATTGTAAATTAGGAAATACTTACTGCTAATAATAATATCATTTTATAAAGGCCGGCAACGCACCTGTAGCTCTTCTAATATTGCGAGTGTCCGTGGGCGATATGTTGATTTCCATCAGGTGACCCGTTTGCTCGTTTTCCTCCTAAAATTATAAAAAATGTGCCAGTCTGGTATTTCACACTTAAACCGCTGAACAGATTTTGGCGAAATTTGATATTTCGATAAATCGATACATGTCGATATTTTAGAGACGGCTGACGGAATAAGAGCTTATGCGGAAAAATGTACGTTTTTCGCGCGATAAACGAATTTCGTTACGTTTCATCAGTAAAAAGTACCTATACCTAAATGGAAAAACCGCGGCTCCAAGACAGTGCGCGTTCTGCGTAGAACGGAACACGAATAATAATTTACGAATTTGCGGGTAGGTACCTGGTGAAACTTCAGCGAGTGGTGAAGCCAAACGAGCGTAATTTCTGCCGGGCAGAATTTCTGCTGACCACGGCCGCTGGAAAGCAACCGAAACGTCGCGAAAGTGCTGCGACGAAATCCGTAAGTTATTAAAACAACGTTTCTCAAACTTTTTTGGTGGTGCAACCCTTTTGGGAAGTAACATTTTTGACGGACTCCCCAAAGAGGAATTTTTTTGTCCTTGAATGAATTGTCTCCATGCTGATGTCTGATGATATTTCTAAAAACAATTTTGTATCGCTCGCGGAGCCGCTACAATACCTTTGCCCCAGGGCTTCGTAGCACACTTTGAAAAAGACTGGATTAAAACATAAGTAAGTATAGTTCAAGTTCTAATATTGGAACAATTTTTATGTAAGTAGTAGGTACACCATGACATAAAGACCAAAAGATAATACGTGTACTAAAATCTTACTAATACTATAAATGAGAAAAAAAACTAAATGTTTGTTTGTTACTCAAAAGAAAAGATTTTAATTTTATAATTTGGCAATTAAAAAAAAACCAAATATATCAATAGTGTGTCAACATTAGCAAAGATTAGTAAAATTTTTTTTAGATGAGAAAAAAAGAAAATAATTTTTGACTTAACACGTTGAATGCCGCATGATCATTTATTTATTTACAATCATTTATTTATTTAGAAATTGTGATTACTTATTTCTTTTGTTTTTGTAACTGTGCACGTTTTTTGGTTTATTAACCGACTTCCAAAAAGGAGGAGGAGGTTATTTGTTCGTTTGTATATATTATTTAGTGCAAAAATAATAGTTTTATTCTTATTTATTTTACGTATTCCCTCTAAAAAGGCCAGCAACGCACTTGCGCTCATCTGATGCCGCGAGTGTCCATGGGCGACGGAAGTTGCTTTCCATCAGGTGACCCGTTTGCTCGTTTGTCCCCTTATTTTATTTAAAAAAAATTATATTTTATTCTTATTTACTTGTATTCATGGCCCACAACTAGTATTACATTAGTAACTATTACTCTCTGACGACCTCTGTGGCTCAGTGGATAGCACGTTGGTAGCTTAAGCCGGGGGTCGCGGGTTCGAATCCCGCCGACGGAACAAAAAGTTTTCAAAGTTCCTGGGTCATGGATGTGTATTAAACATATTTATCATAATATACTTAATAAAAATCTTAAATATATGTCTAGTATAAAAGTATTAAATATATTTCCGTTGTCTGGTACCTGTAACACAAGTCCTTCAGGTACTTAGCATGGGGCCAGACTGACGTGGTGTGAAGCGTCCATAGATATTATTATTATATTATTATTATTATTATTATGTTATATATGAATTTATGTCTCGGCAAATCTGCCGGCTATGATTCAGGTACGGGCTATGCCAAGTACCTGATTCAGTTTGTATGAGGAAAGAGTTATGATTGTGAGGTAGTGAAAGATGATGATGGATTTAGAAACCGACGAACGATGGAGCAGGTATCAATTACGACGGACTTTTGTATGGGGATATATGTGTTTTTGTTTAATTCGAGTGATTTCAGAGCAGCAGTAAGGGTCTTCGGGATGACGCCAGTTGAATAGATGATGATGGGTATAATTTTCACAGTATTCTGGCGCCACATTTGCTTTATTTCGTCTGCGAGAGGTATGTATTTTTGGATCTTTTCGTTATGTTTTTGTTTCAGGTTGTTGGTGTTCGGCACGGCTATATCTATGAGATAAGTGATTTTTTGAGATTTGATTGTCAAGGTTATATCAGGTCTATTACTTAGTATGGTGCGGTCATTATTATTATTATTATTATTATTATATTATTATATTACTACATTGTAACTATCGGCAGTGCACTCCTATCGTGCGCTATCTGTGATGACTGATGTCATAGCAAGATCATCAAGATGATCAACCGTGCGAAACTAAGATCAATGATTTACGTTAAGGTCTAAAGGTTAATTGATCTATTTTTAACCGACTTCCAAAAAGGAGGAGGTTATATGTTCGGCTGTGGATACTTTTTTTTTTGTATTTTTATTTAAATAGAAAAATGTAGTAGTATCAAATTATTTTAACGAAAGATCTGTGTAAAATGCTCCATAAATTCTATTTTCGGCTGAAATATAATACTTTTAAAAGAAAAGTGAGGGTTTTTATTATTGATACTTTTAAAATGTAATATAATAAGTATATTAGCTATGTAGAACATAAAAATAGTAGTATTTTTATGTTATACATAGCCAATATACATAATATTATTATGATACATTTTAAAATTATCAATAATAAAAAAAACCCTCACTTTTCTTATTTAAATGCTCTAAGGGTGGGTTGCATTAACTTAGTTTAACTATACCTTTAACTTTAACCATAACAAAAAGGTCTAATGAACTGTCAAATCCATAGTAAAAGTATGGACGCCATATTTGACGATAGCCTTAAGTAGTTATTCCATTACACTAAATTTAGAAATCTAAATGATTTAGTCACTAAATTTAGTGAAGTGGAATAACATTTAGAAAGCTAGGATCCTAATTAGTGTACCAAATCGGCAAAAATGTGGCTTCTAACTGACTAAATCAGTGTTGCCAGATGGTTTCAACCTTTTATTGTATTAAAGTCAATATATTTTATGTTATACGATCTGGAATCCATTCATAATTAATTTCTAAAGTCTGCTGGTTCCAAGTAGTTCAGAAAGTTCATGATTCATAATTTTTCGTGGAGCAAAAATTCTTTCAACCATCTTTTTCGCCTTTTATTTATTTTGATTTTCATTGAGCCAACAGCTAAGCCTATGAGAAGACCAATTTTTTGTTGGTTTGACAGAACTGGAGCCATTATGAAGACGTCTGGCCAAAATCGCCGCGTCGTCACAACTGATTTTTAATCTGTGCAACTGATTTAGTTACTAAATTAGGACAAGTGGAATAAGTAGCTTCTAATTTGTCTTCTTTTTAGAATCCTATTTAGAACTTCTAAATTTAGTGCAATGGAATAACTACTTTAACTTTAGCTACGCTTCTGGTGCAACTCACCCTAAAAGTGCCTTTTCAAAATAACTTTAGTTAACTCTTGGTCATTCCGAAAAAAAAAACAAATATTTTCACCTATGAATTGTCGAACCACCTATAAAACGTATTTTTTTTATTTTTTTTTTATTTTTATAAAAATGTTTATAGGTGATTTGTCAACAAAGGTCAGTCAGATTAATATCATTAAAATCAGCGCGTCACGTCTGGACATTACATAATATACGATAGTATTGTTTACAACATGATAAAAGTGCTTGTACACGAGCGGGTGGTGATAGTAATAAGACTAATAAGTCATATTATTATCACTTATTATGCTGTGCTGAGCCATGAATCTCTTGAACCTAAATTGCACTTTTAAGGTTACCAATTACTTTAATCCCGAAAAAAAGTGATACGGATCCATACTAATATTATAAATGCGAAAGTATGCCTGTCTGTCTGTCTGTCGCGTGTTTCTCTATCTGTCTCTTTTTTATTTAGTGTATACAGGTTTTTAATCGACTTCAAAAAAGGAGGTTACAATTCGACGCGTGTGTATGTAATATTTCCAGAACTACCCGGTTTTTGTGTATGTTAGTCTATATCAGCGTTTGAACAAATGTGCCAAATTTCAAAGGTGTATATTGTATGTATGTATGTATGTATGTATGTTTCTATGTTTGTGCACGCATATTTCCGGAACTGCAAGTCCGATTACAGTAATTATTTTTTTGTTGTACTAGGTATTGTTCAACTTAGGGAACAGTGCAAGTTTCATCAAAATCGGTTCAGTAGTTTTGGAGATAGGGAGTTTTAATTCTCAACTACGTACAATTTTGAAGTCGGTTTTATCTTTTTAAAATACAGTGTTATTTTATCTTATAATATTGTATATCCAATAGTTTTCCTTTCATATTTTTTGCAATTAGACTTTGTGAATTGCTATATCACTTATGTATCTAGATATAGTAATATCTTATGATGATTTAACATACTGTCGGTCATGTGAACAAAACGTGATTAGTAAATTTTTATCTCAAGTCCTTGACACATAAAAGATAGCTTAATAACTTTTCCGGTAACTAAAGTCTTATGTAGATCTTAGGCCGGTATAAATAGTCAGTTCTCAAGACGCATCTCGGTCTCAAGACACTGTTCAGGCTCTGTGATTGGTTAGCTGTCAAAATTTGGACCAATCACAGAGCCGAACCGCGTCTTGAGACCGGGTCGCATCTTAAGTACTGACTATTTATACCGGCCCTAGTCTTATCACTTATGTATAGATTAGTTATATATTGTCGCTTTTAGAGGTGTGTTACATCATTATTTAAAAGAATATATTTTTAGGGTTCCGTACCCAAAGGGTAAAAACTGGACCCTATTACTAAGACTTCGTTGTCTGTCCGTCTGTCCGACGTCTGTCTGTCTGTCTCCAGGCTGTAACTCAAGAACGGTAATAGCTAGAGATTTAAAATTTTCACAGATTACGTATATCTGTTGCCGCTATAACAACAAATACTAAAAACAAAATAAAATTAATATTTAAGGGGGGCTCCCATACAAGAAACGTGATTTTTTGGGCCTTTTTTGCTCTATATCAAAAATGGCAACAGTTAGGTACTTGAATTTTTTACAAAATCCTTAGTTTTATGTGTACTTTAATATTTAATAATAATATTAAAATAAAATAAAAAATTGAGGGGGGCTCCCATACAAAAAACACAATTTATGGTCTAATTTTGCTCTATACTGGTACGGAACCCTTCGTGCGCGAGTCCGACTCGTACTTGGCCAATTATTTCTAATTATGAGTAATTACAAATTACTCATAATTATTAGAAAAAAGATATTCTTAAAATTTGTTACCTAATTCAAAGGAAGGTTTAAGAATGTTGCACACATTAATATAATTTCTGAAAAGACAGCAGGAATGACAAGTGTAACATTATAACAACTAACTAGTGCAGCTTAAACATTTTTCTTCATACAAACCAAATCCATTATAAAGTTTAACGGCCGCCATAAAATTGTTTATATCAAAATTTTCAATAAACACATTAGGTAGTGATGTTTATTGAAAATGTTATTGTACATAATTTCAATAAACGTAACTAAGTAGTGTAATTGTTTATTATATTTATTTTGATATAAACTCCATACATTTTTGGCCATACGGTTATAGTGATAAGGCATACGACTTATCACTTAAGATATCACGTTACGTGATGTGATGTATCATAATTTTGGTGATTTATGTCGTCTTAATATTAGGTACGTGTGTATAAGATGATATCTATGCGGATTTTGTTTTGGCTTGAATCGGTGAAAATGCACTGATAAAATGTCTCCGACAACAGCTAGGTATTAAGGTGCTCCCTTACCGGGAGCGTTCGCTAATCGCTTGTAATGTAGCATTACAGAGTTGATCATTAGTTCATTACAGCAGTGAGGGAGCGAGCCGAGCATTGCAAAACCTTATAATGATACAGTGTGTAATGTCTTGATTACAACTTGTAACATCGATCTGACATTATGGAATCAACTAGCTATGGAATGCTCAAGGTCGAATTTTTAATCCTCCTCCCTCCAGGTGAGGGTTCACCTAAATAATTAATTAATTTGTTAAATTAAAAAATGTATATCATATGTATTAAACATTTTAGATTTCTCGTTCGTGAAATTGACAGTTTTAAGGAAAAATTAAACATTTTAAATGCTGAAAAACTTAAACCTAAACTGAAAAAACTACAATTAAAAAATATATAATATTTTGCATTATAATTTTTATGGCTGTATATTCCCGAGCATGTTCATCTCGCATGAAAAAATAACAAAACAATGATTCAGTAGGTCGTGACCACAAACAATTAATTAAAAAAATGAAAACAATATAAACTGAGAATGTTTTCACTTATCAACAAGCACCGCATACCTATACTTGTATTTGGACTTTGTAACATGATTTTTATTTTGATTTATTTCGTAAGATTTTTGTTACTCTTTTTAGGGTTTCGTAGTAAATAAGGAACCCTTATAGTTTCGGTCTGTCCGTCCGTCTGTCCGTCTGTCCGTCTGTCCGTCTGTCCGTCTGTCTGTCTGTCTATCTGTCCGCGGTTTTGCTCAGAGACTATATAGGACCAGAGATTAGACATACTTATTACTTAACATATTTATAATTAGTCTATGATAGGACCTACAATGCTGTAATTTGGCATGAATACACATATTAATAATGCCGACAAAATGGTACATAAAATATTTAAAAAATATTTTTTATGGTACCTCCCCTACACATCAAGCGGGGTTGAATTTTGTTTTTGCGCCCACCCCATCGTGTGGGGTGTCGTTGGATAGGTTTTTAAAAAATATTATGGGTATTCGTAGATCATTTTTCGATTTAGGGATCCATTTGTGAAATATTAAGTTTTAAAGTGGAAAAAATCGTTAGAGTCCAGTGTCCCCCCCTTCTACCAGCTAAACGGTTGCTTCTGGAATTGTGAAAAAATTCACGGGAGTAGGAAATATGCTGAATTTAAAAGGAAAACTATCACGGCTAAGAAGACTTCATAAGTTATTGAGTAATAGTCGATCAACTAAAAAAAATATATTCGGCGAAGTATAAAGGAACTTTTCGTTCAAATTCCTTTGAAAGTAACTGAGATGATGTTGTTAGTAGTGTAAAACATATTATAAATGTACATTCATTGACCATACAAAAATTCTCAAAAACTAGCGCTACTACGGAACCCTATACTGCGCGTTTCCCGACACGCACTTGGCCGGTTTTTTTACAGTTCCTAGTTCTGTATCCAAATGTTGTTAAAAATTACACGTCAAATTACTTTTATTAAACTTGCAGTTAAATTTTAAAAATGCATCATTCCTTTGCTACATTTTTAGTGTACTTAAGTGGGAAGTAAAAAGCTTTAAGTCATCAATCGACGCAGACTTAATAAAAACAAGTCAACGATCTTAATGAACTCAGCAGAAATTTTGTGAGATTAGTCTAGTCAGGTAGTGTAAAAATTATCAATCAGGCAGTTCGCACGCGGCACTTCTGTGGTGTTGATAACGGGAGAATAAGTAGACTCGAGACGAAAAACCGCCATTGCTAAGTCAGGATCGACAGAGCGAAGTCTGTGACAAGTGTTGTGTTTGACAGGTGTTTTGGCGGCAATGTCTTTATCTATGGTACGTTTATTTTTTTTATGAGTCTTCGATTTTTTTTGGTGGCTTAATTTTTAAATTTTTTGTGTTTTTTTATACCAGACATTAATTTTTATTTGTTTTGTTCGATACAACAAGTATCTTTTGTTACTAATGAAGCAACAATTAAATCGTTTTAATGTTTACAAGAAAGTTGTTATCAATGCTCTAATAAAATTAATTAGGAACAAGCAACAACTTATTTTTATCTTTGTATTTTTCTTTTTCTACATATAATATATACTTTTCTCAAGTTTTAATTAATAATATAATATAGCTAGAATTAATAAAAATATCTATTAATTTTTATTGATTGTAACTATAATTAGATTATAATCAGCAAAAGCAAAACATGACATGACAAGGTTATATTATACCTATTTATCTTACGTTTAAATTAACTATAGTTTACATAAGATCACATGTATGCACTCACATAGATATGAAATTAATTGAAATCGTAACACAAAAAATCATCACACGTTTAAAAGGTGTCTAAGAGACCCAGGTGGCTAATTCGGTGTTTTTTTTGCGTGGCAGTCGAAGGGTTAACTTTATTTATTTTTTTCTTTACCTATCCATTTTTTATTGGTATTTTTTGATTGATCCATTATTCAATAAATAATGTTATAAATAACGGCGTCTATAATATTATAAAACTCTTATGTTTTGTATTGAATCATTTCCTTATAATAATTGATTGATGAGAAACATTTCTCAAACCTATTATATTATACAGAAAAGAGCTTTTCCCGTAATGTTTATTTCTTTTTCGTTAACTTGTGTAAATAGTTAGTGTATGTTTATAAAAACATAGCTAAAGAGTTCATTATTCTCGACGAAAACAAGACAATTATAGAGAGCTTACCTATTATATTAAGTATGGATACTTAATATAATATTATAATGACGCCCCCGTGGTCTAGTGGTATAGAGCACGGCTCTTGACTCGGAGGTCGTGGGTTCGATTCCCGCGTTGGAAACATATTATTTCCAAGTTTGGTTAGGACAATGCAGGCTGATCACCTGATTGTCTGACAAGTAAGATGATCCATGCGTCGGATGGGCATGTAAAAAGTCGGTCCTGCGCCTGATCTCTCGCCGGTCGTGTCGGTCTGCCGTCCCACTGGGTTATGAGAGTAAAGGAATAGAGAGTGCTCCTGTGTACTGCGCACACACTTGGGCACTATAAAATTACTCCTGCGTAGCTGGCCTGGTTTCAATGAAACCGGCCACCGTCACCGAAACCGGTGTGGGAGCTATTATATTATTATAATGCGAAAGTGTCTCTCTCTGCCTGTTACCTCTTCACGCCGAAAAAAATTTATATGGGGACACTTTGAGTATAATAAAGAGATAATTTTTATTTCAACAACCTTAATTATGTCATGATCAAAATATTCTGATGTTAAATTAAATCTGAATGGTTTTAATTTTGATATGTAATCGATTATGTAGAAAAAGATACAAATCAATTTGCTGGTGTCTAGAAAATCTAGAATAAAAATAATTGGACATAAAGTTTTGAACGGCATAGCATAATAATATATTATCATCTTAATATATTTCTTGTGCTTAGATCTACAATTATAAATCTACAGCGAATACCATAAGTAGATATATAATTTAAAAACCGGCCAAGAGCGTGTCGGGCCACGTGCTATATAGGGTTCCGTAGTACGAGACGCGAAAAAAAATCACCCCCGCTTGATGTATAGGGGAGGTACCATAAAAATATATTTTTAAGATTTTATGTACCATTTTGTCGGCATCATTAATATGTGCATTCATGCCAAATTACAGCTTTGTAGGTCCTATAGTCTGTGAGCAAAACCGCGGACAGACAGACGGACAGACGTGAGACGGACAGATGGACAGACAGACAGACGGACGGACATACCGAAACTATAAGGTTTCCTTGTTGACTACGGAACCCTAAAAAGTAACATATATTATAGGTACTCAGACCAATAAAAAAAGATTACTATACGGTCGAATTGAGAAACTTCCGCTTAGTAACGCTTTTAAAAATTTCAAGTAGCCACCTAGATGGCAGCATCTGCAATTAAAAGTACCCTCAATTTATGTCCGCTCTCTTTGAATTTTTTATAATGGTCCATCTTTTTACTAGCATTTTTGATTGGTAATAAAGAAAACTGTAGCAAAACAAATTTCTGTCCAAAATAATGATTTGAGACCCTTAATTAAAAATTTGATCGTTTGCGGGTACCCCGCAAACGATCAAATTTGTTTGACAAACATGTTTGATGTAATTTACGTTTTCATTGTAAATTGTTTGACAAACGCGTCAAACAAAGGGGGCGTCCACAAATTACGTGAGGTGTTTTTTTGGAATTTTTTGACCCCCCTTCCCCCCCTGGTGAGATTTCGTGAGATTTTGTTCCACCCCCCCTCCCCTCCCGAAATCTCACGTGAGATTTCTTTAAATGTGGGTTTCTTACGTAAACGTTTGGTTTGAGAGTCTGTAGATTTTCTTTCGAACGAATTTGTTAATGATCTTAATCGTATTACGTTTACTCTTACGATTAAATCTTAAGCATACGTACAATCTGGATGAAATGGACCAAAATAGTATTATTTTGTTGAGAAAAAAAATTACGTGAGATTTGCCGAGACCCCCTTCTCCCCAACGTAAGATTAGATGAGATTTGACTCGACCCCCTCTCCCCCCCTAAACACCTCACGTCATTTGTGGATGCCCCCAAAGCTGTACAGTGTACACTATCAAATTGTTTGACAAACACGTAAAATTTGACAAACAATTTGATCGTTTGCGGGGAACTTTAGAGACTCAAAGAAATAATGATGATTAAACTTGAATTTAACGAAGAGCTTTGTCAGATAATGTATGGGGCTTATCACTTATGTCATCTTCATTAATTTACTGTTAAGTAATAATTAATATTCGTTCCTGAGTGCGGCAGTTATTCTTATAACCACGGTATGTCTGTTTTTCTGTCTGTCTGTTTGTTACCTCTTCACGACTAAGCCGCTGAACCGATTTCGCTGGAGATTCTTTCAGTCCCGGGAAAGAACATAGGATAAACGAGTTTTGGCGCAACGGAGTTGCGGGTGTCTATCTCGCTCTCCTTTTACTATGTCTCGGTTGTTCTCCAATGACGACCTCTGTGGCTCAGTTGGTAGTAGCTCAAGCCGGGAGTCGCGGGTTCGAATCCCGCCGACGGAACAAATAGTTTTCAATGTTCCCGGGTCTAGATGTGTTTTAAATAATTATGTGTATGATATTATAATAAAAATCTTAAATATAGGTACCTATATTGTATAGTATAAAAATTAAAAGTATTAAATATATTTCCGTTGTCTGGTACCCGTAACACAAGTCCTTCAGGCACTTAGCACGGGGCCAGACTGACGTGGTGTCCATAAATATAAAAAAAAACTATACCTTAATGTGCCTTAAAAGGTAGGTATAGTTGGAGAACAACCCAGATTTACCGGTAAGAACTAAGAACATAGATACACAGGGGTCACAGATAAACAAAAAGAACTCTGTAATTTGGCACTACACACTGCACAGTCTCCCCACGTGATATACGATAAGAACTTTGTTGCTAATGGGACGCCTTGATAATTTGGCTGTAGCGATGTCCATTTTTCTCAGCAATGACTAAAGCTAAGAAATTAAAGTTCACTGTCAGTATTCATCATGTCTTTGCCTTTGAATTACCCATAGCATAACACGATTGGTCAACTTTTATAACACAGAATAATCAACCAAAAAGACCTCTGTAAAAAAAGGGATTCCTATTTTGCCAACAGAGGAGAGTGATATAAGCTTCCAAAATTTGTACATAAATTGGTTCTAGTATACACTTTAATTTGCCCATAGCTTATATGAAATGTGTTTATGGTTTTTAAATTACGCGACAAAAACCATTTTGTCGCTACGCTCTTTCCATTTTTTGCTGTTCCATTGCTTGTTTTCTATGAGAGGCAGGGCCAGCCTCGCATAGAAAACAAGCAATCTAAAACACATCCAACACGGTTTTTTACTTTAACATGGCGTCACCTTAACCGGATTGAGGTTTTGATGATAATTTTGGAATTGATTAATGCAGCGTTTGGCGGAACCACAGACATATATCATGATAGATACCGCATGTGTATGTACTTGCGATGACTCCAAACGACGAGCGATGCTCGTCTTTCGAAAGTCTGTTCTTATTAGTCTGCTATCGGAATCGGACGTCAATCGGAATTTTAAAAATGCCCAAATAACTAAAAGTGCCGTATTGAGCTGTAGAAATTCAAATAGAAACGTTGGCCTAGATAATGGTACCATCGGTATCATCGGTACGTCACAGTAGCTATGAAAAGTGGCACGCTCGTTTTCATACAAATGGAGCGACATGAGGTATCTATCTTGATATATGTATGTGGGCAGAATCCTTTTTAGAAGTGTCGTTTTTGCTTGAAAAGAAAGTTTTTTCTTTGAATGAATTGTCTTCATTGTCTGATGACATTTCTAAAATCAACTTATAACACGGTCGAGTTAACTCCGCACTTGGCGGCCATGACGTCACATCGACCCTATGTGTGCGACGGAGCAAATACGGATAAAAGATTGCGGGACGAACGAACGCGGGGAGGTCTGCGGGCTAGTGGGAGGGGCATCGTATTCCACCGAGGTGCGGAGTTAACTTGACCGAGTTGTATAGTATATCGGTTGCGAAGCCCCTATAAGCCTTTACGGAAACCCCAGGGCTCCTCGGAGCACTATTTGGGAATTGTAATTATAGTATAACATACTAATATAGAAAATGCAAAGGTGTGTTTGCCTGTTACATCATCTCCCTTAAAACTTTACAGGGTGCAACAAAACAAAGTGATAACACTTTCGAGTGTGTACGTATCCCTTATATTAACTGTGAAAGCAGCAGCGCTGAAAGAGAATTTTTTTTTGTGATTTGTATAGGCAAGCGTCCCAGTGAAGTGACACGTATTTGCCCATACAAAAGTTTTAAAAATGAGTTGCTCTTTTAGCGCTGCTACTTTCACACACAATCTACAGCACGACTGGTGAGACATGTTCAATATTCGAGGACGTGATATTTGGCTATTATATTGGTTGAAAAAAAATAATATAAAAAAATAATATCAATTGATCACTGCGTAAATGTAGCTTAAAAGTTAAATAATTATTTACCCAACGCATGCACACCGCGCGCGGAGGTGGCGCGCGGCGCGCGGGGCGGGGTGGGCCGCGCCCGGCTGCATAGTAATTTACTGTGTCCATTATTCATTTGTTTAAAGGGAAATTTGGTTAAAA
Source organism: Plebejus argus (assembly GCA_905404155.3). Taxonomy (NCBI): domain Eukaryota; kingdom Metazoa; phylum Arthropoda; class Insecta; order Lepidoptera; family Lycaenidae; genus Plebejus; species Plebejus argus. The sequence continues at coordinate 7,746,976 of FR989948.1, read as the reverse complement.
ATTAAGTACCTAATTTTATTACATAATTATAATGAGAATCGAGTACAGAGTACTCTCCATAAGTATCGGTATTGTCTCACCAGTCATGTTGTATATACAGGGGACTCAAACTCACCCTGATATATTATCACTTTGTTTCGTTATACTTAACTTGTATACACAAAAAAATATTTTAAAGATCTTATAAAAAATACAAGATTGTTTCTGCGGCTAAACGCGCAAAATTTCATTCTCCAGAAAAGAAAAAAATCATAAAAAACAAACTTTTTTTGCTCGTATTAAAATTAGTATGAATTAGGAATAAGTATATTAATTTTTGACTCATTTCGATTGATATTTTGCCATGATGCTATTTGATTTGAATAAAAAATCTTTGTTTTACGTCAGCCAGGCGCACCTTTCCCGAGATCGAATCAGCTGCAAATCAAGACACATCTGAGTTCATTCATGACCTAAAAATCTAGGTCTAAACTAATCAGAAATCATTGAACAATGCGAGTGACATCATTGTAGTAAACAACTACTACTTACTTCCTTGATCTAAATTCTAGGAGTACTAACAGTACTTTTGTTTACTAATTCTAGAAATATACCAAAAGTAGCTGTGTTTACTTTATCTAGTCAAGAAGTGATGCAAGTACCTATGTTTACTCATGCCTGGGTGAAGACGTAGGTGGCCTAAGGTACATGCAACAGTCGTGGCCCAAATATTGAATGAAAACAAGAATGACCCAATTTTGGTACCATATACTTATCTGACTTGATAGTAAATAGTACAAACTAGTTGATAATGCAGACGTCGCTTGAGATGTTTGGAAGTGTACAATGATTTGGGTAAGAAGAAAAAATTGAAAAAAAAACTTTTTTTAGGGGTGTCGCGTCGTGGATACCCATATTTGCGACTATTTTTTTGCACGGCTATGACAGGGTTAAGATTAGGGCGTTAGATTTTTTGACGTTTAAAATCTAAGCTTATAAAATTAAAAAATAACATTTCGTTTCTATTTTTCAATTTATGCTTTCTACATGTTATGTGAATTATGCAGCCAAGCGTTGAATTTTGTGAATTTATATTTGAAAATTTATTATATTTGTTTTTTTAGGACTTTTTTATAAATAAATAAAAAAACGGATTTAACAATAGATTTTTAAAAAATTAATAATGAAATGAAACACAAAGACAGATGGATAATAATAATTATAATTAGTATATTGAATGACGAATCACATCGTAACGACATATTGAGGCAAACTAACGATGATTATCATCCATATCCATGTCAATTATTGATTTATGACAACAATTTTGATAACATATCTATACTTATGTAAATTAAATAGCGATTGTAGATTTTAAATTATTAATTGCTTGATATTTTTGTAGTAGCTACGTTCATAGTAAATAGTGATTAGAATTAATTTCTGCTGCATCGCTTTCAATTTTATTCTAGGTTTCATTGGGGCCTGTCCACACTGCGAATTTTAACCGCGCGGATTTTTCGCAATAAATAAATAGCAATAAAGAATAAATATCGTTCGGTAAAAATTTCCAGTGCGGGCAGGCCCTTATTCTGGCGAAAAAATCTAGCATCATTTTGTATTTTTTTTTAAAACACGAATACGGACATCGGTGTCAGATTTAATTTCAGTTGCGTCCAATTTTTTTTGTGCGGCATTGCAAGTGTTAACTATTTGGTTGCACCTGGGGCACCCAAAAATTTTTTCATTGATATATTTTTTGATACACATGTAGGTGATCATTTTGGTAAGGCTGCGAGACCTGCTCTCTCAAAAATGTTGTGAGCGAAATTTTTCAAAGACTCTGCTGTGCTGTGCTGTGCTGTCTTTGAAAAATTTCGCTGATTGTAACTTAATTTTTTAATTTTTTTTAACACGTGTGTAATATTTTAGTGGTGCTTCGCGTGATGTTCTACATCGCTATCAGTATTAATATAAACAGGATATGTATTTTTACCGTTTTATCTGTCACCTTTACCCTTGATCTCAGTTTTTAGGTAGAGACTATAAGAGATATATTTTATCTAGATGACGCCCGTAACTCCGTTGCGGCAACATCAGTTTTTCGCGCGGAAACCGTACATTTTTTCGGGATAAAAAGTATCCTATGTATCCCGGGACCCAAAGTATCTCCATGGCAAATTTTCGAACGAGAAAACGTAACAAACAAACATACACTTTCGCATTTATAATATTACGAGCTATTGCCCGCGGCTTTGCTCGCGTTAAGAAGTATTATTTTATACAAACTTTCATCCCCTATTTTAACCCCTTGGGGGTAGAATCGATCAAAATCATTTCTTAGCGGATGAGGATGAGGATGAGGCATGGCAGGCGGCGGTCTCTTTCTGTAAAACCGTCCTTTCACAGAAAGAGGCCGCGGAGCGGAACAGAGAGGATGACCCATCCTCCGTTCCGCTCCGCCGGCGTAGGACGGGAGTGCGGAGGCGTCGCTATGCGAACCTCCAATAACTTCCGTCCCACGGGGCTCCGGGTCAGGATGGGAGCCTGCCCGGCTTAGCTAGTCCCGGCGCCGAGGGGAACGCTTTAGTTTGCCTAAGCGTTCCCTAACTTGGTGGATGTCCGTTCCTTGTGAGGTAGACCGGCCGGTCGTGGAGGGAGTCCTGTGTTAGACAGATTCAGGATATCCCTCCGTATACGGCTGAAAGCAAACCGCAAAAAAAGGCACAAACTACAAACGAGTTAGAGAGATACCTCTTCGAAAATATTAATATAAATAAAAATTGGAGTGAAGTAACGCGAACGCCCTATCAATTGAAGATAAGATAGGTAAGTTAGTTTTAAGTCATGACCATCTGTCATATTTTATCATCAAGCTTTTTACGCCTCAATACAGCTATTAAACAGGGATGTTACGAAGCTTCGACTTCGGCTCCGATAAGTCGGAACCTCCGATTAATATTACACCTTCCGTTCCGACTTCGCCTTCGATGCTTTCAAATCGGAGGTTAATCGGAGGTTGAAGCAGGACAAAACGGCGCCGGCGGCGCGGCTGCCCGCGTGAACGGTTATAAACGGATTCATACATGTAGCGCGAGGAACCCCCACCGACCTCCGCTGGCCGCTATGTGCGTACTTTCGTCTATTATTATTTTTTTACTTGTTAATTCTTGACTTAATCATGTTTTATTGGCCCTTAAAACAGACTTCTCTCCTGCCACCACTTCTGACCCTACCTCCGCCTTCGGTTCCGACTCCGACTCCGGTTCCGATATAGTTACCTCCGTTACATCCCTGGTAATAGGTATATTAACTTGCTTGCTGGGTAACGCATTACCACGGCGCGCGCCGGTCGATATGACTGTACTTATACTACTTATACACAGATTACATACACTTTCGCATTTATATTATTATTATTATTATGGATATTCGAAGTATAGATATGCCTCTAATCAGGGCGAGCGAGGCGAGCCCTAGTATATTCCACAACCTGTACATTTTGTGGTACACTTTACGGAAAAAGGATTTGTGCTTGAACATACCAAGTATTTTTATTTTTATTTTTATTTATAGATGTGTTATCATCGGTCAGTCAAGGTGTGACGACGAGAGTTCTCACAAATCTCAGCTTTTAGCTAATGATTTAATTTCCCGTCTCTTGTCCACAGAAATGCATACTGTTTGTGGTGACGCTGGCCATCCTTCTCCGGGAGTCGAAGGCGCGACCGCCGTGGCTGGCGCCGGGCAGCGACGTGTTTACAGAGAGCGCCGCGTGTCACACTGACGTGAGTCTCTTGATTTTTATTATAGCCTGGTCCCTGGTAATGTAAAGGATAAATAATTCTTTCTTTTCTTATTAGAACAGAAAGAACTATAATATTATATCCTAGATAGAGTGAAATATGCATAATATTATGTCAATTTTGGGTCGAAGTTCCTTATCGCGCGTTGCGAAAGGGGTCTAGACGGAAAAAGGTGTAACGACACATTTTTAATTACTTCCTGCGCTGTAGGGGCAGAGGGCGTTGATAGTATTCCTGGGCGTCAACTAGATGGCGTTTTTGAGACTTTTTTTAACTAGCGACATCTACCGGACGTTTAAATAAATGTTATTACAATTCCACAAAAGTGAAAATACCTTTTTTTAATTTCGTTCTATCCAGGTGTCCCTTGACACCTCTCAAGTTTTTATTATATTAGTAAGGTATGGATAAAACGTTGTTCCTTCAGGATAATAACATCTAATTTAAGCCTTTTTTTCTTTTCCAGGATGAGCTACTAGATCTCTGCCAGCGCTGCGCCAAGCTAACCAAGTCCAAGCTGGCCTACCCGGCCTGCTGTTCCACAGACATGGAGGCACGGAAATGGTGCTCAGACTATGTGTACTTCGGTCGTGGCTCCTACGACTTCTACGTCCTATGATATCCTAGTAATATAGTGGAGAAAAGACTACGTTAATTATGGGGACTGGATTTAACTAAGTTAACAATTGGTAAAATAAGGCCCACTTGCGCCAATCTGGGTTAAAGTTAACTCTGAGTTAAACATCATGTCATATCTGTCACTCACCAAGTCAGTGATAGAGATGACATGATGTTTAACTCAGAGTTAACTTTAACCCAGATTGGCGCAAGAGGGCCTTATGGGGTCAAATGGTACCGAATTTATATTTTTTACTAGTGCCTGCACTCTATTTCTGCTGCCCCATGTACGAAATCGGCCGTCCCTAGGCCGCGGACCATACTGCCTATTTATAAATGGTACAGCAGGGCTAGCATAACCACAGTAGACATGGGAATTAATCGACATACTGACAGATTTTATCGACAAAATAGCGGATTTCCATTGTCTAACTGTCACTTTGTCTAGTCTAACTGTAACATTGTCTATTCTTCCGTAGAAAGAAACTGTCTACGGTGACCATACTACGTCTGCTGGGGTTGAAATGAAAGACATACAGTTGAGCTATATAAAGTAGTCGAAATTTGTTCCAGTCTCTGTCTTTTTACGAATATTAATATAAGTAATTTAAGTCATATTGTTAAATTTTAAACAATACTAACATTAATTATTATCAATGCAATATATGGATTTGGATGGAAGTGTGAAAGAAATGGAAAGGTATGGATGGAATGGATGGAAGTATGCTGGATATCGAATAAATCGATAAAGATGAAATGTGTAGAAAAAAATTAAAAAGAAGTGTCTACAACTACTTTTAAACAGAATACTTAGAGGAAAAATTTGTCTGTTTTACAATATTTCCCTTCATACAATTTTTTTTTCAATGCATGACATATCTAATTTATGTTAACGTTGTCAAAATCATAATATTGTACTTAAAAAAAAATTGGCCAACCAAGCGACCGACGCTGCAGATTTTTTTGCATGACATTGAACGTGTTATATAAAAGTTATATTATATAAAAAAAAATTTCCTTCTAAAAAGATAATTATTATATAATGAAAAAAATATATAATAATATGTTATATTAATGAAAAGATATTGGTGGCAAAATAACTAAAGAGGTTTGTAAGTAATAATATCTAAGTATAATATGAATATTATTATGTCTGAAAAGTATACTTAAGCTATGTTAGCGAAAAATGTTAGTGCCCTGTGGACTTTTACTAGATTTAAACTTAGTCAATATGAATGTAACATTTCTAATACTTTTAAGATTATATAATTTATCAAAGATGATTAAAATAAATCAGAAAAAATACTTTGATAGTTGTTTTGTGCCGACCAAATCATTAAGATGGCACTTACACATTTTTTAATGAAAAATTGTAATGTACGGTGAAAAAGTATTAGAAATAAGAATATAATATTAGTTTATACTTAAACAAGAAAATGAATTTATTTTAACAAAATAGTTTAAATAATTTTGTGGATGTAGAGTCCGGTTACAGGACATAGAGAAATTCGTCCATGAAGCTCTCTGTTTGTCTCTTTCACACACTTACGAAAATATTGTCATCTGGTTCACACAATGTGTGCAGAAATGAGATACCAATATTTTTGTGTGTGAGTGAAAGAGAACAGCTATAATGAGTGAATCATTATCTCAGTCCTGTGACAGGGCAGGAGTAGACAGAGCTAAGGAGTACCTCGACTCAAACAAACGGGCGAATATACGCGAGTTGGGTGTGACTGTCACTTTCAACATGTTTCACAATGCCAAGTAACGCAATTAGTACTGCGCGCGCCGGCCGATATGACATACTACGTCAAATGTATAAATTTCGAGATCTCTTCTGAGTCGGCCTGCTCGTTAGTTCTGTTTACTCTGACTAAAGCATGTGTAATTCGCTTTAAATATGGTGTGTAAATATTAAATGTGCATAAAGGTGTTTGTATATTGTGAAAATGTGAAGGTAAATCTCGTTGGGCCGTGTTGGATGGCCACGATTGCGAAGCTCATATCACAATCGACGATTATGGGCGTTCATAATCGCTTGTCCATCCATAGGCCAACGTGAAAAGACCACAAGACATTTATTGGCGATGTCAAAAGAGTATTTTTTTATCATTGGCTGTGTTTAATCATTAATGTCTTTCAAAAGAATGGCTGTGATATTTTAGTCACTTAAGATAGGTTTAAAAAATAATATTAATTTTATTAATAAAATACTTCTAATTTTTTGTCTGTTTTTTTCGGCGTCCATTTTTTTGTGTAGCATTTGACGGGTTGAGTTTGCATCAATAACAAAAGCATTGATGTATAATAATTATTGCGTACTATTGGAATTTGGAGGGCTCCTTTTATTTTTACAGTTGATAATGTTACTAAGTAAAACACAAGAAGTAAAACAAAATATTGGGGGTAGCCACAAGAAAAATATTAGAATTAGTGGGTAGGCCAAAAAAATGGCACGCAAACACCTCTTCATACGTTATGTGCTCCTGGTAGTTCATAGTTTAAAACAAATGGGCTACCCCTATTATTTTGTCAATTAACAAGAATTGAAACAAACTGTTGGAGGTAGGTACTTAAACTTACAAGAAACATTAAAATTAGTGGGTAGGCCAAAAAAATTGCACGCAAACACCTCTTCATACGTTATGCGCTCCTGGTACTTCATAGTTTAAAATAAATGGGCTACACCTATTTATTTGTCAATAGTCAATACACAAGAAGTAAAACAATATTGGAGGTGGTCACAAGAAAAATCTTAGAATTAGTGGGTGGGACGAAAATTTAACGCAAACACCTCTTCATACGTTATGTGCTCCTGGTCCTTCAATACTAAAATATCGATAACAAAATATGAAAATATTTGAATGAAAATTATAATTAGAATTTTCTTGAATAATCTCGAAAGTTAATTCACAGTTGAAAGTGTCATCTCATTTCACACCTGTTTAGCATATTTTCCTTTCTGCTACAATTTAATTGGTATTTCATATTTTAATCTTTATAAAACACGAGCGGTTAGGTAAATACATATTTTAGTATAAAGAAATTGAAATAAAACAGTCGTAAAAAATTCATAACTTATTTATTAACACTATGTATATAACGTAGTACATTATGTACAAAATTTCAATTACATCGCTACATTTTATTACAACAATAATAATTATCTTCTCGAATAATTTAATCTTATTTAGGTTATTATTCAAATTATTTCAATAAATTATTTAACAATTCATTCGAGATTAAAATTGTTCGTTAATTCAGATTAAAACAAGGAGCCCTGCATTTTAAATTCGTATTTAAAACATAAACTAAAAGTTATATTTTAAAGATATTTCCTACAGGGTGCTATATTATTATTTACATTAATATACTTATTTCTCACATTAATTGTCAGGGCAATAATTCTAAAATTCGATAAATTGAATAATAATATTAATAAATTAATGTAATGTGAAGAAACATCAAGTTAAATTATGACAACAATATTCTGTTAAAATTATTAAAAAATTACAAAATGTACTCGTTTTTTATACAGGGGTCGTACTAAGAGTAAAAAACGTTGATTATCGCGACGATCATAGAATGCTATGCTAGACATGCCATTTCAATTGAAAAATGAGGTGAAATACCTCTTTTCGGAGCCATTGTACCTATAGTTAACGATAACATCTTCTCTTCATCATCATTTCTTTCTTTTCTCTGTCAACAATACTTGTTTTAATTTTATTTCATACGAGCTTTTGCCCGCGGCTTCGTTCGCGTTAAGAAGTATTATTATATACAAACTTTCATCCCCTATTTGAACCCCTTGGGGTGAGAATTTATCAAAATCCTTTCTTAGCGGATGCCTACGTCATAACATCTACCTGCATGCCAAATTTCAGCCCGATCCGTCCAGTGGTTTGGGCTGTGCGTTGATAGATCACCATGTCAGTCAGTCACCTTTGAGTTTTATATATATAGATTTAACAATTATTAAATCATTATTGATATTTATAATTTATCATAAGCTTTTCACGTGTATGTGTAACATCGCGATAATAAACGATATTTCCTGTCAGTTTGACCCCAGTATTAAGGCTGCCTTTCCACTAGAGCTGAGCGGAGCTGTCTTGCGAGTAATGTGTTTTTTTGCATAAAGTTAATATACCTAGCGGAATAGAGCAACAAACTCGAGCTGTCAAACGTAACCGAAATTGGTTTACATCTGTGTGAAAAATATGTGTACGTATACACTTACACAAGCATGATTGAACATGAATTCTATGAGATTAAATTGTCAACGGGGCTGATCCGGGCTGATGGACGTCAAAAAAAGAGTTCTGCAGTCATGTATCACACGTCTCTTTTTACCACGCAGTGTTACTGATAGTGACATCTCGCTTGCTCAGGGCTTTGTTTCTCTATTCCGCTAGGTATATTATGACATGACATGACTTTGCCATGACATCGCTCAGCGCGGCGATGCTATTGGTTCTCAAAAACACAGTCCTCGACGCAACACAGCTCCTCAGCTTTGGTGGAAACGCAGCCTTAGAAAGATAAAAAAGTATAAAAATAATTATTGGAAAAAAATCGTAAATGCCAATTGCAAAGTGGGCGCGGAAACTGAACACATCTACAATTCCGTTGAGTAGCTTGCCTGGGCATTTAGACAACGTGCATTTGGTAATTTAGACAGCGAAGTTAGAGAGAAAAACGCATGGGACGTGACATAGCCCGCAGGGTTGTCAAATCCCATAAATTTTTTATTTTATATTTAAATTCGGTATCAAAATTATTAATTACAACTTGTCTAAGTACGCTGTTCTCGTAAAACTTCGATTTTTGGCAAATGTATAGTATATTATTCAAAACTTTCGGTTTCGGTATTATTCAAAAGTAAACGCATTATAATTAAAAAATATTGTATAGTATGATATACAGAAATATTATACAGGTGCAGACAAACCCGATGTAACTTTAATTTGAACTTATTGTGTTGACAATAAAATCCAAAAACGCTATACCTCGGGTATCCACTACATTCCTCAATAAAAAAAATTACATTTCTTTTTAAATTAAACCACCAAATAATTATATTTATCTTCTTTTTCTTTTTAATATGACAAAAAGAGAAAGAAAACTAATTTTGAAGACATAAGTTTAACGAGAAGAGGCAAGTTTTGGTTATGCTAGCGAGTAGTCTATTATATTATAACTATGTGTACAGGTTTAACCATACACAGAAAATAAATTGAGCTTTAAAAAATATGTTTATATATCAATGTCTAGAAAGAAACGAAATAAGTTGTCTTTTTCTAGTGTGAAAGAGACAGGCGATTGTGTCGTCTCTTACTAGAGATGATACTTTTGCTCAATCCATTTCCGTGCTTAACAAAAGTCATGCCGTTGTGGACGGACTTAATCTAGCGGTGACAAGCGAAGACGCTACTCTGCGGCAAATATTTTGTAATTTTAATGAGCTTTGATAGCGATTTGTAGTAAACAAGAATAAAAATCATTCAGAAGATGAATTTAGCACTTTAAAAGATACTGTCAACAGCAATAAGCCTAAAATCCATCTCACAAACAAAGTTTATTCTTGGAGTTAAAATCCAGGTATACGCCTATCTTTTGCTTTTTAAAGGACATCCAAAAAGGAGGAGGTTTCCTAATTGGACCGTATGGCTGCGTTTCTACCAGAGATGTGTTACGAGGAATGCGTTTTTGAGAACCAATAGAATCGCTCCATTGACGTGAGCTTGCCGTGACCTCGCTCTATTGGATCTTAAAAAGACATTCCTCGCAACACATCGCTGGTGCCGCAGCCTTAATAATATTATGGTTTTTTATCGTACATCTATCGCGCTCCGTCAAAAACACAGAAATCACAAATTACAAAATATTTGCTCGTACAATTCGAAATACTTTTATGTACATATGGTCGGCAGTGGACTCTAATCTCTAGAGTTAGGAGTAGACATCAAGTTTTGTAGCTGGCTCGTCTCAAACGCTACTCAAAATAAGAAGTTCTTAAGTAGCACTTGAGTGGCCGTTAGGATTTAGATGTCTACTTTCAACTCGACACCTGCATTGACTAAAAATCTACATTTTATTTACAAACTATTCGTCAAATCGACAATGTATAGCCCAATATACCAGACAGTCTTGAGAGTCAAAAGTTCTTCGTTTTAATATCTTTATTTTAACTTTTCGTAGTGAGTTTTAAGAAAATTTTCATATTTTACGATAATATTATGACAATTTTGTTTGGTACAAGTTAGAAACAAAATATTTTTTGTTGGTATTTAAACATCGACAAACATCCTTTTATTTGTTAAAGTAGATTTTAATAAGATATTAAATCGAAAAATATTTCTAGTTGTTCAATATTGGTTCTTATTAATTGTTTGAGGTGTATTTAAAATTGCTAATATAAAAACTATTTGTTCAAAATGTACATTTTAGGCCCTTGATTGTGATGTGTCCATCTAGCGTTTATAATCAGTATTAGTAATAGAGGTTTTCAATAGATAGCGCTGATTTCAATATTTTTTCATATCATTTAAAAACAAACAATAAACTTAGTATATTGCGTCAGTAATTTTCTATTTATAGTTAAACAAAGTTAATAAAACCATTAGTTGTTCTTTAAACATTAATAAAAGAAAGATAGCTTGTAACTTAAAAATTAAAATATCACCTGAAACATTTTTAACAAAAAAATGACGCTGTCTTTGAAAAAATATATCAGCGCCATCTATCGACAGAACGCATCAATTCTGTAACAAAACTAAGTGATATAATATTATACTTATGAGTGTTTATGGGTAAAAGTCGCAGCTCTGAAAGAGTAATTTTTTTTCACCTTTGTATGGAAAAGTTAATGTCGCGCGGGCGCTTGCTCATACAAATCACAAAAAATATTTGCTCTCGCCAATAAGCAGTGTCATTTATTAACAAATCAACGCCATCTATCGTCAACCCCCTTACAGGAGCTCCTGGTTCTCCTGCATCTCCTGTAGTTTCTGCTGGTCCTTCACCTTCTTCATCTGGGCGTAGATGGACGCGGCTTTATAGTTGATAGGTCCGTAATCTTTGAGGTCCGCGTCCGCGTATATGAACGCATCCTCGGGGCGGAAAGGCTAAAAATTATAGAGAAAATTAAGTTGCAGCATGAGGTACGGTGGCCTTAGTGTCTAAACACACCATGCCGAAGTTACGCGGCCGAAGTTCGGCAAGATTACGTCAGCAATGTCAAACGTATTCAATATAACGCGACGTAATTTCGGCGTGCTGTGTCATCGGTAATTTAAAATACATTGCAGGCGGAATCATGCGGAACGCCGCGTTTTTTCGGCCTAGTGTGCTTTTAGATCGAGAGAAGTGGAATTTGGAAAACCTTGGGGAGGCCTTTGTCCAGCATTGGGACAGCATAGGCTCTTAAAAAATGTGTATTTAGATTGTATTACATACGATTCCAGTTTAATCTTATTTAATTCAATAACGATTCAAGTAAAATCTCATTTGATATATTTAAATAGTCAAATTTAAAATATATATCCAGTATGTATAATATTATTTCAAATTAGGCTATTACTATAATTAAGTACTTATAGTATTTAAAATTATCGTTTTTGTTTTATAATCGCAAGTATTAATAGCTGTACCAAAAATTTCTTATAGTTTTGTTTATAAGTTTTTAATCTGCTTTCTACTTTTTTTATTCATCTGCTTTTGTTTTGAGTACGAGACATATACATGTATTTTAAGTATCTATTATCAGAATATTTTATATTTAAAACTAAACATGAAATATTTCAAAAATTACTGTTTTAGTAAGCAACACACTATATTATTATATTATCTTTTTTTATTGTCTAGTGACTAGTTAAAATATTACAGTTATTTACATTATTTCTACGAGAACATAAAACAAATAAAGTTAATTTTGAAAAGAGAGTTTTTTTTTGTTTTTATTTATTTAATTTTAAGTATGTATTATAATTTTTTTTTAATAAATTTTATATTATGAATTTCATTGATAAAATCATTTTAGAACTGTGCAATTAGTAAAAATTACTAAAATTATTGATAATTTTAATCTGAATAATTTCAGCACAATGAATTTTTAGTCGCATTTAATAAAAAATTAGGAACATTTTAGAAAGCGTTAGTAAAATAGCAGAGTATTTAAGAGCTTAGAATGGCTTTGTCCACATTGTGCCTTTTTCTGTTCGTCAAGGGCATGCGTTATAGCGCAGTCAACAGCGAACGTGAGGCATGCCCGTGACGCGCGTTGAAATCGTAGCGCTCGCTGTGACACTTTTCTTTCAACGCGGGTATGCCAAACGGAAGTTGAATAAAAAGAAGATGACGAAAATTGAAGATGAAATTGCATAATAAGGACATAGCTAATGGACAATGTTACCTTTTAAAAAATGTATGTGTCGCTCTTGCTAAAGCGTTCCTAAAAACAAAAAGAAATCGTCACAACAGTACTGACATGCTTAGGGCTTAGCTAATTTTGCTTAACCGACTTCCAAATAGGTGGAGGTTATATGATGTGTTAATGTGCTTTGCTTAGCTCATTCAGCATCATAACGTGACAACGATAGCTTGATATACATAGCTATTAGTATAGCTATATACTAATACTAATATAGGGGGGGGGGGGGGGGGGGGGGGTTGCTGGGCTAGGTGAACCACTAAGTAAAATTGTTAAACATACTGATTTTATATATTACTTGTATCTATTATAATCAAAATTAATGATTATAATGACGACTATGTGTGACCCTCTGGCGCCAAAGCTGGATCCGCCCTTGCTTATCAGTTGAATTAATTGCTGATTCACCGATTTTTTAACATTCTATTCATTGCTTAACATGACTGTACACTTATCTATTATGTTAATATCCATAAGGTGGCTTTTCGATCCCGCGTGCGACCGCAATTGACAAAGATTCGAATAAAATGCCACCTTATGACGTAGGCTTTAGGTTTCATTTTGCTTTTGCTAGACCAATGTCGGTAGAAAATGAACCCTATAGCCGAGGTCATAAAGTGGCATTTTGAACTACTGTCTGTCGCGGTCGCCTGCAGCAAGGATTGCAAAGCCACCTTTACCTGTACGATATAAAAATCCTCAAGACTATTTTGAATCAGGGAAAGCATTAAATGTTAGTTTACTCACCTTTTAAACGTCGATTTCGTTAAATTTCAGAGTCGCATAATCACTCTTTTGGCTACTTTTTCTTTGGCTCGTATTATTTTTATAACTACCCTCGCTATTTTTACTACTGTCATTACAAGAATACGTGTCGTATAAATGTCTATTTGAATTGACAGTATTCTTAAATTTTAAATTATGATTACCTAACGCTAAATCTGCGTAAACTAATTTTTTCTTCGGTCTCTCCTCTTTGGGACCGAGAGTGTTAAAATTTGGATTAAAATTGTTCTCCGCCAGATTTCTCGTGGAGTTTGATATGTAGTTGCCTTTCAGGAGATGGAGATACGATCTTCTCTCTGATTCGCTGTATTCTGGTTCTGGGTAGTTGGGTTTCTCGTAGTTGTCATAAGCACCTACACACGACAACTTTTCTCGAAGGCTCTCCGATTTCTTTAGTCTATTTTTGTGGCTGTTCTTTTCTCTGGTTCTGTTCAATGTTTTTGTATAATATTGAGGCTCTGTCGGTTGATATATCATTGGACCTATTGTGTTGTTGTACGCTCTCTCCTGATCTACTGGAATTCTTTTGTCGACTCGAATAGGTTGGAAGTAGCAGAAGCTGTGGTGTTTTTGTAGTGGAATTTGGAAGTTCTTTTTGTTCTTTCCTTTTGTGCTAATGTTAGTAAAATGATTTCTCTTTTGCAGATACTGTTGCTGAAGTATGTTAGTATTCTGAAATGAGACACACGTGTTAGTTATGGAAATGAGATAAAATATTGTTAACTAAAAGGTGAAAAACTAAAACATACAAAGTTATACCTGATCATCATGACTACTATTTGGCAAAGTTATTTGTACCGAATTGCTACGTCTCACTACTGTTCTTTTTGGTATCGGCTTTTCGGCTAGCTTTGGTATTTGTAATGTTTTATTTGGTGTTATAATTTGTTTTTTTGGTGCAGTCTTACTTATACCTTGCTCATTTAATTGACTAACTACGGATTTAACTAGCGATGTCGATGGTGGTATACCAGTCGATACTTTTTTGGGTGTAGCACCAACTATGTGTATATGTGGCTTCGTTGCTGCTGCAGCCTTTTCCTCATTATCATTATTCTGTTTCTCATCGTCTGAAACTTCATCTGTAGGTTTTATCTCTTTTTCGTTGGCTTCTTCCCTCTGGAGTTTAAGTTTTCGAAGATTTTCTTCTGATCTAGCCGGTCTTACCGGCGCATCTACTGTGTCGAAGCTTCTATTATTGATAAGAGGCATGGACAAATTGACATAAACATGATCAGTCTTAGCTGGTGACGTCTTAGGCGTAATTTTCGTTCTCGGCGCAGGTACGGGTCTATTTAATGATGTAGTTGATGCATTCATTGGATTCACATCCATAGATTCCTCACAAATCTGAATAGAATCCGTCAAATTCTCGAACTGTTCAACACCGCTTATATCTGACTTAACTTTAAACACAGATGGATAATTCTCATAAATATTATCGTCAGAATCAACTTTTTCATAATCAGAATCAGAATTTTTATGATTGTTATTAATCTCATTGAAGTTTTCTCCATATTCCGTATTAGGATAGAACCTTTCGATATTTCTTTTCCTGATTATTCTCATAGATTGGAATTTCGGTGGATTAGCTTTATGATTTCTCGTGTTTAGCGAGCTGAATTTCCTCTTATTCGTCTCTGCCTCTTCCTCTATCGTTGGGACCTGTTTTAGGTACGATGTCTGCATTGGTGGGAGGTATGGGTTCAGTAGCACCGTTTGATGCAGTGGAAACATCTGTTGTATCGGCGAGAGTACTGGGATCCCATAAGTCGTTGGATACTGGGAGTTCGTGGTCGTCACAGGATAGTTGATAGCATTTTGGACGAACGGCGGGCAGACTATACGAGGTGCAAACGACGGGTTCGTGGTTAGCTGCTTTTGTAACGTTTCCAGATCTTTCGGCGGTTTTTGGTTAGTATCGATTACTCTAGGCTGAATCGCTTGGACGGGCTAAGCATGCCAAAACAAAACATGAAAAAGAAAAGAAAATGCAAATTAACAAAAATGAAACATTATTTGTGATGTGCAAAAACTAAAGCAGAAACAAAGCATTATATTAATCAAAAACACGTGTTGAGTAATGCAGATAAAGAAAATAGACGATTTTAATCGATAGAGTGATTTATCATACGATTTATAGCAGCTGTTGTATCATGAGATAGAAAATAAAATAACTTGTATCAGTCGATATGATCGTTGGCATATATAGATTATTTATTAATATATGTTTATCAGATTGATAACGTGATGATTGCCAAATTATTTTATGTATTTATCTACGGGAAAAAAAGTATTTTTCTTTATCTGCATAAATTATGTTAACAAAACTATGATAGAAACAAATTGACATGTTTCTTGAATAATTTCACGGTAATCCCAGAGTTTTATTATAATTTGCAAGAATTCGTAAATTTTGACGGTCAAAATATATATTTAAGAGACGGTCAAATTATAGTTTCCTCACTAAACAAATAACAAAATAAAGACGATGATGATCCCATGGCAAAGCATACTATAACCTATATTAAGTGTTTGTAATTTTAATTTTTATTCTATGTCATTTTGTTTCCTTATAATGCTGATGTTTTATCATTTATGTGATAATGCCAGTCAGTAAAATTACATTACTATTTATTTCTCTTCGCATTTAATGGAACTTATCTTTTATGTTGACACAGTAGCTCTTGATTAGCAACTACTTTGTTGTTGTTATACAAAATCTATATATAAAAAATGCGTGTCACGTTGTTTGGCTTTGGATGAACTCCTAAATTTTTGAGCCGATTTAAAATTTGTATATCATGTTCAATTTGATTCAACTTAAAAGATAGGATAGCTTAAATCTCAATTTCTAGCCACAATAGTATTTTTTAGTTATTACAAATCATTTGTCTATTACATAATATGACAGACGGCGATATACTATGTTGACTGAGTAAATAGTTAATAGATGGCCCTATGTTAAAATATATTAGGAAGGAAGTGACACGAAGTTCACCGGATCAGGTTTAGCTATATAAAAGTATGTTTCAATCCATTATCTACTGCTACTGCATCAGTATTAATCAACACTTATGTATCAATAATTATTGTAGGTTGAATGCAACTTCACTGACCGACGTTATAAGGGAGTTTATGTACCAGCCACCAGGCAGTTGACAAACCAACGTCATTTGGTCGGATCATGTCAATTCAATGTTAATTGTTACCTGTTTTTGACGTAACAAGACCAAATTACGTAGGTCCCCCATCCGCCTAGGAATCGACTTCTCTGATAGTATGTATATATTATGTTTGTTTGTATGTTCATTACCTTGTTGGGGGGCTGTTGGAGACCATGGAAGGGGAGGTTCTCGTACAAGCCCGGATCCCCGAGAGCCCCGTTCCCGGCATTATCTACACCATTCGTAGGTGGGCCTGGAAACGCAATCATATTTAGTACAGCAAATAATTATAACCTCAGAATCGGACGGAACTTTTAAAACCCATTTCTGTTTTGACTATTAAAGATGTTTCACTATAAAAAAGATCGTTTTTATGAAATACATTTTGAGATTTTTGAATATTATAAACATTAACAGTACATATTTTAACTTTTTTGTTTTTAATTTTTATAGTACTCATTTCTGTGCTCAAAATAATTTTATTAGGTACTTTCCTTTGTAAAATTGTTAAACTAACTAGAGCAGTGATTTTGAAATTTTAAGTCTGTATAAAAGTGTTTCTCATTTAGGTTTAAATGTCAGTTAGATTTTTTTATTTCGAAACACAATGTCATCAAAATAAGTGAATTATTAAAATAATTACTTTTTAATAATCACTGCTCCGGTTTCGTACTAAAACACAAAAGCCGTGCACTACTTACTGTCTCCAGGTTTTTTTCTTTTCCTGGTATTCCTGGAGTCCTCTCCGTTCATAGCCATTCGCTCCGGCCTTTTAAACGACACAACTAAAAACATGCCATAAATGAAGCTAACATAATACGTGCTAGCGTTAAAAAGCAAATTGTCGGTGTTATTAGTTAAGCATACTTCATTACTCTGTATTATGTCATCCACATAAATTAGAAGCAGAATTGATGGAATCCTTTTTCAACGTCTGTGGTTTATCAATATTAATTAAATAAACTGAGACTTAAACAATGTCAATAATTTTTGTACTTTCCGTAAATAGTTTATTATTTAGTAATATGCTTAAATAACAACGGTTAAAGCAAATTAAAAACAAAACTAATGTCGTGTAGTGTATAAGTGATAAAACGAAAAAGTATAATATAAGTGGTATATTATGTGTTTAATCAAACGTGTATATAAAATGATCTAAACTACCTCCTTCAGTAACTATCACGTTAGGCGTTTCGCTTTGAAAAAACGACCTGATAGCTTTCTTAGGTCCATAGCTTTTATTTATAGTTACTAGATTCACAGCTCGCTTATTTGACTTATTTATCTTCTTGTATTTCCCGCTTTCTTCATCAGACGATGTGCTTCTTCTTCTGACGTTCTTTAAAATTGCACTAACTACATTTTTGTTTCTATTCTTTGGCATTTTCTTTGTTTCTTCTTTCGGTTCCTTATTATTATCTACATTTGGACTGCGCTCTAGTAATCCTAGATTACTTTCTTCATTATCCTTTTTGGTATTCTGTAGTCTCGCTTGGTTCTTTGGGCTTAGCGTATGATTGGAATTCACATGAACAAGTACTCCTGGTTTTAAGGGCCATTTATTGGGTGACGCGACTGTCTGTACTTTATCTTCTTTCTTATCTTCTGTGGCTTGTGCGTGCTTATTTATACTCTCTTCTAGCTGCGTCAAGCTGGCTTGTAGATCGCTTGTGGATTTTTTAACGTCCATCTCTATGCCATGGGGGTAGCTCGGTGCGTCGACCAGTCTCGTCCTGTCTGAGGTTTTCGGACTGAAGGACAGACTGAGTCGCGGTGACAAAGCGGGTAAAGCTTGCGATATAATTGACTGAGCTATGGACACTTCGTTTAGACAGCTACCGTCCGGGCTGGTTAATAAAGAAAACAAAAACAAAATGTTAGGTACATGCGATGGGATTAAATGAATTCTGATAGAGATATTTGCAATTAGATTAATTAAAACGGCATGGAATGTGTCCGTCTTTGTCAAACACATTTGAAATGACAAAAGCGACAACAATAATGTTCAATTTAATTCTAATTTACGAATAACGGGTGTATAATCTAATCTCCAAATTAAAATGAATGAAGGAACAAATATAACTAATGAGGAACACATAGAATACATAGATAAAGAACACTAGTCCCCATGCTGGTAGCACAAACGGGATATACCTGTTGTGTTAATTGTAGTCAGTCTCAATACATCTGGAGTTAGGGCGGTAAGGAACCTACAATAACATACATGTTAGTCTGTTAGTACAACATGCGATCCTAGTACGTCTAATTCTCGAACGCCACTTAAAGATGCTAGGCTTGCAAGACTTTGGAATGTGATATCAAAAATATATTTTTAATTTAATTTTTTATTTGCATGGATAGCTTGTGACGTGAGAATCTCTTACTTTAAGAAGCGTTTGAGTATGCAGTCGTTAGTACAATGACTAATTCTACTTGTCAGTTAGTAATCAGTTTTAAGACATTTTACTAATTAGACTTAATCAGAGCTTACAGCCTATGGTCCAAGCGAAAACCAAACATAGCCTTACAGTCCCTTATAACATTATTTTGAAGTGAAAACATATAAGCATAATCATTGTGATTCAAAAGAGCGAAAAAGCATAAAAATAAAAATAAATAAAATGATAGCGCAATTTAACAAAGATTTAGCGCCATCGTCAGCAAATCAAACGTTTTTTATTAACAAAAAACGCAATCACAAGAATTTTTATAAAAGTTCTACTTCTTGTGTATAAGGGACACAAAGGTTATTGACCTTTACAAGCCAGGAGGCATTGACCTTTGAGGCACTATGAGAGGAGACCTGGAGGGTGGCATTGACAAGGACCAAGAGTCAGCTCGGACCAAAGGCGTGGCTGAAATAAGGAAAGTTACTAGTAAAGGACTTAGTCTAGGTGCTTAAAAGGCAAGACTTAGTAAGGCTAATAAGGTTAGACTAGGAGGACATATCTTTGGTATTATCTCTATCATTACTGGAGAACAATGTAATTTAAAATACCAGGCAAACATAAGAAAAGTTTTACGTATTCGACATTTTAATAAAGTGAAGTTCGAGTCTTCTTTTTAAGATAAATTTTAAGATTGTCCTCTTAGTATATTCTAGGACTATTCTAACTGATTAATGTGCTTTCTCCTATAACCCAGTCGCAGAATAATAAGAATTACTTGTCTCTCTCCTTCGCGCACGAAATTATACACTAATCGAAAAATTTCTCATTATCCTGTGACCGGATTTACTTCTAAAATATATGCCAACTATTCCCATAAGTGTACTAAAAACTAAAATGTGATGTACTAAAAATCTAGAAGAACCACTATATGATCCTTACTAACATAGGGTCGGTAGAAAAATGTTAAAGTAGACCACATGCGTCTTTATATAGAATAAGTAAAAAATACATGAGAAATAAAAAAAAATAATGTTAAAGTGGTCTGTGATGCTAAAATGTATTTTTTAGAAATTGTAGCTAATAATACTAATCAACAATAGTTTAAAGATGGTTTAAAGTAAGCTTAGCTAAAATGAAAATGATTAGAACAAAACAGTAAGATCATTTTTTCTATCGATCCTAAAATTGCAAATACTAGTGGTTAGTATTTTATAGTTCTACACTAGAAACTATGATATATTATTTCTAAACCTAGCTAAAGTGCGGTTACAGAAAACATAGAAATTCTATAGATGATAGCATTTATTGCGCAAGTGAAAGAGACAAGACGATAGGTAACTTACGAATTTCTACATGTTCTGCCGCAGTACTATAGTAGATGTATGGCACTAAACTAGATACTAGAGTGAAGACAGACTATTTCTAAGGCTAAAAGTTAGTCAGACTTTATGGTAAAAGACATTGTTACTTTATTCATATTAATATTTTGTGAAACGAATGCTAAAGATGACTTAAAAACCAACAAGAAAAAAAGTGAAAATATTCCATTCTTAAAAAATAACATTCTAATATAAGATGTTCTGCTCGCTTTTTTTTTTATTAATTTAGCATGAATTTCACAAAAAAATAGGGATATTTAGGATTTCTTCAAAAAAAAACTTACTTCTCTCGCTCTTCTAATTCGACGGGGTTATTGTCTATTAGTAATCCGGTTAGTAATCGGCAGCATCGGAAAAAAACGGTAATATTAGTTAAATGAAAACAACACTCAAGGCCTCACGACGAAAAAAAAAAACATTAACAAATGCGCACATTTTTGGAAAATGATTTTAAATAGTTATTTGATTTTGATGCAAACAAATTATTATTGCAGTGTTTATTTATCAAATAATAATTATAAAACCTGAATTAAAAACGAAAACATATTTTACAAGATTTGATTCACATTGCTTTTTAAAATATTGCTAATTTTATTTATCACTGTCCTGCTTCGTAAGTCGTAACCAAATTTAGAATTATTTCTTCGTCGTAAAATTCTTTGCAACGTGGTATTTCTAATCCGTATTTCGCCACTTCCTGATAAGGTGCCGGATAGGCTATCCACAACTTTTTTAACAGATTCTCCACACTTCATCTGTCAAGTTAAGTGGTGGACAGCCTATCCGGCACTTATCAGGAAGTGGTGAAACATGCCCAAAATGAAACAATTTGTTTGCATCAACATAAATATCTACTAGGCTCACATGACACACAAAGATATAACCCAACTCACATTTGGATTTACCCCTCATTCTCCTGCATATACAGATTATGATGATGCAGAGGATCACTGTGATGACCAGAACAGCTAGGGCTATACCCCCAATGAGGATCAACTTCTGTTGGTCGCGCCACCATACCTTGTTGCCTGGGGAAAGTGTAATATTTATTTATTTATTTATTTATTTAAGCAATACAATTTTAACTTAGATCTACTTCATAATGTACCTTAAACCTGCAAGGTTTGTCTGGTACACCTTAGAAAGTTCACCACGCGCTAATACAGTCATTTTAACTATATCCTAGTTTAAACAGAGTTACATACAATAATCTTTTAACTAATTAGTTAATACATATTTCACGGGGAAGAACAACTAATAATAAGAAGAATAAGTGCAGTACAAACTTAAATGACATACATAATTCTTATTTTAAGTTTAAACAATAGTTATCTACGTTATAATGAGCGATACAATAACTTATCACAATATTATTTTGTCAGCTGTGAACTGCGGACTGCGACTGGACCGGTTTTTATCGTAAACATCAACCCTTCACATACAGGATGTAATCATTACTTACACTGATTTAATTGGTTTTATTAAATTTAAACGTATTTATTAATACACCAATCATTTTAGGATAAGCTATCTGTTAGGTACACTAGCAATTATTATGCCATTACACCCTACACCCTAGCCCTACGATATTATATAATATCTTGGGGTCGGTACTCATACCACTAAGATGCATGCGGGTATAACATAATATATACATTTTACAATCCGCCTTGTGTTACAAGTTAATTTATACCTTATTGCACCCTAGCCCTACGACACAAATATCTTGGGGTCAGTACTTAATTGACTCATACCACTAGGGTGCATTATGTATACTATCTAGAGTGTATTCTTTTATAGCTTCGCTATATTATAGTAATAGGTTTTTAATAATTTCCTATAATTATTTTCATTAAATTTACATTTAACATTTTGTGGGATACTATTTATGAGTGATGGTAGCAAATATTCCACAGTTCTTTTACCATAGAAATTTTTAAATTTCGGTATTTCGAATATGCCGTCAGATACTTTTCTGGTCGTACATCTGTGATTTGTAGGTATCAGTAAGTTTTTATTAAGATACTGTTCAGATAGTAATAATAATTTAAATTTTTCATAAATAGGTAATACCTTACATAACTTAAATAGGTGTGCTGTATCGTCGTTGTTGTGTCTTAATTTTGGTGGTATTATAGTTTTTAAAAGTCTTAGTTGTAACTTATATACTTTGTTTAAGTAAGTATTAAATGTTCTCCCATAACTAGTTAACCCGTAGGAGATTACTGACTCTGCTAGGGCTATATACATATTTAATAAGACACGGTATGGAATTTTATTTTTTGTCATTTTGAATTTGGCTAAAATTGCCCTCAACTTATCACAAACAGCATCTACATGATATGACCAGTTAAATCTATTGTCCACGATCATTCCTAGATACTTGTGATGTGTCACTTGTTCAATTTTCATACATATTGTGTCTTTACATTCTTTTACATCATGTAAGCACTTGTGATCGTGTGCAATGATATTAAACGGAGGAAAATCTTTAACATGAGATGAGTGAACATGTACTATTTTTGTTTTCTTTGCATTTATTACGAGGTTAGCATCATGAGCCCATTTAGCAATCCGCGTAAAGTCATCTTGCAACAGTTTAGCTGCCCTACTAATATCTTCACTAACAGCCATCAGACAGGTGTCATCTGCGAACTGGAATAGAGGACAATTCTTTACTACATTTTCCATGTCATTGACATATGAAAGATAGTGCTTTGGACCGATCACGGACCCCTGAGCTGTTCCATCTTCAATATCAACATCATCACTAAATTCATTTCCTATTTTTACTTTATATTTTCGGTCTGATAAGTAGTTTTTACACCATTCTAATATATAACCCCTAATTCCTAAATTGTCTAGTTTTTGCAGTAATGTACTGTGTTTTAAAGTGTCAAAAGCTTTGCTAAAATCTATAAAGAGTAATATTACATGTTTTTTACCATTTAAATGTTTATTAACCTCG
This sequence comes from Plebejus argus, assembly GCA_905404155.3. NCBI lineage: Eukaryota > Metazoa > Arthropoda > Insecta > Lepidoptera > Lycaenidae > Plebejus > Plebejus argus. The sequence goes on along the minus strand of FR989948.1, from coordinate 7,723,446 downwards.
TTTGTAAACTTGGACAATAGCTGTCCAGTCGATTTCTTAGGTTGAAATCCATATTGATTAGCTGATAGTATGTCATATTTAGAAAAGAAATTTTGTATTTGAGTGCACACAAACTTTTCTATGATTTTATCAATAACTGGCAATATAGTTATAGGCCTATAGTTACTATATTCAATGTGACTACCACTTTTATAAATTGGCCTTACAATTCCCGTTTTGAGATGCTGTGGATAAAGTCCCTGTCTCAGGCTTGTATTAATTAATTTTACTATTACATTTACTATTTTATGAGCGACATTTTTTATATCTATGCATCGTATCCTATCAATCCCGGGAGATTTGTTGTTGTTGAGTCCTTGTATTATTTTTAGAACGTCCTTAGATGTTGCTTTCTTAAAAAATATCGATTTATCTACAGAAACTATGTAATCTGATTTATCTAAGATGAATTTATTACAATTTGGCATGATTTTCTTTACACTTTCTCGAAATTCTATGGCAAAGTTATCAGCTATTTCTTTAGCGCTAATTTTATTTTTAAATGAGTTTAATATTGTTTCTTCTATAGAAAGTTTTGAGCGCCCCGTTAGATTGTTAAGAGTTTGCCAGAGCTTTTGTGTGTTCATTTTATTTTTATTAATCAAATCATTATAATATCTATTTCTACATTTTTCTATTAGTTTACGCGTTTTATTTCTAAATTTATTATACTCAATTCTTAGCATGGCAAATATTAAGTGGGGAGTTCATTATATTCTAATGTTGAGGTTGATAAAAGTGGGGAGTTTGTAATATTAATAATATTGAGGTTGATTAAAGTGGGGACTTGGGGAGTTTATAATATTAGTAGAAATTGTAATATTGAGATTTGAGATTGATAAAAGTGGAGAGTTCGTAATATTGGTTGGAATTATAATATTAGTTAAAATTGTAGTATTGAGGTTGAAAATTGAAATAATATTAGTGGTGAATAACTATAGTGTTGAATTTTTAATATATATGTGTAAACGTTATAATATTATTATGTAACAAGAGGTAACATTCTAAAACCAATCCAGAAATTGTCTCTCTCTCCGAAGATTTCAAGGAATTTAAGAACACTGTTTTGCAACTTCTATCTAGGCTCAGGAATGATGTTGACTCCCTTTCTCTGAAGATTGATCGACACGAAATGATGATGCGCAGAAAGGTACTTCTCTTTCACGGTATTCCTGAGAAGCAGAACGAAAAACCGTCTGAACTGGTCCATCAGGTGTTCACGGATAAGATGAAGCTTTGTGATTTGAATACTGACTGCATTCAGGCTTGTCATCGTCTTGGATTCTCAACATCTAAGGCCAGACCTATTTTAGTGCGATTTAAAGCATTTGAAGATAGGCAAAATGTGTGGGAGAGTAAGACTTCTTTAAAAGGCACTAATATCACTCTATCAGAGTTTCTGACCAAGGAAAGACACAAAGTTTTCACTACAGCTCGCAAGCATTTTGGCGTCAAAAATTGTTGGTCGAGTGAAGGCAAAATTAATATCATCCTCCCGGATAAGAATCGCCGTAAAGTGGAGTCGTTCATATCGTTGGAAAAGCTTATGTCGCAGTTCCCAGTAAGCTGTGAGGAGGCAGAGGATCATGCGCAAGACCTCCGTGCTGGCAGACCTGTAAGGCAAACCCGGCGTCGCCATTAGTCATTAACCTAGAATCCTTTTCATGTAACTTAATGCTTTTTTGATGTGTCATTCTATTCACATAGTACTTTTTTCACTTTGTCTATTGTCGATTTGTAGGTATGTCCAAAATAATTTGAATTCAAAAATTTACTGTCCAAATTTATGTTTTTTATCAAATTAACCAAAAATTTTGTTATGACATCTGACAGCTGATGGCGTCTGTCAAATGTCACTTGTGTTTTGGCAGCTATTCTTCGTCTTCTTTTTTCATTTTTTTATGTCACTATTTGCCACAGTGATGTGTCTAGTATTTGAAACTTCATAGCTGTCTTGTCTGTCTTGACTATTAGAAATAGGTAATTATGTACGTTTAATTTGAGTACCTAGTGAGTTCTTAGCAAGCTTGATTGTAATTTATTAGTTTAGTTATTTTTGCCACATATTCATAATCTTTTATTAGTTATTTTATTATTATTTAATTTTATTTATTTTTTATTATATTTTATTAATATAATATACTATTTAATTATATAATATAGTTAAAAAGGGTTTAATATGGATGACCTCAATAGCAGCTTTTTCTCGTGCTCATCGTCGTCCAGTTTTTTAAGTGCAAACAGTTCTTCACACTCATTACCTCTTACTTTAAATGACCAACTTTCTGAGATCTTTAGCAATTACAAAGTTAACCTTAACATAGCACACATTAATGCCCAGAGCATCCCGAGTCATTATCCGGATCTGCTTGCGTCCTTTAGTGCTATTAATCTTGATGCAATCTTAATATCTGAGTCTTTCCTTAAGCCCTCTCTCCCATCCATCCAATATTCCATTCCTGGATTTATCCTCATTCGCAACGACAGAACTGGCAAAGGTGGTGGTGGTGTTGCCATATATCTCCGCGCTGATATTGAATATAATATATTGCATATGTCTCCTTCTGCTTATTCAGAGCAAGCGGAATATCTGGCCATCGAAATTATCACTCATCATACCAAATTGCTCCTGATCGTTTTGTACAGTCCTAATTCTGGTGTCGACTATTTTGAATCTCTCGATAACCTGCTCACTAGTTTTCGTTTAAATTACCAACATGTCGTAATTATGGGAGATTTTAACACCTGTCTCCTTAAAGATAACTATCGCTCACGTAAGCTACACTCGCTTTTAACTTCCTATAACCTTCATGTCCTTCCTTCTAATCCCACCCATAACTTTCCTAATTGTACGCCCTCTCTACTAGATCTCATTATCGTATCATCTCCTAATAACGTGGCTACAAATGGACAGCTCGTTGCCCCTTTTTCCTACCATGACCTTGTTTTCTTGTCTTATAAAATTAGACCCCCTAAACGTAAACCCGAGACTTTACTTTTGCGAAGCTTCAATTATATTGATAAACAAGCGCTTGAGCTAGATGCTGAAAAAATAGATTGGACATCTGTACTTAACAGCTCGACCTTGGATGATAAAATTGATAATTTTAATAATATTATATTGGAGCTTTATGACCGACATGCCCCTATGAGGAGAGTAAAAGTAAAGCACAATCCGGCACCGTGGCTCACGGATTCTATCAAGGAACTGATGGCAGCACGTGACAAGGCAAAAAGGAAGTTTAAACTTTGCCCTAACGAAGTGAACCATTCCAAGTTTAAGCTATTGCGTAATCGCTGTAATCACGCATGTCGCGATGGCAAACGGCGTTACTTTTACTCCTCGTTACAGAACCGCAATACGGCAGATACTTGGAAATTTCTTAGGTCAGTAGGTATTGGCAAAACTCCCGTTTCTGACTCTAATAATTACGATCTAAATGCCCTTAATAAACATTTTTCTCAACCTCCAATATTTTTAAACAATACCTTAAAAGTGAATACCTTAAAATCTATATCCAACTTACCCATCACTTCTCCGGTTTTTACTTTTACTCCCTGTACAGAATCGAAAGTGAGACTTGCAGTTCTATCAATTACTTCAGAGGCTACTGGTTGTGACAGGATATCCTCCAAGATGATTAAATTGATTCTCCCCTCCTTACTTCCCATTTTGACTCACATTTTTAATTTCTCGTTGTCCTCCGGCTGTTTCCCTCGGGATTGGAAAAAAGCGAATGTCCTTCCTCTACCAAAAGTCCCTAATCCTACTTCCCTATCTTCTTTTCGTCCCATTTCCATACTCCCTTTCCTATCTAAAGTTTTGGAGAACATCGTTCACCAGCAGCTCTCTTCGTTCCTATTAAAAAATAATCATATAAGCTCACTGCAGTCAGGTTTTCGTTCTGGACATAGCACCGTTTCTGCCCTATTAAATATCACGGATGACATTCGGTGGGCCATGGAAAACAAATCACTTACAGCTCTTATCCTTTTAGACTTTAGTAGTGCTTTTAATTCGATCGACTTTGATATTCTTCTATGTATGTTACGGTCTTTAAATTTGTCCCCTTCCGTCTTGTCCTGGTTTAACTCTTATCTTCGAGGCCGGTTACAGCGAGTGATGATCAATAATGATTACTCTGATTGGGCTGATCTCGACGCAGGTGTCCCACAAGGTGGTGTACTTTCCCCTCTTCTTTTCTCTATCTTTATTAACTTTATTGTCCAAATATTAGTGTCTAAATATCATCTCTATGCAGATGATTTGCAAGTATACCAGCATTTTACTATACCCAATGCAGCTTCTGCCATAGCTCTCTTAAATGATGACCTTAAACGTATTTGTGATTGGGCGCAGTCTTTCGGTTTACTTGTCAATCCCTCTAAAACTAAAGCGCTGTTAATAGGCAGTAAACGGATGCTAGCTCTACTTGACAAAAGTACTCTTCCCCCCATTATGTTAAACGGCACTACAATACCTTTCTCCAATACTGCTAAAAACCTGGGAGTTATTTTTGACGAGCATCTGTCGTGGAATGCCAATGTTAGCAATGTTAGTCGCAAAGTATACCACACCTTGCATTCCCTCAAACTGCTCCAAAAGTTTCTTCCTATTCCTACCAAAATTTTATTAGCGCAGACCCTAATCCAACCTATCATCGACTATGCGGACGTTTGCTATTTGGATGCAAGCGAAGAGATATTGAACAAATTAGAACGGTTGCAAAATATGTCCATACGTTTTATTTTTGGCCTAAGAAAATACGATCACGTGTCCGAATACAGAAAGCAGCTACGGTGGCTCCCTATTCGCTTCCGCAGAAATTACCGAATCCTCTGTTTCCTTTTCAATGTTTTATTCAGTCCTACTACCCCGTCCTATTTGAAAGAGCGCTTCTCCTTTCCCAACTTGCAAAATTTATCCTGTAGATCCTTTAGACGCACCCTTTTAGATATCCCTCCTCATCGTACTGGCTTTTCTGCATATTCTTTCACTGTTTATGCTGCCAAGCTTTGGAACTCCTTGCCAAGTCATATACGTGATTGCAAAACACTCGCACTATTTAAAAAAAGACTGTATGAGCACTATTTACGCCTATCCTGACCACGTTACCTATTTCAACAAGCCCTAACATATTTATATAAGTAGTATATAAACCTATATGTATATAGTATTTTATGTATTTTATTATTTGTGTTTTTATATTATAAAGTATGTATATATTATTGATAAATTTGTTATATTATGTTTATTATGTTCTACATTTTATTGTTACATACTAAATTGTCGTGTGCACTAATATTATTGTTACCTCTTTCTTAATGTTTCCTGTAATAGGTCTACTGGAAGAGATTCCAATTTGGAATAAGTAGTACCTTTGTACTGAAATGTCTCTTTAGTTTTAAGTTTCTCTATGTAAACTGGTTGTGTGTACATAAATTATTAAATAAATAAAAAAATAAAATAAACATTATAGTAAATATTTAAAAAAAAATTTACGATACTATTAATATACTTACCATAGCTTTCCAAGTTAGCTGTTAGTAAATGAGAAATAAAATAATTTAGTATCAATTTTGGTGATCATGATGATGCATTATAGCATAACGTATTTAGTTAAAAAAACAGCAAGAAAGCTATTCAACTGCTCATAAAATAATCCTAAAAACTACTAGGGAAGTAGTGTTATTAGGAGCTCTCTATCTATAATTGGATGAAAGTTTAAACTGAATTAATGGTTAATTTAAAATGCATCTTTTTAGATTATTCACTCTTATCAGCACACACGCGACGAACGCGCCTCATTTTAGAATTCGTTGTATAAAATGATATTGTGAAACCTCAAACATTCCTCCGCATCGTACTGTGCGGTGCGTTTGACGCGCACGACCGACGCGTACGGTGCTGACAAGTGTGCGATAGGCATGATAAGTGGCTTCGCAGTGGGTCATAACACTTAGGAGTTCTTTAGTGGACTAGGGCAGCAGAAAAGCCAAGTGTTCTTTGAGTCTTACCCATAACATCTCTCTCGCAGGCCCTCGACAACCCAACACTGTTGTTGGCGTAACACAGGTAAGTCCTATACACGTCCACGGTAGATGACAGGCGGAGATAGCTCTGCGGTCCGATCTGCCAGATCCGCTCGTCAGTTAAACTGTCGTTGTCGTTCTTGAGCTTCCAGGAGAACGAGACCTGGGAGATGAGAGGAGAGAAATAAGAGAAAGAAGAGGGAGTCAGAAATTGGCACCGATAGTGCATAATATAAGAGCTAACTATAGTTAGCTACGAAACATTAGAACAGACATTTGTAGTGATAGTGTTTCACTTTTCTCTTTCTTTTATCCTTTATTCGGACCTGCGTAATTTGGTCGCAATATATCAAACTCAGCCGACAGATCGTAAATTAATATTGAATTGACATAACCCGACCAAATGAAGTAGGTCCGTCAAGTGCAAGTACAAGGCTAGCATAACCAATTAGAATCTTACTTCCAAATTACTTTATTAGCTCGATGTGATCTACCAGGCTAACATACCTCAGCGGGGTTGGCGTGCGCAGTACACACAAGCACCTGCTCCCCGTCCATCTCTATCTGCTTGATACCGCATTCTGGTATGACTGAAACAAACATCACAATCGTTTCAGCAGTTTTACTAGTTACCACCGCGCCGGTGAAAGCAATCCATATCCTATCCTAATATAATAAATGTGAAAGTGTGTCTGTCTGTCTGTCCGTCCGTCTGTTACCTTTTCACGACCAAACCGCTAAACCGATTTTGCTAAAATTGGTTATGGAGATACTGTGAGTCCCGGGAAGGGACATAGGATACATTAAACTTTTTATATAATACTTACACATAACATCCAAATACACCGTCGTATTGACCGACCCGTGTCGGTTATACGCCTCGCAGACGTAGTTCCCACCGTCCTTTCTCGCCACGGGGCCCAATAGGAGCGTGTTAGAAGAGGACAGCACTAGAGACGTATTCGTGTGCTCCCTCGCTCCACTCTTCGTGGCTGACTCGCGACGCCACGTGTAGCTCGGCATTGGAAAACCCCTGGAAGAACGATGGGTGTTTATGGGTGTTTATGGGTTCCTGGTAGTTCATTTGTTAAACCCCTGCTCTTCCAATGCCAATTGGGAGCAACTGGTAGAACGCTGGGTTTTTATGTGTTCCTGGTAGTTCATTTGCTAAACGCCAAATTTTTGAGAAGCTTTTAAACATTGGGAAAGCCCTGGAAGAGCTTGAAGTCTATGTGAATTTTGCTCTTAAGGTGACGCCATGTTAAAGTAAAAAACCGTGTTGGATGTGTTTTAGATTGCTTGTTTTCTATGCGAGGCTGGCCCGGCCTCTCATAGAAAACAAGCAATGGAACAGCAAAAAATGGAAAGGGCGTAGCGACATAATGGTTTTTGTCGCATAATTTAAAAACCATAAATACATTTCATATAAGCTATGGACAAATTAAAGTGTATACTAGAACCAATTTATGTACAAATTTTGGAAGCTCATATCACTCTCCTCTGTTGGCAAAATAGGAATCCCTTTTTTTACAGAGGTCTTTTTGATTGATTATTCTGTGTTATGAAAGTTGACCAATCGTGTTATGCTATGGGTAATTCAAAGACAAAGACATGATGAATACTGACAGTGAACTTTAATTTCTTAGCTTTAGTCATTGCTGAGAAAAATGGACATCGCTACAGCCAAATTATCAAGGCGTCACCTTAACTTGGCATTGGGAAGGCCCTGGAAGAAACACTCGTTGTTTATGAGCTCCTGGTGGTTTATTTCAAAAATACTGTAAATAGTAGACGAATTTTGAGAAACTCATAACTATGCAGCCACAGAAAGAACGCTGTTAGTACATTTCGAAGATACTGCAGGGTCACTTGGATAATGGCTTAAAGGCAATAGCTTAAAGCTTAAAAAAACGTCTTGGACACTGGCCACAGTGGCCAGTATACTTGGTATTATTTTAGAACCAAACCACTCACTTGGCAGCGCACACGACTTTGGCGGGTATTTCGTTCTCGTTCACAGACACAACCTGCGGGGTGACCGTTATGTTCTCCGGTTCGTCTGAAAGAGATAGCATGATAAAATATTACTCAACTATGTTGGGTTGTCTTTGTTTAACATCTTATTCACTGACCATAAAGTTAATATAACTGGCGGAATAGAGAAACAAAGGCAAGCGAGATGTCACTATCAGTAACACTGCGTGGTAAAAAGAGACGTGTGATACATGACAGCAGAATTCTTTTTTTGACGTCCAGTCGGCACGTATCGGCAATTTAATCTCATAGAGTTCATGTTCAATCATGCTTGTGTAAGTGTATACGTACACATATTTTACACACAGATGATGGTACCAAATTGGAGTGAAACACTAAAAATAACGAAAAAAAATTTTGAAAATCGGTTCACAAACGGCGGAGTAATCGTTGAACCATGGACCAATGGTCCATGGTTGAACATACAAAAAAAAATAGTAAAAAATATCCACAGCCGAACATATTATTATTACCACCTCCTTTTTGGAAGTCGGTTAAAAATAGAGTCCATCTTCCACTTACACTCAACAGCGAACTTCGTAGTACTATTGACAGGTGGTCCAGCCGCATTACGAGATGATCTGCAGGTGTAGCGAGCTGTGTCAGCCGCGCGGGACAGCACGCCGCCCGGCCAAGCTGACATGTTCCAGTGCTGGAAAGAGACGGTTATATTGTTAGAGAGAGAGAGAGACGACTAATTTAGCTAAGATGCCCACAGAGACTAATAGGATGGTCAATGTCATTAAAGTTTGCAGGTGGCCAAAATCAGTTAAACACACTAGAAATGGCAATAATACTGTTGGCAGTTCTAGTGTGAGTTGTATCGTATCCACTTCGCCCAGTTTATTTACGAAAGTACCAAAAGATCAATCAAATCGAATCAAATCAAAATAGTTTTTATTCAGAGTAATTTTTTTTACAAAAAATTTCCGAACGTCGATCGGACTCGCAAGGATCCTTGTAGCACTAATTGTTGCGTAGCGTATTTTAACTTCGCCATAAAATGACAATAATATGTTAAAGCTATCATCATCTTCATCTTCTTCACCTTCACAACAATCTTCATCATCATCATCATCATCATCACCATCATCATCACCACTCACCAGCGTGCTTTCCGTAGCCTCGAAGTCGCGTATTTCTGTTGACTTGCGGGTCATTGTGCCTCTCAACCACGTAGAACTGGTCCGTCTTCATCATCACCATTACACTCATCACCATCACCAACACCCTCATCATCATCATCATCATCATTATCACCACCCTTATCATCATCATCACCATCATCATCACCATCATCACCACTCACCAGCGTGCTCTCCGTAGCCTCGAAGTCGTTCCTGTTGACCTGCGGGTCAATGTGCCTCTCCACGACATAGTACTGGTCGGTCTTCTCAGGGTCTATTAGCACGCCATCCTTCAGCCACTGCACGGAGCAGAGCGGCGCGCACTCCACCGTACACGAGAGGGAGATGTTCTGGAATGATCGATGGTTGGATTAAAGGTTAGGGTTTGAGAACAAGGGATATTATGCTGGCAACGGCTTACACCTTTTATCTAGTTTTAATGATTAATTTAGCACTAATATTGATGGTAGCTATACTCGTAGGTTAGACAGTTATTCGACAAACAAGAAAAAAGTTTTCACGTTCTTAAAATAATGACTATTGATTATTTTGCATTTATCTTTGCTTAAGTTATTGATAATTCTTACAAAAAAACACAATGTCTTCCTTTTAACTCCAAGAATTTGGAATTATCGGATGAATTAAAGTTAATCAAATCTACCTGTGATTTGTACAGAGCACCGCTGTAGTGGTTCATTGCGTACTTGAAACTTGGTGGTGCTGAAAAATAAAACGAAAATAATATTGATATAACCCATGATATAACTAATAATGGCAGATATAGTTTTTGGATGAAATTGCTGCGATTTTCCAACTTATGTAGAAACTGTATCTAGATTCTACAGGTTCAAGCTAGCAAACGTTTTCTTGCCCACTACTCACTAAGTTGATCCCCCTGTCATAACTTGCTCTATGTTCCTAACCAAATTCATCTACGTTAGAGAAAAACTCACCCAGCACATCCACATTCAAGCTAGCAGCCGGCCCCTCGCCGCCCGCATTCGTCCCCCTACAGGAGAAGTTGGTGCGGTGGTCCAACGTCACGGGGTCGATCGTCCAGTTCTGCGAGACGATGTCACTGACGACTCGCTCGCCGCGGTACCAACGGAACCTGAAAAAAAGGAGGAATGATGAAGAAGACGAAATAAAAATTAAGAAGATTTATTCTTGCTAATTGGTTTTGAAGGAGATGAGAAACAAATGATGGTTACAAGAGATCTCATTGAAAAAGTATGCCTTGAATATTTAGCCCTGTTGATTCTGGTACAGAGACAAGTGGAGAGCCGTATGCTGGAAACTGGAAAGCAAAGCCCCTCAGCCATGAGGACTAGGAAGAAGATTCTGGTAAGCAAAGAGCAAAATACAGGCAGATCAGCTGATTGTCTGATAAGATGATCGCCATTTGGTTACGAGAGTAAAGGGGTGATCCAGCATACAATTAACACTGTAATATCACAAGTCTCAATATGAAAAGAGTGAACAATACTACCTGTTGAACGCTTTGGACTCCTTAGCTAAGTGAGCTAAGCAAGAGATTTATCAATATTGTTTTGTCGGGGGTTATACTCGGCAAAAATATGAGAGTTACTATAAGTTGGACGTTTCGATCTGTCTGTCCATAGTGTCGTAGCATCCTAATTGTTGGACCGATTTTGATCTTGTTTTTTACCTGTGAGCCTCCGGTCGTCCCTTCTCCTCGATACTACACGACAGCACCAGCGACTTGCCTTTTACCACTCGCCACGGAGAGTATGTCAGCTTCGCCGGTCCGGGAGGGTCTGAAATAGGAAAAAGGTTGTAAACCACTAGGTATGGCCAAAAATTCATGCTCGCAGAAATCTGGTAGAGTTTCCATAATGATTGTGACTACCCTACGAGCTATGACATTTAGCCATAATAAATTATTTTCATATTTTGATGTTTCAAGGCCAATCCCTACAGTTCTGACCGAGCTATTGTAATAGTTATAATTGTTTGATACTGCTGTAGCCGCACACCTATTGGTGCAATAATGATGTTTCAGGACTATTGTAATTGATAATTTTATGTTTTATCGAACACAACGCAGATGCATCACGACAACAACGCGACTACGCAACACAAACCAAGCCACATGGCAGCAACGATACTCACAATTCACAACCAGCTCAGTCTTCTCGCTCTCGTTGCCCCAACCGGCGTAGTTCTTCCCCTTGCACGAGTAGTTGCCGTGAAAACTCTTTGTGGTGTCTTGGAGGAGCAGCATCGATGGGTCTACCTCGTTGCAGAGCGCGTCTGGAAGCATCAAGTGAAATGAGCAGTAGTAATGGATGCTTTGGTAAGAATGTTGTTCGTCAAAAGAAATGAAGAAGCTGCTTTGACTCCTTAATTCTAACATTAATATAGGTTGGAGCCATAACAATAGTGAAAGTAAGAATAGAATGGAAATAATTATTTGCTAAAATAAGTTACATTATTATGATGTTACAATCAGGCGAAGAATCTCTCTTATTTTGCGTTTGGGTGGCGTGAAAATTTGCATGATAGAGAGAAATTCGGCCGTTAATCATGAACAGTTGCATCGCGCATATTAATTAATGGTATATGGTTCACATTATATGTGCACAAAAAAGAGAAAATAGCTGAATTATTATTTTTCTGACATCTAAAAAGTTCAAATACCATTTTCGTTCACTCGCTGTAGCATAATATTTGCCTCAACATCTACCAGGCTTCCATAAAACAAAAAAGTCTCCTAAAACTTCCCTATACGTTGATACTGGACTGATCCACAATCTACCTCACTCACCATCAGTGCCGTTGCACTCTGGCAGATGCTTCAGCACCTCTCCATCCAGGTACCAGATGACTTCATCCAACACCGCCGGATTGCCGGAGACCACCTCACACGTCAAGGTCACGTTTCGATGCTCCTTCTCCAGGATAGGACTTGGCGAAGACATGGTGAGCCGCACTTGGGGCTTGACTGAAATGAATAATGGATTATTGAATAGATTTGTGGCTATATTGGACCAAACTCCGCAGTGTTGACACACCTAGCAGGTAACCAACATCAGTTTGCCATTTAAGTCTTAACCTTTTGTTTTAATTTGCTAGAAAGCTACATCGCGACCAATTAATAGGCTGTTGTCGTCTTTCATTAGGCCTATCTACATGTTGGTCGGGGCACCAACAGCACCATCATCATCGTCATCATCATCATACTCACACAGCACGTGCACGCTGATCACATCCTCCGTGCTACCGTTGCCAACAGCGTTGTTGAGCAGCACGGTGTAGTTGCCGGTGTCGTCACCGTCAGCGTCGAGGATGATCAGTGAATGCTGCTCGGTGCTACCGCCCTGGTAGTGGCTGCTGTTCACGTGCAGTCGCTCGCCGTCTTTGAACCTTGAATTGGTTAAGAGGCCTTTATGATCTGGCTTTTGTATGAGCAAAAATAGTTACAGAATCCAACGAGAACAATTTACTTTTTTGGGATTGGAAAGTAGCATATTATATTGTGTGTAATCTTCAGTTAGTTGCAATTTGGGAAGAAGTTAGGTGCGAATTTGTTTGTCAATTATTTTTGCTTATTCTACGAAAAATACGTAACATTGCTCCGGTACGTTGTCGGTTGTAGTGGGTAAAAACATCGTTGTAAGGGCTCCTGCGGCAACGCAAAAAAGCATTGTGGGTTCGCTTTACGCTACAGGTGACTTTCCGATCGTCTTCGCAAGCGACCGCGACCGACAAAGATTCAAATAAATTACCACTTTATGACGCAGGCTTTCTTTTTTTTTTTCTTTTTTTTTTCCCGGAGGGGGAAATGCATTACGCATACCACCCAGGCGCAGGGGGCGACCCGAGCGGTGATGTGGGACTCCCGTAGGTGATGAGACCACGGTATATCCACTAAAACCATCTTCCGCCACGCCGCCTTTTGACGGGGCCACGGGAACGATACACACATCCGCGACCCCGCCAGCGGTCCGAAGACTCCACGATGGGCGCACAACACGTGCGCCCTCCTCCTCGGCCCCCACCAGGGCTGTAGCAGACGCCCCCCGAGTCTGCTACTTGGAGGCCATGTGGCAGATCAGGTAGGCTTAGGTTTACTAAGCAGAAGCAGCATGGATTGCCAGACAAACGTAGGTAGAATGTACAACCTATATAATATAATAATGGCCTTATAGTTCATAAAGCGGCATTTTATTTGAATGTTTGTCGGTCGCGGCCTCTTGCCGCGAGGATCGGAAAGTTACTTTCACATCCATCTTCAGTAACTCACCATATGACCTCATTCAGGGCGGAGGGGTTGCTCTCGTACTCGCTCTTCAGCAGGATCTTGGAGCCCTCGATCACGGTGATGTTGGGCGGACTCACCGTCACGATGGGCGGATCTGAAACATAGTTGATAAAAATTATACTTAAGCCAAAATTATACTATGCCATAAAAATTACTGTAATTGATACATTCAATGTAATGTAACAAAAACCTACACTCAGAAATAAAATGCAACTTGAAAATATGCGGCTTCTACCTAATAGGACCTGGCCAAATATCTTTATCTCTCGTAAAACCCACTCAAGAAAAATGTTGGAGCTCGGGAACCCAAATAGCATACAAAATCATCCATGTACCTCAAAAAGATTACTTTCAATAGTTTAATCATATCAGTCACAGTTCAATAAAAGTCCTTCCGCTTGGACGGGTGTTCAGGGATTCAGTGATTTCGACCTTTTTCAGGTTCTGTGCGCCTGGTGATGAGGCGTCCCTGGGCCCTTATTGATTTTATTTTACGCTACATTTGGTATTCTATTATATTATGTAGAAAAAAATGAAAATATTTTACATATTTTTAGAATAGTGAATTCGTCCATTGACATCGCTGTTTGTCTCTGTCACTCGTACAGGATATGGTATCTCATTCTCACCTATAGACTGATGGGAGCCGAATACTTTCGCGCGTGCTTAGGTGACAAGCATTAAAGGTAAATGAACAATTTTCTCTCTGTCTTGCGAGAGGACATCTATATCACCTAGATCTACCATCTGGACTCAGGGTCAACATAAGGTCAACATAATAATTATTATTATAATCATCATCACGATCTTATGCTTAAGAAATCTGGGGTCGTAATTTTTTTATTTTTGTAATATAAAGCAGCTCGGCGCTGTATTTCTAAGTCTACAGGCAAAACACCTGAAAGGACAGGAAGTGCTTCAGTACTGACGGTTTTATAAGCCTTACATAAGAATATTAATGCGAGACGTTGGCTTTGTAAAAGCTTACGCCGGGCTGACCTCTTATGTAAGTATCACCTAATTCTACTATTATACCTTATCATCTAGATCTACTACAGCATCATCATCATCACTATCAACTTACACCAGATCTCCAGCTCCCTGCTCGCCTGTATCGGGTGCTCGTTCGTCATCGTCATCACCTCGTTGCTCGCCTGGCAGACGAACTTGCGGCCATTCTCCCACCGCGTCGCCTCGAACGTTAAGTTCGACGTCGTCTCGAATGTCGTGTCGTTCTGGAATTGCATCATTATCATTATCATTATCTTCATCATCATAATCATCATCGTCAAAAACATCATCTATATTATTATGTCTATTGTTATCTATTATTATTATCATCATAGTCATAGTTATTTCTAGGTCTAAAATTGTCTTATTATTTAAGACCTTATATTGCGTATTTGCTTTTGATTACAAAGATGGATAAAATTAAATGAAGTACCTACATAAATAATTATTCAAGAATTTTAAAGAAATTATTCTTTATATAAAATTTATTTAAGTAAGTAAATTCTACATTTAATGTAGATATTATTTTCGAATTCCAACTTGAAACAATTTCTTATGAGTATAACAGTTATTGCCATAGAAAAACTAATCATATTGTGTTAGAATAACTTTTCCTTTACATACATACAGAAATAGATAACAGAACTTTTATCGTTAGCTTAAGTCAGATCCGCGCGAGTAACTCAATCATAAACGAAGACGTAAGTGGAAGAAGAGGATAACTCACGTTTTATAACATAAGGACAATAATAATTACTAATTTTTTCCCTTCTAATTTGAACAAACCTTGTAACTTACCTACTTCATTGTCTGGCTTACATAAGTTGTAACAAAACTAAGTGTTATTACTTTAGGATCTGTATGGGTCCACTGTATTGAGTTCGCTGTGTGAAAGTAGCAACTCTGAAAGAGTGTTTTTTTTACTTTTGTATGGAAATTTCATGACGGTGGAGCGCTTGCCCATACAAATTGCAAAGAAAAATTTGCTCTTTCAGCGTTGCTACTTTTACGATGAAATCTATACGTGTAAGAGAAACATACACATCGTTTCGTTACACCTTGTCAACACATAAAATACACATTTTTATAATTTAAAATCTTTTTTCCCGTCCAAAAGTCTCCGCTTATGAAAAAAACGACAATTTTCCAATTATTACCAACTTCATCCACTAACGTCTTCAAAGAAAGCCACCGGGCGCATAACGCTTCCTTGTGGTACACCCCAATTGTATCACCGAATCACAGACATAGACCATGATAGATACCGCATGTGTATGTACTTCGCGTGCCATATCGGGCTCCCAAACGACGAGCAATGCTCGTCTTTCGAAAGTGTGTTCTTTAGTTTGCTATCGGAATCGGACGTCAATCGGAATTTTAGAAAATATGTCTTAATGGCTAAAAGTGCCGTATTGAGCTGTAGAAATTCAAATAGAAACGTTGGCCTAGATAATGGGCACTTTTCTTGTCATCGGTACGTCACAGTAGCTATAAAAAGTGGCACGCTCGTTTTCATACAAATGGAGCGACATGCGGTATCTATCTTGATCTATATCTGTGCACCGAATCCAATAAAAATAAACAGAATAACATCGTCGCGGATCAAACGCCGTTTGTTTGAAAAAATCCATTACCGTAGCATAACGAAAGAAAAAGAGATGAGAAAAGATAAAAGTAACTCACCGCCTCTATTTCACGCAGCTGTAGATGTTACATGGAACAAAAAAAAACCACATTATAAGTATTGTATGTTTCGGACAGGTTGGAAATTTAAAGCTAAGATTCATACTAATATTAACTAGATGACGCCCGAAATTCGTTTATCGCGCGGGAACCGTACATCTTTCCGGGATAAAAAGTATCCTAGTATGTCTTTTCATATGACTCAAATTTACTCCTTGACCCACCCTTAAATGGCTGAGCCGGTTTAGATAAAGGGCAAAGGGCATGGGGCATTTTTGTGCGGATTGCAGTGCGGTTTGGGCGTGAAGAGGTAACAGACAGACACTCTTTCGCATTTATAATATTAGTATGGATGGATGTGAAAATATGTCTGTAAAATACACATATTTAATACACAATCCAAATTCCATGACCTAGGTACATCAAACAACTTTTAGTCCCCTCGGGCCTCGGCGGAGTTCGAATTCATAGCCAGCGTCTTGAGCCGCCACTCGCTTATCCACTGAGCCACAGAGGTTGTCGAAATAAATAAAATACTATACAAGCACAAAACAAGACAACTTTACAAGGATTAAATATAATACTAATGGAATGAGAATAAATCGATGCTCAGTTAAATATAAACCCAAAGAGTTGAACTCCAAAGAAAAGATTAACTTTGAAATGTCGTAATCTGCTTTAAAATAGTGATGGCAAAAGTTATCGTAAGTTTTTAGTTTATGATAACTATACATCATGACTGGTGAGACATGTTCAATACTCGAGGACGTGATATTTGGCTATTATAGTAAGTAGTTGAAAAAAAATATAAAAAAATAATATCAATTAGTTAATTACTGAGTAAATGTAGCTTAAAGTTAAATAATTATTTACCCAACGCATGGACACCGCGCGCGGGAGGGGTAGTGCGCGGCGCGGGGCGCATGCCGCCGCACCGGCCGTATAGTAATTTACTTACCCTCTTACTAATAAAAACTTCTTAAACATGCGTTCAACGTGTGAATAGTTAAACAGGAGTTTTTAAGTTATACACACGTTACACAGAGTCTATACATGGTCTATACAGAGAAATTTGTATGGAAATGACAGCATCGTTATACAGGCCCTATGTCAAAAAATGATTATTAGTAGAAAAAATCTTATGCACCCTCTATACACGCTGTGTAACTTTTTATTAGTAAGAGGGTAAGTGTCCATGATTTGTTTGTTTATAGGGTCAAAAATCAAGTACCTAATTTTATTACATAATGTATGTTGTTAATGTTATAATGAGAATCGAGTACTGAATACTCTCCTTAAGTATCGGTAATGTCTCACCAGTCATGCTGTATAGGTGACCCTATAAACGTTGTTTTGCTATGTTATTTTGGGTAAAAATTTGTATTGGCCGATTTTCAGACTTACAGGAAACAATTTTTTACCCAAAATTCCCTATCTCAAAAACTACTGAACCGATTTGGATGAAACTTGTAATATTCCCCAAGTTAAATAATACCTAGTACAACAAAAAATAATCACTTCAATCGGACTTGTAGTTCCGGAGATATACGAACGAATCAATGTTTTTTGATTTCAATTATTATTATTCAACGCTTTAAATTTAAATTATTGAACATTTACAACAAAATTTTATACTGTGGGAGAGCCATGCTTCGGCACGAATGGGCCGGCTCGACCGGAGAAATACCACGGGCTCACAGAAAACCGGCGTGAAACAGCGCTTGCGCTGTGTTTTCGCCGAGTGAGTGAGTTTACCGGAGGCCCAATCCCCTGCCCTTTTCCCATCCCTATCCTCCCTTATTTCCTTCCCTACCCTACCCTACTCCCTTCACTACCCTCCCCTACCCTATTACCCTATTCCCTCGTAAAAGGCCGGCAACGCACCTGCAATTCTCTGATGCTGCGAGTGTCCATGAGCGACGGAAGTTACTTTCCATCAGGTGACCCGTTTGCTCGTTTGCTTTTTTCATTACAAAAAAACTTTTATTTAAGCATAGTGCGGAGTGCCCTTAAATATATGTATTACATCATTTCTCAAAAAATGTTTCAACCTAATAAAATAAATTCACAAAAATATCAATGCCCTCAAATCTTTTGATAACACAGAATTCCCGCTTAACATAACGACTAGATTGTTCACGAAATGCCGACGATCAGGCAGCTCGTTTATTTGATATAATGTAATCTACAGAACCATCATTTTTCAGAGACCTTTTACTTGTACGGTGTACCACTTAAGAATATCCATCAATTTTTTATTAAAGTAAGAAACTTACACAAATAGGCTTTTAGTTAGTGTTTTAGTAAAATATTTTTATATTTACCTTACAATATACTATATTATTATAATAGAAAACAAAAACCGGATTTATGTACCCTTAAAATTTCCCCATCCATACTAATATAATAAAGTTAGTCTGTCTGTCTGTTACCTCGTCACACCAAAACCACTGAACCGATTTTGCTGAAATTTGCTATGGAGGTATTTAGAGTCTCAGAAAAGGATATAGGATACTTTTATCTCGGAAAAATTTACGATTCCCGCGCGATAAATGAGTTTTGGCGCAACGTCAGAGTCTGAATATTATATCGACATCCTTGTCCCAACACTAAAGCCAATAATAAAAACTTCGTCCACATTTAAACTCCGACCAATTAGTAAGAAAACGCACGGACCGACAACCAATTTTTTATATTAATACCCTTGAAAGGTTTTCCCCTAATAGAATTAAGAGTCAATGTTAATTTGGTAAGAGGGAATTTTTGATGTTTCCAATTTTTTCATAATATTAAAATTTGCTTCACTCTACAAAAGCTCTCAAAAACTGGAGAAACAACATGGCTTTGTAAGAGACCGGTTTGAAATATCACTTAAGCTCTGTAACACTTTTTTATAAAATAAGGGGGCAAACGAGCAAACGGGTCACCTGATGGAAAGCAACTACCGTCGCCCATGGACACTCGCAACATCTGAGCTGCAGGTGTGTTGCCGATCTTTTAAGAGGGAATAGGGTAATAGGGTAGAGAGGCATGGAGACAATTCCTTTACAATCAAAACATTATTTTGGGGGTCATCAAAAATGTTACTACTTTGAGAACAGCGAAAAAAGTTTGAGAGCCGCTGAGACAGACAGACACAGCATTAATAATATTAGTTAATTAGTTTTAAAGTTTGGATTGTCGAAATTTTCGAACACAAGTTGTCTAAGTACCTACATCGTTTTAATGATCACATTTTAACACTTTTCACCCCTTTTTACCCTCTTCAGTCTTCTCTCATGATATGCTATGAGCCATTAATTTTGCACCCTCTTATCTTCCGATGTCATTATTAATTAAGAATTAAGAGATTTGGATTAAGTGGTTTTAAATTTTAATTATTTTTTTAACCGACATCCAAAAACGCAAGAGGTTAGGTAGACCGTAGAGGTAACAGACCAACAGACACACTTTTGCAATTATAATATTCACAGTAATAATACACACTTTTCCATGCACTTTTTCCACATTTATTAGTTTAATTTACTACAATTATATCTCACACGACCGGTTTCGTTAACATCATCATCAGGTGTACTGATGTTAACGAAACCGGTCTTGTGAGATATAATTGTAGTAAATTAAATTAATAAATGTGGAAAAAGTGCATGCAAAAGTGTGCATTATTACTGTGAAACATGAATTTCCACCAAGAAGTTACAGTACATTCAATATCAATTATAATATTATTAGTGTGATTTTTATCTACAGGGTAACAAAACTAAGTGATAATACTTTAGGATGGGTATGTGTCCCTTATACAGGGTGATATTAAACCTTCCTGCCAAATTTTTTCCAGGGCTTAGGTATCATTAGGAGAGTCCATTTAACCAAAAAAAAATTGGGTGTTATATTTTTTTTATTAACATTTTATCCCATTTAAAATCGTTGCAGAATGGTCACTCGCGGCGCGGGGGAATGACCGGGGGTAACGCGGGGAGAGGCGCGCGAGCGGAGTCACGCGCGGGCGACGTGTCGTGTCCATTAATTGTAGTGTTTTTAGGATAACTTTCGGAAGCTGTTTCTCAACATTTTAGTACTGAGTGATTTAAAAGAAAATCACGTGTATTTTTATTTTTAACCAGGATCAATATATTAAAATTTAGCAGGAAGGTATAATTGCACCCTGTATAAAGATCACTGTGAAAGTGGCAGTGCTGAAAGAGCAATTTTTTGTCATTTGTATGGGCAAGCGCCCCCGCATCATGAATTTTTCCATACAAAGATTTATCTTTCAGCACTGCTACTGTCACAGTGAACTCTTCATAAGAAACACATACACACGCTAAAGTATTATTAATTATCACGTAGTTTTCCCAATTTGTTTTTATCATGCGACCGGACTATATTATTCCATTAAAAACTCCTCTATATTTTTCCACTTCACTACCAGGATTTCATAATGATCTAGGAGTTTTATTCTTCAGTGATTGATGATACTCATTAGATATCAGGTGTCGGCAACCTTCGGCGCGATATCATTTATTATGCGATGATATGTCACATATACTATATGCTTGAAAATAATTAATTACTTGATAGAAAGAGTGGTGTTTTGCCACGGCTTGGCTCATTTTTTATAAATTTATTAATGAGGTAAATTGAAAAAAGGGGTTTTAGAGGCATCTGCTTAGTATCGTACCTTTTTTCGGTTGAAAATATGATGTTATAAAATGAGAGGTTGGTTGTGAGGCGACTGAATCAAGAAATTCTGTAACAAAAAAAAAAAAACCTAGCACTTGGCTAACGTCGTTTTAGTTCGGCAGACTTCAACACGGTGTTTGTGTGCGTGTGACTAGACGTATGTGTGTAGATACACGTATTTTTTTTCACGAAATACTGCTGGTGACAGTTCATTCCAGAGTTTTACAGTGCACGGCAGAAAGTTACGCGAAAAACGCACTGTGGAAGACTGCCACTCATCAAGGTGATGAGGGTGGTAGGTATATTTTTCGCGTGGAACGATGGCGGAAAGTTGCAGGAGGTACGATTCCGAACACTTCCTCGATGCAGAGCGAAGACAAGAGTTTGGCAACAAACAAGACGACACGAACATTTTATAAACAACATAATATTAATTTATATCAATTAATCAATTTGTAATTTAAAGACAATCAGGTTGAGCACCCCTGCAGAAGGCGGGAATTAACACATCGATCAGCTGACAGGGTTACCATCTTAAGGTTTTTCCCCGCAAAGGAAGATAAAAAAATCGAATTGTATTTTACTTATTATACACAAAGTGTATGTTCGTTTATTCGTAAAAAGTGTAATGTGATTTTAGGGACAATTTCAGGGATTTTTATTAACTTTCAAAGGGTTCCATTTTTGACCCCTGATAAAAAAGAGGTTTGACGTGTCTGTCTGTCTGTCTGTCTGTGTGTGTGTGTGTCTGTCCGTGGCATTTAGCATCCAAACTGCTAGACTGATTTTGATCTAGTTTTTTATGTTTGAAAGCTGACATAATCGAGAGTGTTCTCAGCAACATTTCGTCATCATCAGCCCGCCCATTGCTAGAAAATTTGCGTTTATCTATTTCATGTAAACTTCTAGTACCTAATTTGATAGGTTTAATATTTTTTCTTAATTTATTAGTTTTTTTGTATTTCTGGTAAATTTATTAGAGTTTCTATTCTGTAATTTTGGTGACTTTAGGGATTTTTGACTTAAGGGCCTTCCCTACGGAGAATCCATAATTGACCGTATTTAGAGCCTTATAAACTCATAATTTGAAAGCTACAGAGTTATAATAAAAATACAGCAGTAATCTTCAGTATCTCAACATTCCTTTCCACGTTTTAAATTTTCTATTTTCGTTTATTATACTCATGATATCAGCTTCCAAAGTAAAGCCAATTTATTAAAATTCAAGCATACATTCAGCATCTCCTTAGTATTTACAAATTACTTTTATTTGAAACACACGCCATTAGATCGACAATATCATAAACTACATATTCGCTGTTTTAAATTTTTTTTAGGTCAATTTTGAACTAAGATAAGTAAAAAAAATACGGTTTTGGTGCGATCTCGGCAACGCGGCAAATGTATGGCCAAGTTCGTTTGCTCGGGGGACGGCCTTAATTATGTAAGGCTAAAAATTTTCAGGACTTGGCAACACTGCGCAGGGGGCGCAAAGACAGTCGTGAAAAATTGCACCAACCTACTTTCAGATGTTGGATTTTGATACTGTCGAGACACTTTAGAAAGAGACAAATAATATATCTACGTATGGGATCTTCGTTTGTCACAGTCCCACTCTTTTATAGGACGCAGAGTGAAAATGCTTTTGAGTAGATATGCACTACCAGAGAAGTTGATTCCTAGGCAGATGGCGGACCTCTGTAATCAACAAAACTTGGTTGACTACTGTACCCTAAAACGGAATCCTAACCAGCAGATTTTTTGTATAATATTGGTAGGTTAATAGTTATATAATTTAGGAGTAACCTTGTCGTACAAATGAAACAATCCACATTTTAGGACCATCAAGTCAAAGTATGAAATCCTTTCTATCTCTGTTAGCTACCACTTTCGAGATTTTTCGAAAATAAAAATGTTGTTCGTCTTATCAAAATGTAGCTACTCACAGAAAATTAGCTTGATAATAATCATAAAAAATTTTTTTCTAGGGCTCCCTGACTATAAGGTTATTTGTAAAAAAGAAACTATCGAGCATTTTTAGGGTTCCGTACCCAAAGGGTAAAAACGGGACCCTATTACTAAGACTTCGTTGTCTGTCTGTCTGTCTGTCTGTCTGTCTCCAGGCTGTAACTCAAGAACGGTAATAGCTAGAGATTTGATATTTTCACAGATTATGTATATCTGTTGCCGCTATAACAACAAATACTAAAAATAAAATAAAATGAATATTTAAGGGGGGCTCCCATACAACAAACGTGGTTTTTTTGGCCTTTTTTGCTGTATATCAAAAATGGCAACAGGTAGGTACTTGATTTTTTCACAAAATCCTTAGTTATATCTGTACTTTAATATTTAATAATAATATTAAAATAAAATAAAAAAATAAGGGGGGCTCTCATACAAAAAACACAATTTATGGTCTAATTTTGCTCTATAATGGTACGGAACCCTTCGTGCGCGATTTCGAGTCGCACTCGGCCGATTATTTCAGTAATCGTGTTTTCGTCTTGAGCATTTAATCTTTATGAACTGAAGTTACTTGTGTAAAAAAATCAGTTTTCTAGACCTTACAGATTTTGAGATCTAGGTTTAAGTATGTAGTCAAGTTTGGGTCAGGTGCATTCTTAAGGCCCACTTGCGCCAATCTGGGTTAAAGTTAACTCTGAGTTAAACATCATGTCATCTCTATCACTGCCTTGGTGAGTGACAGCTATGACATGATGTTTAACTCAGAGTTAACTTTAACCCAGATTGGCGCAAGTGGGCATAAGTATGGTTAACTAGAAAGTGAGTAATAAAGTGCTGTCTTTTCGTCCCACTTAAAAATTACACTCGCCCGAGCAAGAACAACCATTTTAACAATTTCTTATAGATTAACAAAAGGTGGAAGTCATCCTTAATTAACGAAAGTACTTATAGAAACGTTAACGAATTGAAATGAAAATGAAAATGGACGAATTTTTCCCGAAACGATCCTTTTCATAATTAAAGACGTGAGTGCATGAATGAGGTATGTAACACATTTCGAATTTCGAGTAAATCGCGTTTAAAGTTTTGAAAAAACTTTTTATGATTTTTCATCACAAATCAAGTAATGGCTTTTGTTAATTGTATCAGGAGGTGTAAATATCTTCCGTTTTTATTGTTATGTTAAAAATTATATAAAAAAATCTCCATTCTAGGATAAATTAGGAAAAATGTGAAGTTACTCGGTTCTTCACTTTTAAATGCAACAAAATCTATAAAGACTGTCAATGCATGAAGTACACATAAATCACTTTTTTTTATTGAGATGAAACAAGACTCAATTTAAAAGACAATAAATTCACGGCCAAACAGATTTAAACAAAAATGGATTATACTTTTGAAAGACGGGAAAGATTATATAAGGGAATTCCGCATTAGAAAACTAAATGTAAACAAAACTGAGTTGTAGGCGTCATCTAGTAGGAATTAAGTAGAGAAAACGAGATGATGAAAGTAATAATCTCCAAAGCAAATTTCGTCGAAATCAGTTCAGCCGTTTAAGTGTTAAGAAGCATTTAAGATCATACAAACACGATTTCCCAATTTATAGTTTACTAGTAAGATCAATTAATTTTTTAAAATATCTTGGGTTTCTCAAAGTTGATATATTATAGATTGTTTAAAATTAACCCTTACTTAATAAATAAATTTAAGTATATTAATAATAATAACTTAAATTATGCACTATTCAAATGTTACAATTAAAAGAACAATATTATACTAATTCAAGTTTTTATTGTGTTTTATTATACTTACTTTTAACTGCGTTTTCACGACTATGGCTTGTACGTCATAATACCTAGTAAAAAAAAAACAGTCAAGTACTTACAATAAAAAATTCTTTGTCGAGCATAGCTAGTTCGATTTTCAAATTTGGCGCGGGAGCGCGCTCATTTGAATTTGGAATGAAGTATCGACGCGACCAAAGAATAAATACACTAGGTACGCGACGCGACGCTATAAAGTATTAGCACAGGATAAATGCAAACAGCCAAACTGATGCCTAAATATTTTTTATATTTCCAACAATTTAATATTATAATAAAAACAAAAACAAAATATTTTATACGTAGGTACCATTTAAGTTACGATAGGTTTTTCCAAAATTTTAATTTGTTTGGAAACAACGAAAAGCGCCTAGTCTTTAATAAAATAACTATCGTAGTATAAAAGAGTATGGATGTGTATGAAATATCCTTTGATTATATGTATAAATATGTGTATGATAATGTGTCATTATTAATATAGGTACCTACTCGAGTTTTGCCTAGAATGTGAAAGATTACTGTTGTATTTTTTTTGTATTATTTTCCTTAAATTATTCTGTTAACTGTGTTTTAATGTGTATTATTGGCAGAATATTAACCATTATTACATAATATTCGTTATCGTGCACGTGCTGCAACTTCCAGGAACGTGCTTTTCGTGTCCCTCCAAAACTCCGTCAAAAGTTTCAGTATAGAGTATAGGGTAATCAACCGACTTGACTCCTTGACTACTTGACTTGACTTTTACTTAGACTTTGACTAGACTTTAGATATGATCATAAATGACGATAATATAGTAAAAACAAAAACGTTGATGAACATTATTATTATGAAGAAGACTGACTATACCTTTGTATGTGGCAAAGTACACCCCCGATGTCAGAGCCAAACGCTAACAAAAAAAATATATACTAAATTATCTATGCCTTTGAATAATAGAACAATAAAAAAGTCGACATAATATTCCTTATTTAAAAAAGTAAAATATTCAAGCGATCTCCCGTACTGCAACGCATATGGGATTTGTATGGGATGTAATTACCCGGTTCTTGCATAGTCATTTGGACGAACCTTGTAACTTACCTGCTTCATCATCTGGCTAACTTTGTAAGTATACGTAAAATTCTAAATTTTTTGATTGCAAATCATTTTCCAAGTCCTAAAAGCTACATTTATGCAATAAAACGTAAATTTTCAAAAATGTTACTTACCTCATTCATGCACTCATGTCTTCAATTATCTCGTCTTTGGAGTGTGCGTTTTGGGTATCCGTAAACGAAATCAATACGGGCCTGTTTCGCCACTTCCTGATAAAGTGCCGGATAGACTATTCACAACTTTTTTGACAGATTCTCTGTACTCTATTTGTTAAGTTAAGTGGTGGATAACCTATCCGGCACTTATCAGGAAGTGGTGAAACAGGCCCTTAATATTATAAATGCGAAAGGGTGTCTGTCTGTCTGTCCTTACGTCCAATCCGCTAAGCTAGTTTTGCGGGCGTCATATTATAGTTTCAAATAATTACTCAAAGTTAAGGGTTCCTTAAAATCACGTACTATTAGGATGTTATAGTATATTGTCACAAAACGAATCTGAATTTAGATTTTTCAGTCGAAACTGGCCGAAACCGTAACCGAAATTTTGGGCAGTCTTCATGCGTTTTTCGCGTTACTTTCTGCCGCGCACTGTAAAACCCTAGAGCGAATTATCACCAGCAGTATTTCCGGACCTATACGATCTGAAAACCTTCAAATAAATAAAATAAATAAATAAAAATAAATAAATAAGAAGAGAGCGTATTCCCTCTTAAAAGGCCGGTAGCGCACCTACAGCTCTTCTTATGTCGCGAGTGTCTGACGGTAGTTGCTTTCCATCAGGTGACCCGTTTGCTCGTTTGCCCCCACTGTTTGCCCCGTAATTTCATTATAAAAAATCTGTCGTATTGAACTGATGCCAGACTGAGCGTGTGATTTATAAAGTGATTCACAGTAATAGAATAACATTGAGTTATACTATGTCCGGTACGTAACTGGCAGTAAAACGCAGGCTCCCCTCTTGTCCCCCTTTCTCCCTTGTACTTCTTACCCCTCTCCCCCTATACTTCTACCCCCCTCAATTCTCGCAAAAACCCGAGCCGCCCAATTTTCTCGCCGATAACACGCAAAAAACGACTTGGAGTGTGGTTCAAGTTATAAGCTTTAGGGCCTGTTTCACCACTTACTGATTAGTGCCGGATAGGCTATCCACAATTACTTATCTGACAGATACTCCATTCTCCATCTGTGAGATAAGTTGTGAATAGTCTATTCTGAACTTATCAGGAAGTGGTGAAACAGCCCCTTAATAAGACTTTAGACTTTTGTACGTAGGATAATGAAGAGATCTCAAGCATTTAGGTTTATGTTCATGCTTTGTTAACATTACGTTAGCGCGAAATTTGTTTTTGATAACTATGAGTAATTAATAATTACTCATAATTATTAATTCATTAAAACCCAAATCGGACCTTAAAAAAGGCTGTCGCTTTGTTTAATTATAATTTAGGACAAAAATATATCATTAATCGTTATTAAGACAATTTTGAATTTATTAAGCTTACAAAATCGCTATCCACTTCTAACTTGTCCCACACAAATATGGTAAACAAATGAAATGAATTACGCACAGAACTCAACCGTTACTGCACTTCAACTGTTCCCCTCACTAGCTACGAGGGCTAGTGATGTGTCTCAAGGTCATAGTGATGTAGCATTAAGGGCCCGGGTTACCCTCGAAATTTTCATACATTCTTAATACCAAAATCATTTTCTCATACGAAAATATTTAACATGTTTGAGTTATTTTTCAGCTTAAGATAGTAATTACCTAGGGTCTAGTAAATTTACTATTTATTTATATATTTTTTAGTGTTTTTGTCTATTTTTTGGTGTTTAAATATTTAGTAGTAAATTTACTAAAAAATATTTAAACACAAAAATTTTTTTTTAGTATTTAAATATTTTGTAAAAAAAAATTGTTCAGGACCCTAGGTAATTACTATCTTAAGCTGAAAAATAACTCAAACATGTTAAATATTTTCGCATGAGAAAATGATTTTGGTATTAAGAATGTAAGAAAATTTCGAGGGTAACCCGGGCCCTTAAAGGAATTGATTTAGGGCTGGAATTATGTCCGCACGATCGCGCGGTTTGACCGCTACATCGCGAGATTACTTTAACACGTACTAAACACGTACACACCCTATATTATTACTTAGTTTTGTTACGCCCTGTATAATGTGATTCTGCATAGTCACTAAAGGAATATCAGCCTGTATACAACAAAAACATTGCCGACTGACATTAAATTGTTGTTACATCGATAAAAGCAATGGCCGTCGATAAATTTTAACGATCAACGATCTATAGATCCTATTGTATGGACTGAAGGCTGAAGGCATAAAATAAATGATTTAGCCTCTCGAGAACTTTTTATGTTACGAGAATGTTATGTCTATACTTCACTTTAATGAGGTCGCCATTTTGTTTTTTCTCTAGCTCTTTCTTCTGAATTTTTTTTACAACCGAAACCGAAACTATCCAGCATTTAGTCGAAACTTTTTCGTTTTCGCTTCGTTATAGAATTGCCGATCAAAATGTATGGAATTGACATAAGACGAGTCGAACGTTAACGTCATATTAACGAACGCTTATGTCAATTCCACACATTTTGATCGGCGATTCTATAACGAAGCGAAAACGAGAAGATTTTGGCACACTTTGAATTCTTTCGGCCGACACTAATAAAAAAAAAAGTAGAATATGATGCCCCTTACTCTTGTGAAAGTGTGTCTGTCTGTTACCTCTACACACCTGAAACGCTGAACCGATATTGCTGAAATTTAATATGGAGATACTTTAAGTCCTGGGAAAGGACGTAGGATACTTTTCATCTCGAAAACATACGGTTCCCGCGCGATAAACAAGTTTTGGCGCAACGGAGTTGCGGGCGTCATCTAACCGAAACTAAATCCGAAACTAACCGAAACCGAAATTTCATTCACTTATTCTTTTAAGGGTGGACTGCACCAGAAGCGTAGTTAAAGTTAAGGCCGTCACAGACTTAGCTATAATATATATTAATATACCGTACTAAATACACTGAGACCAGAAATATATATTATAGTTGAGTGTGTGGTCACGCGAAAATTGTATAGAAAATATATAGTAATATGCCTAGCTATAAACATATTAATATATATTATAGCTAAGTCTGTGACGGCCTTCAAGGTTAAGGTTATCGTCAAATATGGCGACTTTTGCAAGGGATTTGACAGTTCATTTCACATTTTGTTATGGTTAAAGTTATAGTTAAAGTAAGCCGGTGCAACCCACTCTACAAGCCATCTCCTTCGGTTTATGATTTACGTTCCAATTTCATTCCATCTTTCACAGTGGACCTTTCTCACTCTTTTTATGCTGTCTTTGTCATGCGTTTCATTTCTATCTCTGTTATTTTATGTTGCTCTGGTGTTTTGCATTTTTATCTTTTTGCTGTAGATATCGTCAATCTGTTTGAATATTTTTATGCAATATGGAATTTCTTCACAATCATGGTGGACAAACACAAGCGATGCCAAACATGTCTAATTCGTCTGTGTTTGTCCATCATCAACTTCCATTAAGGATGTTACAGCTTCGTGGTGCAATCATGGTGATTTATCATCGCCAAACGTAAAGTTTTAAATATAGTGTACTTACATAATATTACTGTTTTATCTCTATTGCATCATAAAATGAGGTAAGGTTTTCGAAAAGATTATTTTTGGCACGCACAGAATACTCAGAATAAAAACTCGCACACACACCCACACACACACACACACACACACACGCACGCACACGCACACGCAAACTTAAGAAAATATTGCTATCTCATTTCCACACCTTGTGCCAAGCGTGTTACCAACATTTTTGTGCTTGTGAAAAAGCCAAGCAGCTTGCCCTTGCTGAATTTCTTTTCATTCGACGACCGGTCTTTAGTGAGAAATACTTGAACTGTAAACACGCAATTCAGTAGCAAGTATCTTGGAAATCCACAGAAATGAAGTAGCAAATATAGCGCTTCGTAGGTGAAGATGTAGAAAGAGGAGTTGGGTAGACAATA
The DNA here is from genome assembly GCA_905404155.3 of Plebejus argus. NCBI lineage: Eukaryota > Metazoa > Arthropoda > Insecta > Lepidoptera > Lycaenidae > Plebejus > Plebejus argus. Next base: position 7,693,612 of record FR989948.1, on the reverse strand, counting down.
GACATGGCATTGGTGAAATAAAATTTCAATTTCAAAGCAAAATCCCCATTAAGGCCATCCCCCGAGCAAACGACCTTGACCATACATTTGACCCGTTGCCGAGATCGCACAAAATCCTATTTTTTAACTTAAGCCCCATACAGTATCTGTCAAACTATTCACCAAATTGAAGTGTGATCGTCATTACATATCTCTAAGTACGGCAGTTAAGTCTTGGCCGGTATAAATAGTCATTACTCAAGATGCATCTCGGTCTCAAGTCACGGTTCAGGCTCTGTGATTGGTTGGCTGTCGAAATTTGGACCAATCACAGTGCCGAACCGCGTCTTGAGACCGCGTCGCATCTTAAGTACTGACCTTTGTCTCGGCGGCGGTCAGTTGTTTGTACTGCCACCGCCACCGCGTGTGACTGTGTCGTTTCTAGAACTCTCAAGTCATCCAACTGACCGCCACCGCCACCGCTGCCCGCGTCTGTCTGGGAGACGCCATATACGGGCCTTGTTTCTATATGCCATGTCTATTCTTCATCTCTCTGTCTTCTCTGGACCGTGTCGTAGTTCGGGCTGTTATTGAATTTGACTTATTGAAGTGTCGGACGTCGGCTAGCGAACGAGGACAGGGACAGGATTGGAGGCTTCCTCTATTATTTTTATAGCCCTTGTTCTTACTTCTTAGTTCTTGCCCAATATGATGAAGCAAAAAGGAAGGAAGAGAGTATTAATTTGGCAGCATAAATACATAAAATGTAGGTACATGCAGGCGTAGCATGGTCACCATGGAAACGGTTTCTTTCGACGGAAGAATAGACAAAGTGACAGTTAGACACGACAAAGTGACAGTTGGATAATGGAAATCTGCCATTTTGTCGATAAAATCTGTCAGTATGTCGATTCTTTCCCATTTCTACTGTTGTTATGCTAAGCCTATAGATGACGCCCGCAACTCCGTTGCGACAACATTCGTTAATAGCGAGGGAACCGTACATTTTCCCGGGATACAAAGTATCGTCCTTTCCCGAGACTCAGAGTATCTTCATCTCAAATTTCAGCAAAATTAGATCAGCTATTTAAGCGTAAAACGATAACAGACAGACAGACACACTTTCGTTTTTATAATATTAGTATGGATATGTGTATAATAAAGAATTTGATGTCGTTGTACACTTCACAATCTTGGTTACCCATCGTGGCCAACGTGTAGAGAGGCCTTTACGCGGTTCAAAAATCTATACATAATATAATAAAATATGTACAATATACAATAAAGAAAGGGTTTTGTTTGCTATGGCCTGCGGTTTTCATTCCCAGTTAAAACATTAAGTATGTACTTTTGTTTTTGGGTTTAGGCGTATTTTCCGCCGTTAAATAAAACGCAATTTAAATTAAAATATTTAGTTAATATGCTTAGCCGACTGCGGAGAAAGGGTTATGTTTTTTGACCGGATGTATGTAAATCACAGACATAAATCAAGATTCAAGATAGATATCGCATGTGTATGTACTTCGCGTGCCATATTATCGCGTTCCCAAACGACGAGCAATGCTCGTCTTTCGAGAGTCTGCTGTATATAGTCTGCTATCGGAATCGGACGTCAATCGCAATTTTAAAAATACCTAAAATATGTCTAGTTGTACCGTATTGAGCTGTAGAAATTCGAATAGAAGCGTTGGCCTAGAAAATGGAAACCTTTCTTATCATCGGTACGTCACAGTAGCTAGGAAAAAAGTGGCAAAAGGCATGCGGTATCTATCTTGATCTATGTCTGATGTAAATGTTGAGCATGCTAAACCTTAACTCCTCTGTGGTTTAGAGCGTGGCTAGACTTGAAGTCGTGGGTTCGAATCCCGCGTTGGAACCGTGTTATCTCCAAGATATGAAGGACTATGCAGGCTGATCACCTAATTGTCTGACAAGTAAGATGATCCATGCGTCGCATGGGCATGTAAAAGTCGGTCCTGCGTCTGTCTCTCGCCGGTCGTGTCGGTCTTATATTATTTACGGGTCGAGGGGGGGAGGATGAATGCGCCGTCTATGAATTGTTTACTGTACCTAATTTATAAACGCCATCTGTCATTGTATTTGTGCACTGTTACGGCATTGGAAGAGGTCTTATCGAACTCTCCCATTATCCTGTCTTTCAAAATTCCCACTACGCGAGATTGGCGCCACATTCGTCAATTGTGAAGTTCGCGTTTTTTCCTCTGCAAAGTTGACCGCGCTGCAAGGAGTGAAGTTGTTCCCGGTGTTAGTTCACAACGTTTTGACCGCCGCCCGCTCAAAGGTCCACACATGTTCTTTAATCCGCTAATTGGGGGCACATCCGCTAAGCACAAATCTGAAAATCCCAGGTAAGATCTTTCCTTTGTCTTATTTCATGTGTATTTTTACAGTGATTGATGGTGAATTAATGGTACAGTGACAATTTATAATCTTAGCTTTGAACCTATACAGTCCACTAACCACATACAGTGAAAAATATAACCACTTTGCAGTGGTGTAAAAAAATTAAAGTATCTTCTCCATAGCTTTATTCCTACTAGTACATATCTTGCACCGCTAGGTTCAGCACCTACTGAGAAAACTTAGAAATTAGGTTCCCTATACGACCTAATTTCAAAATATCATGTAAAATACTGTGGAATACTTTGTTTCGACCTCTGTGGCTTAGTGGTTGTTTCGAATCCCGTCGACGAAACAAAAATATACAGGGTGTAACAAAACTAAATGAGAATACTTTAGGCTATGTACGTGTTCCTTGTAGAGAACTTACTGTGAAAGTAGCAGCGCTGAAAGACCAATTTTTTGTGAATTGTATGGACAAGCGCCCCAGCATCACGAGTTTTCCCATACAAAAGTTTAAAAAATTGCTCTTTAAGCGCTGCTACTTTTACAGTGAAGTTTGTAAACGGGATTCATACACTCCCTAAATTAGGTTATCGCGCGGGAACCGTACATTTTCCGGGATGAAAACTATCATGTGTCCTTTCCCGGTAATCATAGTATGTCCATACCAAAGTTCATCAAAATCGGTTCAGCGGTTTGAGCGTAAAAATGTAACAACAAACCGCTAAAAGACAGAAAGACACATTTTCGCATTTACATACAATATTGATATAGGTTTAGATTGTATACGTAAAAATCTCCTTTTAAAATCACTAACTTTATTTTTGTTCGAATACCGTAAATGTGAACACACGGAAACCAAATATTTTTCCATTCGCCCTCATCTTATGACAATATTATTCGATATAATATTTAACCAAAAAGCTTTCAATGTAATTACACATTACTTTAATCCTTTAAGAGATGTTGATTTTGCCGAAATTGCTAGCCGTTTCTTTGTAAAAGCTATTTTTTGGATTAACATTTCTTTGCGTTCGTTCGATTCGTTTGAAGACTATCTTTTCTCGTCTCCCAAAGTATCTCTATAACAAATTTCAACAAAATCGGTTCAGACGTTAGTGTTAAAGACTCTTTAACTTGAGAGGTAACAGACAGACAGACAAACACACTCACATTAATAATATTAGTGTGGATTTCGCATAATATTATTTTCTCTCAGAAAACTAATATTTTCCACAGAACAATATCACCATTCACCAGGGTAGCATAAACAAAAACCAAATATTTGTGGACTTATGAGCTCCCCGGGAAAAGATATGAGACTTGTATTTACATAGGCGTTGGGGGGAAGGGGGAGGGGTATTTGCCCCCTATAGGGGGGACATAGGCCGCTTTACACTATTGAGAAATTGAATTGGCTTCCAAGAATAAGATGTTATTTGGTACGTGGAATTCTTTTTTATACGACTACAAAGGTATTTTGCTGTAAATAAACTGTTGAAAATATATCAATTTTTGTAATTTACTAGTTAGACCAATGTCGGTGGAAATTGAACCCTATAGCCCTTTTTAGGGGCATTTTTTGTTAATTTGTATTGCGATTTGCGGAAAAGATCGGACCCCTATAAATACCTATACTTTTTTTTAGTTTAGACTACAAACTCCTATACAACCAGTCTTTTATTCTTATCCCCTAGTACTAACATCTCGCTTTCTACAATCAACTATCTGCCGTTCACATAACACTGCTTGCTAACTCTCTACCACCTACCAGTATATTCTGCTCGCCTAGTAGCAATATCTCACTTTCTTCCATCTATCTGCTTATAGCACTTTCTAGTAATCTATCTGCTAATATTCCGTTTACCTAGCAGTCTAACGGCCTTTCCCAATATGCAATCTATCTCTGGTTTGACATACGATCGATCGCAGCTGACATTGAATTGACATAAAATATATGTCTCTAATGTCTAATGAGAGCTATTCCTATCTCTAGTAGGGCAAAACCAGAGATAGATCAAATATTGGGAACGGCCGTTAGCCCTTAGGACTACTCCTTTACTCTCTAACACCTACCTGTATATTCTGCTCCCCCGGTACCATCTTCTCTGTACCGTTCAGCCATTCCACCGTCGCAGCCGGCCGCGCGCCCGACACGGCGCACATGAGCGTTAGGAGTGTGCCCTGAGTCGCGTGCTCTCCCACACCGGTGATGGCTATCTTGTTGGGGGGTACTGGAACAAAATAGTGGGGGTTAGTGACTGTTTTAACACGCTTTTTAGCTTCACTTGTAACTACGTAAGAAAATCTTAGAATCTTAATTTGACCCACTTCCTGGCTTCGATTTGGATGAAATTTTTGCACACGCTCTGAATTCTGATGACAATACATGACTAGCTAATAAACGTCATTGCAAATCCAATATGGCGGCCTCCCCAAGATGGCGGACAGGCTATTTAAAATGCACCCCCATGGTATGGGTATCAAATGAAAGGGTTTGCTGTCAGGGATACGAAAAAAAACAGTCACGTGACTTAAATCCAACATGGCGGACATCCAAGATGACGATTGGCTAAAGTGTGTTGTTTATTTTTGTAAACTATTATATTTTTATTAGGATATTAAAATATTACTGTAATGTTTTCACGCTAGAGGCAGTACCAGCACAGACAGCAAACAAAAAAATTTTGTTTGACGTTTGACAACGTTACTGTCAATATTCTGATATGACGTGTGCGACATATCGGATTGTTTACTGTATGTGCTAGTAACGACCTCTGCTTCGACCCTCAAGTAATATTCCATATTTAAAGGCCGTCACAGACTTAGCTATAATATATATTAATATGTTTATAGCTAGGCATATTAATATATATTTTCTATACAATTTTCGCGTGACCACACACTCAGCTATAATATCAGTGTGTTTGTACGGTATATTAATATATATTATAGCTAAGTCTGTGACGGCCTTAAATGGTAAGAAAGTATGGATTATCAAGTTGAAAACCGCTTAAACTTCTGTATTCCCAGTGAGGTGAGGATCATGACAGTTCATAGTTCCCTGGTACCTTGGGGGACGTCTTGTCAATTTGTGTTTAAAGTTACGTGACAGACAATTTTCTTTAAGGTCTCTCTACACGCTTAACTATGAAGGATGACCATGATTGCGTAGCTGCCTACATCATGTACAATCCGGATATAGACCATTTAATATTTCTACTCGTAAGAAAAATCCTCGTACTTAAAGAAATATTCTAAAAAAGAATTATCAAAATCTGGTAAACCGTTGTCAAGAAGCCCTTACCAACACATTTAGCGATTGATTAGTGTAATTTAGGTAATTAAAATAGCCTTATGTTTGGTTACCTAGAAAAGACTGAAATCTGGCAACAAAATATGGTATGACTGAAGACGAGAAACCAATTTCATCTGAAAAGCTGATATGCGTTGGGTCAATGTAACGGATATTTCTCTGTTCTACAACCGGACTTTCAACATTATAACTAAAATCTAAACACTGATACTAGGGCTACATACACATTACACATAAAGAGATTATCCAAAATAGTCACCGAGTAATCCCCTCAGCTTTGTGATTGCCAATTATTGCGCTGAGCGTCGATTACAGGTACCCGGCTCGCAGGTACTAGGCTCACAGATCAAAGGAATTTATGTTTGCGATTAATTAAATCGCTATTAAACGCCTAAGGCGAATTTGATTATTTGTTAATATCGGCTTTCTATTCCTGTACAAGATTATTTTAACTTAGTTACGAAGCTGAAAATATTGTGATGTTGCGAAGGAAATTGGTGCAAAATACTCGTTATATTAGAATACAAGGTGACTCCCGCAACTCCGTTGTTACAAAATTCGTTAGCGTAGAAACCGTACATTTTTCCGCGATACAAAGTATCCTATCGGTTCTAGTAATCGGTTTAGCGGTTTGGATGTGTAGAGGTAATAGACAGACAGACACACTTTCACAATTTCTATAATGCTTGTTAGTGACTTGTCTGTCTATATATCATGTCATTTGGTCACAAATCATGAGAGAGATAGTATGATATTCAATCAACGATTAACTTATTCATGCTTTGATACATACATCCCATTTTAGGACTTATCGTTATGTTATGATAGAAAGCCATGATTGCGAAGCTATATCAACGACGATTATGGGCAATCACAGACGAATATGCTCCTACACATGTTCGTAATAATCATTGGTCCATCTTATGCTAACGTGTATAGGAGGCATTGCACAAAAATATTAAGACAATCATAACATCTATTTGTGTCCCTAGTATCTTCTGCTCATTATAGGTTCATTAATCTCTGTTACCATCATATTTTCCTAGTGCTCCTCATTATAGGACAATACACTACGCAAGAAATAGCACATTATTTTCCTACAATAATAATGCATATACCCTTAATACCCCTCTGTTTGATAGACCATTAATATGTTATTAGTTAAGTCATATGTGTTCATGTTTTCCTGGTAATAATAGTTATAATGATACTTTTCTGTTATTTTATTACACTATACCGTGGCTTCAAAATTCGTTTATCGCACGGTTACCGACTACCGTACATTTTCCGCAACTTCTTCAGTCCAATTAAAAATGTCACTTGTGTGACAGGAACAAAACACTGTATAACTATTCAAAGCTTATACGACGTTTATTAGTAAGGGGGTAAAGAGATAACAGACAGACAGAAAGACAGACACATGTTCACATTTATATAATACTAACTAGCTGTCCCGGCGAACTTCGTGTCACTTCAAAACCTTCCCTGGACTTCAAGGATTATTATAAGACTAAAATCAGCCCAATCCGTTCAGCCGTTTTCGAATTTTAGCGCGACTAACACATTTGAAAATCCATTTCCATATATAAGATATATTATATAGATATAGAAGGAAAATGTGGAAAAAAACGAGGGAAATTATTCGAAAGAGCTTATTTGAACGTGCTAATATCAGAAACTGTTGGTCCGATTTGAAAATTTTTTTCAGTGCTAAATAGCATAAATAGCATACCATTAATTATCGAGGAAGGCTATAGGCGATATTTTATCACGCTAAGACTAATAGGAGTGAAGAAATAGAGGAAAATGTGGAAAAAAACGGGGGAAATTATTTGAAAGGGCTTATCTTACGAACTACTGGAGCAATTTTTATGTTATTTGGCACAGATAAGAAGTAGACCACGTGAAGGATCATAAGCTATTTTTGTGGACTAATTTGACTGTGAACATCTGATTTATGCGGGCAAAGCTGCGCGGAACGTCTAGTATTATAATAATTATTATCTTTGTAACTTTATTTTACAATATTTTTCATTACTTCAAGTTCTCATTAAAAAAACTTGTTTAATTTAATTTAATTTGAAGTACATTCATATTTTTACAATATTTTTCATCGTTTTCATAATTATTACGCTTCCAATATTATTAAAATAATAATATTATCGGTTCCCTGTGTCGGAATATATATAACTTTTAATTGGAGTTTTAATATGGACTCGAGTACACTTAATATGAAATGTAATATTTTTAATTATGTTTTAAAATAAACTACGTTTGAAATCAAGGGATATTTTATTGGAAATTTTTGCCATGACTTCGAGTGCGATAGGCGCATATGTTTAAAATTGCTGGGCAAAACTGAAGAGGTCAATAGGCAGTTTATACTAATTACTAATATTATTAAATGCGAAAAGTGTGTCTGTCTATCAGTCTGTCGTCTGCTTCTTTCATTTGTTTTCGATCGAAGCGATCTTAAAATTTTGCGCAGCCTTAAAGCAAAATTAATGTTCAGCTACCATTTTGTAGAGATTTTTGCGCTGCCTACATCTAGACCAGTAGTCCTCAACCTTTTTTTTATACGGGCCACAAACAAGTTTTCGTCTTGGGGTGAATTTCAAAATAGTTTAACATCACGCGAGCCACTGATAAAGTCGCGGGCCGCGGGTTGAGGATAGCTGATCTAGACTAGGGTGAATTGCACCAGAGGCGTAGTTAAAGTTAATTAAGGTTATTGTCAAATATGGCATCCATAATGGACTTTTACTAGGGAATTGACAGTTCGAAGACTTTTTGTTATGGTTAAAGTTATAGTTAAAATAAGTTGGTGCAACCCACTCTAAGAGTGAGTTGCATCAACCTACTTTAACTACTTTCGGTCGTATGAATAAAAACTTAGCGAAGGTTTACAACAGCTTTAAAAGCCTGTTGTAAAATTTAATATGAATAAACGTTCTCTAACAGTGCTCTAACACCTTTTTGAGGTGACAGCTGTCAAAAATTAGCGCATGTTTCATAAGCCTGATATAAAACTATTTTAAGCATAATCGTTATGAATAAACGTTTGCTAACAGTTGTTTAGGCTCGAAACGTTCGCTAACTTTAGTGAAGCCTCGGACCTACTTTAAGACCATTTTAAGAGATTGAAATGGACGAAATATCGAGTATTATCGCGATTTCTGACATTATTGCAATTTTTGAAGGAATTTCTAGCCGCCCTCGTCGACAAAAAGTATACATATAATAAGATAATAATAAATCCATTTGACGACTTAAAAATATTTTTATTAGTACCTGCATGTTAGGGGCAGAGGGCGTTGCGCGTTGATAGTATTCCTGTTTGTCAATAGATGGTGTTTTTTAAATATTTTTTTTGAGTAGATTTTTTTAACTCATGAAATAACTCTATTCCTTTCGGGTGTCCTTTGACACCTCTCAAGTTTTTTTTACTACAAAACACTCATTGAATTTCATTGAATTTGACACAATATTGATGATTGAACACAATAAATTGGCACACTACCAACATTACCAAAAAAAGAATACTATAAAACGTCATCTAACAGTATTCAAGCTAGCGAAGGCTTAGCAAGCGTTTATTCATATGGAGTGTTTTATGACGGTTTTTAACTTTAGCGAACATTTTAGTTTGAAAACTGTTAAAACCTTCACTAAGATTTTTTTATTCATACCACCGTTTAACTTTAACCATAACAAATTGTGAAAAGAACTGTCAAATCCCTAGCAAATTCACCATATTTGACAATAACCTTAACCTTAACTTTAACTACGCTTCTGGTGCAATTCACCCTTATAAACAATGCCAAAACCCATGTTACTTGTGGTGAAAATTGACGCCGGTTTTCGCTAAGGCCGTGGCATCCTCAAGATAAAACGTTTTAATTACAAGAATAAGTTACTTACTAGGCATACATAACCTAAGAGGAGCTTATCATAGCAATGTTCTGTCGCCAACCATTTTGATTATAGACCCTAGCACATTTAAAATAAAGTTTACTTTTCAACAAAACTTGACTTTAGATAAAACAATCACGTGTTATAGAAAATATACTCTATTTTGTGTACCATAGAGTCCAAATCATATTGAGCTCGAAGTCGTAAATATTCCATGCATGACTGTAGTCATCGGCACGAACGAGCTATTAGTTATGATAGGACATCTAGATTCTGGACGCTGGGGGTAAATGTAGCCTAAGTAATAGTAGGCAGGAATTTTGTCAAAAAACTCAATTATAAAAGAGTTTGCTTGTCTGTCAGTTTATCTCTACCTTAAGCTTAAGCAGCTGAACCGAATTTGATGAGGTTTAGTCTGGATATACTTACTTTGAATTCTTAGAAAGGACATAAGACGAAAGAAAATGTACGGTTCCTTAAAAGGAATTTCGGAGCAACGAACTCGCAAAATCTAGAAATATTCTACAATTTTTTAGAGGCAAATATTACTAAACCGATTTTGATAAAAATACGTCCAGATAAAATACAGTACACAGGGAATAACATACACTACTTTTTTCCCCAACAAAATGTACGGTTCACCCAACACTACTATTATAACTCAATCTTAAGGTCCTATATACTAGGCTAACATAATTAATAAGGAAGTGTAAATTTACCGAGCACTCTGTGCGGGTATTAGGGCTGTAACGGCCGCACTAGAGACGGGCAATTTTCAGCACTTTACGATAAATAAGGCACTAATAAGTGTTTAGGGATGGGGTAGTGTCGATAGAATGAGAGTTAAATTATTCGCTTTTTAGGGTTCCGTATCCAAAGGGTAAAAACGGGAGCCTATTACTAAAACTTTGATGTCTGTCCGTCTGTCTGTCTACAGGCTGTATCTCAAGAACCGCTATTGCTAGAGTTTTGAAATTTTCACCACGTCAGTCTGGCCCCGTGCTAAGTACCTGAGGGACTTGTGTTACTGGAAACTGAGACACAAAATAAAATTAGACGAAGTTTATGTTTGCTTATCTGCGCGTAATCTTTTCTCACCATTAATTTTGGTTGATATTTGGTATCACACACACTGGATATTTCATACAATTATTATAATTAATATGATTATCGATATAATTTATCGATATGTCTATAATATATTCTGTCCCCGTCCCTATCATGTTGAAATTTACCAATCTTGCAGTATCGAGGGGTCAAGACGGGGTTTGGGAAATTGACGACACTATAGTGACACCTGACTTCGGTTGGTAGATAATCATAATAAAAACTTTTCATTATGTAACCATACGAATATTATAAATTCGAAAGTTTATATGTCAGTCTGTGACTTCTACATGCCCAAACCGCTGGAGCGATTTTGCTTGAATTCATTTTCAAAGAACCCTACATTTTCTGGGATAAAAAATATCCTAAAGCTTTTCTAGGGACTCCAAGTATCTCCATAACAATCATTAATTTTTCAGCAAAATCGGTTAAGAGTTCAGACGTTTAATGTGTAAAAGGATAACAGATAGATACTTTTACATTGTCTATAATATATTAGTATATTATATTTTCTTGCATATTTTACAAGTTTACAATTTTCTAAAGTAACCTTGTGATAGGAAAACGACAGAAACTTGACAGCATTTTTTGCATAAAGGCCGTCACAGACTTAGCTATAATATATATTAATATGCCATAATATACCGTACTAAACACACTGAGACCAGAAATACATATTATAGCTAAGTGTGTGGTCACGCGAAAATTGTATAGAAAATATATAATATTAATATGCCTAGCTATAAATATATTAATATATTATATTATAGCTAGGTCTGTGACGGCCTTAATTGCTGCTTTCAGAAACTTTATTTAACCAAAATTCTTGACAGCCAATCAAAATTTTGCAATTTATCTGGTCTCAATATACGTGCTGTCTATTACGTGTTGTTTACCTGTCGCTCGTCTGCTGTGTCCATAATATAATTGGCATCATCCATTACTTACATTTAATGAAAATTTATTCGCGCCAAATTAAAACGGAGGACCCTTAGATTAAGTGCCCGCCGTATATACGCAGAGATTTTTAGGGTTCCTTAAGGCGACGCCTTGATAATATTTGGCTGTAGCGATATCGATTTTTCTCAGCAATGACTAAAGCTAAAAAATTAAAGTTCATTGTCAGTATTCATCATGTCTTTGTCTTTGAATTACCCATAGCATAACACGATTGGTCAACTTTTATAACACAGAATAATCAATCAAAAAGACCTCTGTAAAAAAAGGGATTCTAATTTTGCCAACAGAGGAGAGTGATTTAAGCTTCCAAAATTTGTACATAAATTGGTTAAAGCATACACTTTAATTTGTATTTAGCTTATATGAAATATATTTATGGTTTTTAAATTACGCGACAAAATCCATTTCGTCGCTTACGCCCTTTCCATTTCTTGCTGTTTCATTTCTTTTTATCTTCATGCTAATCGCTTCTTAATCATTCATTTTCACCAGAAAAACTAATATTTTAAACAATAGAAACCCATAAAAATGTTGATTGAAAAATTTTAAATGGCGCCGAAAACACTGCCCGCCATAGTGTGACGTCATATTTTTTGTATTTTATACTTTATTCAACATTTTTCATGTGCTAAACGTACGAGTCTAAACGTGCCCAAAAATTAGAAAATTATTTAATAAGAAATGAGAAAATCATTTGTTCGTCTGTCTGTCCGTCTATACAGGGTGTAACAAAACTAATTGATAATAACACGCCCTAAAGTGTGTGGGCTCACCGTATAGAGTTCACTGTGAAAGTTATAGTCTCGCTGAAAGAATATTTTTTCACTTTTTAAAGCAAAAAAATCGAACACATATATTTGTCATATCTGTCTGTCCGTCTGTATGTCACAACCACTTTTTTAACACACGGAACCTGTCATGCGCATGCCGACTCGCACTTGGCCGGTAACCTGCTGACTCTGGCCTCCCCGAATGTCTCACGAAGATAATGACTGAGCTAATACCATAAGAGGATAATTAATTTTCTGCTGACGTCAAGAAAAAATAAGTATAGTGGATATCACAACCTAGTCAATAAGAAACTTGCTTACTGAAGTCCGTAGCAACCTATTTTGATGAAATTTGGCGCATATATACAGTAGGAGACGGGATAGGACATAGTCTACTTTTTATATAACGAAAACGCACGGTTCCCAAAAGCTATGTCCACATTGTGCCCTTTCATCTTCAATTTTCATAATCTTTTGACATTCGATTATGAAAATTGAAGATGAAAGGGCACAATGTGGACATAGCTAAACGGTCACTCCGTGCAAATGGGGGATTTTTTTAAAGTCACAAAATTAGCTTACAGCGCGGGAACCGTTCAATTTCATTCCTGGTTAATAAATATCTTATGTCCTTTCCCGGGATCTTCATACATTTCAACAAAATCGGTTTAGCAGTTTAATCGTGGAGATGTAATAGACAGACACATAGACAAACATAATTATTAATTATATACAGTAGCGTAAGATTTATGTAAAATTTCGCATAAAATGTAAGCAAAAAGATTTCGTCTCCGATAAAAAGTATAAAAGTTCTTTTAATATTTCAAATTGTAATCAGATAAAGGAATTTGAGAGTTAATAGGATGTGGTTATAACGTACACTTATAGCAAGTGATGTCTATGGTGCTTCCAATATCCATACTAATATTATGCTTATCACGCGGGAACCGTACATTTTCCGGGATAAAAAGTATCCTATATCCTTTCCCGGGACTCAAAGTCCATACCAAATTTCTGCAAAATTGGTGCAGCGGTTTGGGCGTGAAGAGACAACAGACACACAGACAAATACACTTTCGCATTTATGATATTAGACGGGATTAGACAACCAATATATTTTGTGCTTTTTAGTTTTTTTCCCCCGAAATTATTTGTCTGTTTTACCTTTTCATAAACTGTAATGTCATCCGTTGTATGTTTAATAAATACATTTTAATTTCAGCTTTTTCTTATCTATTAGCAAATAGCATTAAATCTAATGGCTATCGCTATGACACTTAATATCCCCCTTAATAAGTCCTGACTCCTGCCTGGAACAGTCGTCCTGAGGGAGTAGGGTTACAATTTTAATGGTCCACAGTCTTCACATAATTGATTTCGACTATTGCATTATGTTTTAAGCCATTAGATTGTTTATTACTTTCATGATTCATCCATACTAATATTGGAACGAAGTTCCTTATCGCGCGTTGCGAAAGGGGGCTAGACGGAAAAAGTTGTAACGACACTTTTTGACCGACACTTATTTTAGTACCTGCGAAGTAGAAGCAGAGGGCGTTGATGTGGCGATGCCGTCAACTGGCGGGAAATTTAAAGCCTCGTTCCATCCGGGTGTCCCTTGACACCTCTCAAGTTTTGTTATAAATGCGAAAGTGTGCCCGTCTGTCTGTCTGTCTCTATATTATGTCTGTATGATCTCTTCACGACTAAAATGCTAAACATTTCTGTGGTGAAATCGCCAATTACCTACCTCTACTTGAAAATCTAACTTATAGCCTACCGTATATGTACGACCTATAATAGTTAATACAACATATTTTTATACGACGCAACGTCTATAACTTAAGTACATTAATGTCATCACCGTCACGATTACCGTCACCGTGACCGTCACTCACCTCGCACGTCCAGCGTCACCGTCCGCACTATGTCCCGCTCCAGCGCGGCGGACGACACCCGGCACTCCAGCCGCCCGTTCAGCTCCGCGCGGGTCACCGTCACCGTCACCGAATGCCGCACCGTCTTCCCCTCGATTGCCGTCACCGCTGGAAGAAAGAAAATTATTAAGAAGAAGAAAACGATAGAAGGAAATTACTTGCAATGCTACCAGGGACACATAAACACTAGGAGATTCTGATAATTATGCGAGAGTGGGTTGCACCATTTTACTTTAACCAGAGACCAGACATACTACTAGAAGTCAAATGAACTGTCAAATCCCAGATAAAAGTCCATGATGGACGCCATAATTGACGTTAAACTTAACTTTAACTACGCCTCTGGTGCAACCCACCTCGAGTGTGTCATGTAGTGATGTAGGTTTCTTCAAACCCGAAAAAAAAATCGGCCAAGTGCGAGTCGGACTCGCACACGAAGGGTTCCGTACCATTCTAGAGCAAAATTAGCCCAAAAATTGTGGTTTTTGTATGGGAGCCCCCCTTAATTTTTTATTTTATTTTATTATTATTATTAAATATTAAAGTACACATATAACTAAGGAATTTGAGAAAAATTTAAGTACCTACCTTTTTCCATTATTGATAGAGAGCAAAAAATGTAAAAAAAATGACGTTTGTTGTATGGGAGCCCCCCTTAAATATTAATTTTATTATGTTTTCAGTATTTGTTGTTATAGCGGCAACAGATATACATAATCTCTGAAAATTTCAACTCTCTAGCTACAACCGTTCTGGAGACAGACAGACGGACAGACGGACATACGGACAGAGAACGAAGTCTTAGTAATAGGGTCCCGTTTTTACCCTTTGGGTACGGAACCCTAAAAATATGCAAGTGAAAGAGACACGATGCACGGCTATAAACTTTTTGTCACTTCACACGAAGCTGACTCTGTCACTTCTTGACCTCCCAATTTAAGTAAATTCTGTCTCTGTCACTCCTTTTCTCTTTCTTCTCAATTTAAGTATACAGTCTCTCAAATTAAGTGCACGCTTCATACAAAATCCCCCGTCAGATACCAGGCTAACAGAAATTACAAGGAGTTTTGTTCCAGAACAAGACCACAACAAATTGGTATCAATCCTAATGGTATTTGGTTGTGAACCCTATCGTTAGGTTTAGCACACAACCTAACGATTTCCAAACAAAACTAGCATTCTAGACTTTCAGCGAAGCTAGACATTAGATACTAAATTCTAAGCTGAAACTTGGATATTTTGTTCTTTTCTTGTATTGAACTAAGCTAAAAACTAACTTTGCTTATAAATGTCTCTGTTACGTCTTTACGTTCGAACCGCTAAACCGATTTTGTTAAAATTTGGTACGGAAGTACTTTGAGTCTCGGGAAAGGACACAGAATACTTTTTATCTCGGTAAAATGTACGGTTTCCGCGCCTCATATAAAAAATACTTCCAAATATTATAAAAAAGTGAAAGTGTGTCTGTCTCTCCGTCTATCTGTCTGTATGTCTGTGACCTCTTCACGCTCAAACCGCTGAACCGATTTTGCTGAAATTTGGCATGGAGATACTTTGAGTCCCGAGAAAGGACATAGGATAGCTTTTATCCCGAAAAAATGTACGTTTATGCGCGAATTTTGGCGCAACGTAGTTGCGGGCGTCATATAGTAATAATTTATTACTAATAAATAATTATAAAATTTGGTCAGGCTGAATTTCTTTACGATTTCAAACAAAAAACAGAAAAACCATATTTTGGGTTATAGAATAATCTAATATGTTTGTAATAATATGTTTTTAGTTACAACTTACTATAAAGAAATTAGAAGCCTTGGGCGCTGTCAGAAACATAAAAACAAGACATATTGTATGTTATTAAATGTACAAAAACAAAATGTAATTTACTATTATTGTGCGTCGCTATGAGAAAAATATAAGCGCAAATATTTCCGCGAAAACCTTACAGTTTTTGTTGTAAACACTACCGTAATAAGTGTTTCCCAGTATTCAAAGTATATCTATAACAATTTTCATCAAAATCGCCTCGTTTGCTTTAGGGCGAATAGGTAACTGACATGTTAGAGGTACTATCAGAGAAGTTGATTCCTAGGCAGATGGCGGACCTAAAGGTACGCTTATACGGGCAACTAAAATTGCTCCACTCCAGTCAATTCTCGTCGACTTTGACGTCACGACTACATCAAGCAATTTTCGGCAACAAGCAGCAATATTGCGCAATACATCGCAATACAGTTGAGCGATATGGCGCAACTTCATCAACTAGTTGCTAGGCAATACTGTCATACGCGAGCACATCGGATATATCATCAATTCGTATCGGCGACATTGAGCGATATGAAATATCTGAAGCAATATCGCCGAAATAATTGCCGCAATTTATTGAAATTGCTCCACTAATTACTCCAGATCGGTCCATTCGTGTCGCCGGGCAATTATTGCCGCAATTGTTGCCCGTGTAAGCGCTTCTTTAGGGTAAATTGGTCGCGTTAAGTCAAATGTAGTCCAGTGCCACAAGATTCTTGCAGGAAGGAAATTTTTACTACCAGGAACGCATAACACACAAGAAGGTCTTTCGAAGCGGGCCGTCAGTTCAGCTCTACACGCGCCGTTCCCTTGTGTAAGCGAAATTAATAAATATCTCCTCATTTGTCATGTTTTTCTCAAAGTCAAGTAAATTATTTAATAAGCAGTTTTCTTTCAGATACTGCAGCGAATAAGAGGCTCGATTCGTACATTTTTCCGGGATAAAAATTATCCTATGTCCTTTCCCGGGACTCAATATAATATACTTTTACCCCCTTTTTTGCGTTGGGGAAATACATTTACGTATCCCCGGCAGTCTGGGGAGAACTACCGGGGTATGTGGGACTCCCTAGGGCCGGAGGGCCGCACCCGGGTGTACTTACTAAGAATACTTTTTACCCCTGAAAAATATACGGTTCCCGCGCGATCGATAATTTTAGCGTAACGGAGTCGCGGGCTACATCTAGTGTTCAAAACTATATACCGAGAGAGAAATCATTTTTGACCCAGATCGGTCCAAGTGGAAGTTCCAACAATTATAACCCTATTTCGGTAAATCGGTTATGAAGGCGGTAAATTTTCGCAAAACAGTTCAAGCGTAGCGACTACCTTTTTCAGTCACGCTATACTGAGCCAAGACGGGGATGGCGTTATGCGAGAGAAGCCAAGAATCTTAAAATATAAGAATCAATCACGCTTTTTTGTTGTGTTTGTTAATGTCCTATAAAATATTTTTATTTAGTCTTATTTAAAAAAAAGACCAAATAAAAATAATTTATTACAATGTAATTTAAAATAACCTAACCTTACAGCTTTTGATAATTTCAACTTCACAGATATGACGGGACACCGTCTGTTGGACTCGCTAGTATTATAATAAAAAACTTAACAACCTTGATATTTATTTAAAAATACACTTTATTCCATTCTGGGAGTGCCAGCAAAAGTAAAAACAATACTGTTTCACTCATTCCACGGCGGTAGAAAATTCATATCTGGTAATTGGATTTTTTTCGGGTCCAATCGCCCAAGTACTCGTCTATTCTACCATCTTACGCATTTTCTATCAGTCTTGAAGCGCTTTTGAAAAATTATTGACCCATCCCAAAAAATGCACGAGGCCGCTAGATTCTCTTGAATACTCACATATTTTTATCCTAACCTCAAAAATTTATGAAATCACTAAAATAAGCACAAGTGGTATGAAAATGGTATCAAAAGAAATGCTACCTGATTTTTATTTTCGCTCCAAAGGATTTTCATACACACACTATAAATGTACGCGCACACTATACTGAGCCACAGCGGGTCGAAGTAACACCCAAGAAGAGCAAAAAATATGTGTGACACTCAGGCACTGCCGCGGTAAAGCTATTGCATAGCATTTTTTATCAACTTATGCAATTATAATTCGCATACTAGTCGCACGCACACAAACACCGTGCCGAGATGCAGGCGCGTTGCCGGCCTTTTAAGAGGGAATACGCCACAGAAATAAATCAAGATAGAACGCGGCGACGCGCGTGCGTTGCTAAGGAATCGCGCGTGTCAATTTTTGCTTGCATTTAGTTAGAACAAATAACTTACCCGTGGAAAGAAATACCTCCTTTTGACCGATTCACTTTCGTACTTCTGTTTTTACAATTAGACACTGTACAATGAGGCATTTTTGCAAAAACCCTACGGTGTAATAGAGTCGAGACGTGCGTGCTGATAGCATGAACGTTCAACGAATCTTGCACGCTTGGGCAAGATTGAGACACGCGTACTCCACCCGCTTAGCCGTTCTATCTTGATTTATTTCTGTGGAATACGCTCTCTTCTTGAAGGTTTGCACTTTACAGGTCGTATTGGTCCGGAAATACTGCTGGTGACAGTTCGCTCCAGAGTTTTATTTCATAATACAGAGATGAGATGGGTAAGTATTTTCCTGAGCGCTGCGTAGCGCTCCCAAAAGCTGCGGCGCGGCATAACATGTACGAACCTCAATCGAAGCCCGCGAGGGTTCTACGAAATTCGTATTTTCCTGACCCACTTTTTGAATAATATATTTTATTTCGACATTTTCAGAACGCACGTTAAATAATTAATAAAAATGAGTTATGGTTTTGAATATACAATATGGAAATACGACTATTATTTTATTAAAATTCTCAATTATTTCAGGATGCAATTAAAAATGTACGTAGTATCTGTGAACGCAAATATAAATTACTGACAGATAAATGTAAGGGTGGTAATATTTAAAGTGTTCAAACGCTGTCTGTGGAAATGTGAGATTGATGACCATTCCATGTTTTATTTTATTTTTATTTTTTCGGAAATAAAAGATTAAACTAATTTTCTGTTTATTTGTAAACTTTGAAAGTCTTCAACCGTTTTAGACGAAATTTTCCCTGGCTGCTTTATTATCAAAAATGTACATCAAAACTATACTATCAAAAGCCGTAAAGTGTTCTCAAAGAGAAAAAAAAACGTAAAATATTATTTTTTGCACATTTCTCGCATAACACCGTCCCACGGAGTTGTACTAACCCTTTTCTCTGCGAGTGGCAAGTTTGCTTGCTCGAGAAAACCCTAAGTTCTTTCGCTCGGGGTGAAATCAAAGACTTATCCGACTACGACATATATGTTAGAAAAAATATAAGTCAATTTAAAGCTAAAAGAGATAGATATTCACTGTAGGAATACCAGAAACAGGCACAAGCTAGATTTGCCGGTGATCAGACTTAGTAAGGTCAGTAAGTCTTTTAAGGGTCAATGTATACGCCTTTACAATAAAATCCCTGAAAACGTTCAAAATCTTTCCATTAATAAATTTAAAAAAGTAGTCAAAGAACGTTTGTGTGCCAAAGCCTATTATAAGGTCAATGATTTCATAAACGATGGCACATCTTGGGAGTAGGATGGCTTCTTACAAGGCTACTTCTACATTAGTGAATGACTTACAATTATGTTGACATTGTATAATTTTAAGTTAAGTACGACATTGTAAATTTTATTTTAAAAGATTAATTTTTTTCTCACTTTTTTTTGGTAAAAAAGTGGGCCCCCTGCGAGTTTCTTACGCCGGTTCTTCTCGCAGGGTTAGTTCCCGAACCGGTGGTAGGCAACGTAGACTTCTGACGTTCAAAAAGTGTATCATGATACCTATTTTGAATAAAAAAGATTTCATTTCATTTCATTTCATTTCATTTCATTTCATTTCATTTCATTTCATTTCATTACGACAAAGAAACGGGTATTTTGGCGGCATTTAACCATGGTTAATTCGTTTCATTGTATCGCCTATACTACTGATCCGATTTTTTTTATGAAATAAGGGGGCAAACAACCAAATGGGTCACCTGATGGAAAGCAGCTTCCGTCGCCCATGGACACTCGCGGCATCAGAAGAGCTGCAGATGCGTTGCCGGCCTTTTAAGAGGGAATAGGGTAATAGCGAAGGGAATAGGGTAGGGGATTTTTAAATTATTCCGGCTCTACGGAGAAAATTACGGCAAAAAGTGCGGTTTCAATGGTAAGGGCCTTTGGTCATGGTTAGTTAATAGGAAAACCCAAAGGCATGAGGGCGCTAGTAGCACATACAGTAAACAATCCAACCACAATCCGACATGTTGCATACGTCATATCAGAATATTGACAGAAGTGTTATCAAACGCCGAACAAAACTTTTTGATTACTGTCTTGCTGCCTCTTATGCAATAAAAACAGTAGACTCAAACATATTCCCACAGCGACGGCAAAACAACGTTTGCCGGATCATCTGTCATCAAGAGTTCCACATATTTTCCAACAAACTTTTGCATATGTCTCCTAGACTATTTCAAGTGGGACGAAGTTGGTTTGATTACGTTCAATGAGAGCTCTTTGTGATGTATGCTACCCTGGTATTATGTGTCGGTTCGTTTCACATTATAACGAACGCTGCTTTGTGTTTCAAGATTTTGAAGAAGTAACTAGAAGTTAAAGGTTAGGTTAGTAAGGTTACTTTGCCGCGAGTAACAGAGACCGACAGAAATAATTTAAATAATATGATAATAATAATATCTATGGACGCTTCACACCACGTCAGTCTGGCCCCGTGCTAAGTACCTGAAGGACTTGTGTTACAGGTACCAGACAACGGAAATATATTTAATACTTTTATACTATACATATATTTAAGATTTTTATTATATGATAAATATGTCGGATGGACAGAGTTTAGATCAAATCTTTCAGACATTGTGGGCTTAGATGGGTATCGTGCAAAAGAACAAAACTTGTAAAAATCAAGTCTTGTCTTCAAATCATAGCACTAAATTATAATTACACTGTACACAATCACTATTCTCTCGACACTATACTCGAACACTTCACTGTACACTACACTACACTGACACAAAGCGAAACGTAGGACAGTTTCGTAAGCACTTGTTGACTGGTCGACGGCTGGAGCGAGAGTGAACGACGCTCCACCCCACCAGAGCTTTACGACTCTGTCGAAGCGCGCCATTTCTAAGTTGCACCAATTCGCCGCTCGGTGGCGCACTTGCGCTTCGTTTCGTGTCTGTATTCATGACCGGATACGACAAATATATTTAATACACATCCATGACCCAGGAACTTTGAAAACTTTTTGTTCCGTCGGCGGGATTCGAACCCGCGACCTCCGGCTTAAACTACCAACGTGCTATCCACTGAGCCACAGAGGTCGTCAAATTCAATTATACATTGGCATTTCATTTTGCTGCCCAGTGTATAGGGGGGTTGAACTCGGAAAATCGAGATACGCAGTATATAACCACGTAAAATGTTATAGTTTGGCATCCTAAAACAGTTATCAAAATGCATAGAAAACGAAATATTTCCAAAAAAAAAAACTAAAAAAAAACTCGATTTTTGTAACATTTGACCCCGGATTTTAAAACTTTTTGCTCTAATAATAGCCCAGTGTGATAGGGGGTTGACCGCGGAAAATCGAGATACCCACGTAAAAAGTTATAGTTTGGCATCCTAAAACAGTTAACAAAATGCATAGAAAACGACATATTTGCAAAAAAAGTTTAAAAAACTCGATTTTTGTTACTTTTGACCCCCGATTTTAAAACTTGCGACCATCCAATAATTATATTACTATGTGAATTTTGAGAACTGTTTTAGGATGCCAAACCACTCTACTGTATTGATTTAATCTGTGGCACCATGTTATGTATGTAAACTCTGAAGTTATAATTATTCAAAAGGCCATGTTCTGTATAGAGGGACGGAACTTCAGAAATCGTATTATAGTTTAGGCGTTGAATGTAAAAAATATTAGTGGTTCGGTGACATTGACTGACCGCGCCCGACAGGAATTCAAATAAAATGCCACTTTATGACCTAGACTGTAGGTATTATTTTCTACCGACATTGGCCTAGCGATTGCCGCCGCTGCGTTGTAGTCGCGTAGAGCAAAATGACACCTATAGCCTACGTCATAAGGTGGCATTTTATTTGAATGTCTGTCGGTCGTGGTCGCTTGTGGTAAAGATCGGAATGGTACCTTTATGTATTATTTAAAGTTCATTATTGATATAATATTATACATAATATTATCTATCAGGATTCAGTAAATTCGATACGATAGTTCAACAACGACCAATTATAAAGTTCGAAATTTCGTAGAATATTATTTTATACGAAATACTATACAAATTAATACGATACTTTGACAGCAACTGAAATTTACGAAAATGTAATAATTTCAATGGAAATTTTATTTATTCACAATAAATATTAATGTATTCTTGATTGTCAACATATTGTAAAAATACAATAATGTTGTAATTGTTAACAACTTTTAAGCAAACGCCTGCACAAACAAGGTACTAAGTTTTTACTTACAATGTTTGTATATTTATTATTATTACTTAGTTTGCACGCCTCCGTGGTCTAGTGGTACAGAGCGCGGCTCTTGACTCGGAGGTCGTGGGTTCGATTCCCGCGTTGGAAACATGTCATTTCCAAGTTTGGTTAGGACAATGCAGGCTGATCACCTGATTGTCTGACAAGTAAGATGATCCATGCGTCGGATGGGCATGTAAAAAGTCGGTCCTGCGCCTGATCTCTCGCCGGTCGTGTCGGTCTGCCGTCCCACTGGGTTATGAGAGTAAAGGAATAGAGAGTGCTCTTGTGTACTGCGCACACACCTGGGCACTATAAAATTACTCCTGCGTACCTGGCCTGGTTTCAATGAAACCGGCCACCGTCACCGAAACCGGTGTGGGGAGTATTATTATTATAATTGGGAAAGTATGCCTATTTGTTACCTCTTCAGTCTTGAACCGCTAAAGCTATTTTTATGTTAATATTTAGTTACTTTAAGTTTTAAGTCCCGGGAAGGGACTTATTAAGATACTTTTTATCCTGGTAAACTATACCTACGGTTCCCGAGCGATAAACAATTATTTCGATACTTAGATTATTAGTAATATGATTTGCAAATTATTTTTTCCTCCATCCCCTATACTATATCTTTGAGACAAGTTAAAATCTAGTTTTAGACTAAAATCTTGCAGACCTTAAACTTTGTACTAGTCTCAAGATGTTTTAAAATTTGAGCCATTATCATATTATTACGTCAATAAACCAGCTAGCTAGACTGATTTCGATGATTATTTTTCTTTGTTGTTTATTTTCGAGTGGGTTTGTTAATGGTATTCAAATAGATGCAAGTACATAATGTTTTTTTTAACTCAAAATAATTAATAACGCCAAACAAAATTCGTTCATAGCAGTTAAAAGTATCGTATCTCCTATTCCGGGACTCAAACTATCTCTATACCAAATTTTATCAAAATCGGTTCAGCGGTTATGGCGTGAAGACGCAACAGACAGACACACTTTCGTATTACAATATTACCATGGATTAATATTAATAATAACTCCCACACCGGTTTCGGTGACGGTGGCCGGTTTCATTGAAACCAGGCCAGTTACGCAGGAGTAATATTATAGTGCCCAGGTGTGTGCGCATTACACAAGAGCACTCTCTATTCCTTTACTCTCATAACCCAGTGGGACGGCAGACCGACACGACCGGCGAGAGATCAGGCGCAGGACCGACTTTTACATGCCCATCCGACGCATGGATCATCTTACTTGTCAGACAATCAGGTGATCAGCCTGCATTGTCCTAACCAAACTTGGAAATAACATGTTTCGCGGGAAACGAACCCCCGACCTCCGAGTCAAGAGCCTCTCTTAACCACTGGACCATGGATTATTGGACACGATTTAAAGACTAACGTTTTTACTATTTCAGTTAAAATCTCCGTTAAATTAAACCACCAGTTAAAATATCGGTTCGCTATTAGTTGGAGTGGACGAACAAACAAAACACCGCATCGTTCGCTAATCCTAAGTGCTGATTGTGACAAATATAGTGGTACTAGATGGGACGCGCATAATAAATAATAATATAATAACTGTATTTTAACCGTAGAAGCCTAATCTATCTCAGGAGGACAAAAAGCCACGTCTCAGGCCCACTTGCGCCAATCTGGGTTAAAGTTAACTCTGAGTTAAACATCATGTCATATCTGTCACTCACCAAGTCAGTGATAGAGATGACATGATGTTTAACTCAGAGTTAATTTTAACCCAGATTGGCGCAAGTGGGCCTCAGAGGCGTACACATATAACTTATAATTTTTATGTAAAAATAGCATTATTTTGTTCTATAATGGAATGAAAATTTAAATTTGGAATATAAGCTAACAATGAAACGACATTTTATGAATAATTACTATAGTGACAGATAATGTATCACAACAATAATTATTATAACTGTATTTTAAAAAGATAAAACCGACTTCAAAATTGTATGTAATTGATAATTAAAACTCCCTATCTCCAAAACTACTGAACCGATTTTGCTGAAAGGTATGGAGATACTTTTAGTCGGACTTTTTCCTATGTCCTTTTTTATGAAATAGAGCAAACGAGCAAACGAGTCACCTGATGGAAAGCAACTTCCGTCGCCCATGGACACTCGCAGCATCAGAAGAGCTGTAGGTGCGTTGCTGGCCTTTTAAGAGGGAATAAGGTAATAGGAGAGGGTAGGGATGGGAAGGGAAGGATTAGGGGAGGGTAGGGAAGGAAATAGGGTAGAGGAGAGGGCCTCCGGTAAACTCACTCACTCGGCGAAACACAGCGCGAGCGCTGTTTCACGCCGGTTTTCTGTGAGCCCGTGGTATTTCTCCGGTCAAGCCGGCCCCTTCGTGCCGAATCATGGCTCTCCCATGTATAAATAATACTTTTCATCTCGGAACAATGTACGGTTCCCGGGCGAGTTCCTTCATACTTTTAAGTAACAGACCGACAGACTTTCGTATTTAAAATATTACTAGATGACCCTCGCAATTCCGTTGCACCAAAATCGTTTATCATCCTATGTCCTTTCCCGGGACTCCAAGTATCTCCTTACCAAATTTCAGCAAAATCGGTTCGCGGTTTGCATAAGCACACTTTGAGAATGACCGGTTAAGGTGGTACATACAAGTAATTAAAATCTTAACCTCTTTTGGCTTTGTCGTATTAAATTAATACTCAAACCTCCTTTGAATGGACCAATTCGTGCCGTGGTAACGCACTTGAAGTTCCCCCGTCGTCCGTGACCCTTTTAAGCTTTTTTTATGTGCAATTAAAAAGTGCAACTAAATATTTTTAAACGTCAGGTGAAAAGGTATGAATGTAAGTTAAAAAGGTGGAAAAATCGGCCAAGTACGAGTGAGAACCGCGTACTAAGGGTTTCGTACTGTTTTATAGCAAAAATAGACGAAAAAAATTTTTTTTAAGGGAGCCAGCAATATTTTTATTTAATTATTTTTAAGCTATTACAGTTCTCGAGATACAGCCCGGCGACAAGAGACGCACACGGTCAAACAGACATACAGACATACAGACATACAGACATACGAGCAGACAGATTAAACGGACAGACAGCGAAATCTCAGTAATAGGGTCCCGTTTTAACCCTTCGGGTACGGATTACGGAACCCTAAAAATGTAGAAATTATTCGTTTGATAAATTTTAATGATACCAGGAGCATATGACCAGGGAGGAGGTCGCTTCTATTCACTATGTATCGGTGTCACAGGCAGGGGTGTGAAACTTTTTACAATTTTAATTAAAACCACTTGCGCAGCGGAAATGTTGTTTATTTCTGTTTATCAATTTTAATAGAGTGCTGTTTGATTTTGCAGCATAAGTAATAATAATATTTTTAAAGTGTAATTTCTTTTTTAAGCTATCATAGCTTTCATCTTGGGCCTTGAGCGCGGCGACCGAATCAAGAAATTCCGTAACGAAAAAAGTCTGCGAAAGTGTCTGTCTGTTACCTCTTTACGCTCAAACCACCGAACCGATTTTGGTGAAATTTGGTATGGGGATACTTTGAGTCCCGGAAAAGGACATAGGGTACTTTATCCTGGAAAAATGTACGGTTCCCGCGCGATAATCGAATTTTGGAGCAGCGGAAATGCGGGCGTCATCTAATACTTCATACAACTTCTGTAAAAAAATTTCATTAAAGTAAAGTTAGAGTCAGCGGGGCTAAAATGGTCACATTTAGCAATTCCTCTCAATCAATTCAGCAAATGAATTGTCAAATCTGTCAAACTGACAAATGTCAAATCAGTACAAAAATATAGAAATGAATTGCAAGCAGAGTTGCATTTTGCGATTTAAAAAAAATGAATCATATTATGATTCATCTTATGATTCCACAAAGCGACCATTTTATTTCACGTTTTATTTCAACAAAACATAATCAAAATTGGTTTATTCTGTTGTCACACATTTCGCTCGGGTTAAAAACTTCCGAATAAAGTTTTGTTAATTAATTTGTAATCTAAATTGTTTGTAGCCGAGTTAAATTGGTTTTGTTTCGATTTGAGGACGTTGGGAATTTGGGGATCGTTTTTCATGTGTTACATAATATTATATACAGAATGTAAGAAATGTGTCCTTTATACAGGCTGTTACAATACAAAGTAATTTGGATGATTCTGTGAGTAATGTCCCAATGTCATGGATTTGGCCATACAAAAGTTATAAAAAAGTTTCTCTTTGGGCGCTGCAACTTTCACAGTGAACTTTATATGGGGACAGATACACAGTACTCACCCCAAAGTATTATCATTTTGTTTTTTTACACTCTTAGGGCCTGATTCACTGATAAACCTGTGTCTGATAAAGTGGCGAATAGGCTATTCACAACTTTTTGACAGATTCTCCATACTTGTTCTGTCAAATTAAGTAGTGTATAGCTTATTCGTCACTTATCAGGAAGTGGTGAAACTGGCCTTTAGTCAATTAAAAATACGAAATTAGCCATAAAACACTAAAAAAAAAATGGTTTCGTTTAAGCGCTGTTTTTAGGGTTCCGTACCCAAAGGGCAAAAACGGGACCCTATTACTAAGACTTCGATGTCTGTCCGTCTGTCCGTCTGTCCGTCTGTCTGTCTCCAGGCTGTAACTCAAGTACGGTAATAGCTAGAGGAGAGAGGCTACCTAGGTAAACTAGGTTATAGTAGTAGTATTGTAAATTTCGGCATGCAATATTGAAAATCTCAAAAGCTGGAGGATTTTCTTTTCAAATAAATATTTGAGCACAGAATCAAGTTGTCTGCTTTTGAAGTGGAACTGATGGCTTAATATTCTATTGCAAGTTTTGGTGTTACTTTAGGGTCACCATGATTGTGAATCGGTTGATAGATGTGTCAGGCTAATGGGATAGTGTAGGCTGTATGTTTCTTCCCCCCGATGGTTGCTCGCCTTGTCGTGGCGGTGGGGCTCTAGTAACCGCGGCTTGGACAACCGCGGTGAAGCGAAGAGGCAACCAGGGCCGGCCGGTGTCGCCGCCTGGCCCGAGGAGGGCGCTCCCAGCGGACTGGAGGAGTCCGCTGCGGATGCGCACCGAGGTGGGGCCGCAGAGGAAGAGGCAAGTAGCAGACTCGGGGGGCGTCTGCTACAGCCCTGGTGGGGCCGAGGAGGAGGGCGCACGTATTGTGCGCTCACCGTGGAGTCTTCGGACCGCTGGCGGGGTCGCGGATGTGTGTATCGTTCCCGTGGCCCCGTCAAAATGCGGCGTGGCGGAAGATGGGGGGGGGGGGGGGGGTTAGTGGGTATACCGTGGTCTCATTAGCTACGGGAGTCCCACATCACCGCTCGGGTCGCCCCCTGCGCCTGGGTGGTATGCGTAATGCATTTCCCCCTCCGAAAAAAAAAGGCTGTATGTTTCTTAAGGCGCTATAATATTGAAAATAACGTCCTTTTTGAAGTAATACTATTATAGGACCCTCAGAAATGTTACAAATCTGGTAATGAGATAATATACATAATGTCTTCATAGCCTTATCTAGGTTTGAGAAGAACCAGAAACACGATTAATGTATTTTGCCTCGATACATTTCTCGATCGAAATGACCTCTTAAAAATACGAATTTTGAAGATTACTATTAAACGAGAATAGATGTATTGCAGGAAATTAGTCTAATTGATAGACACCTTTGCAACTCAGTGCCGTGTAGAAGCATTTTTAGTTATTTTTTAAATAAACAAAATTACGTTTTTTCCCATGTTTTCCGAGCGAGTCGATAGCGTCTGGCCGCAGCGTATTCACGACTTTATACTCATACAAATTAAGTATAAAATTGACCTTGCGGTAAAATTACTTTCAATATAGCGCCTTAACGTTTGTGACAAACATTATTTTCTCTCTTGTCAAGTCACGTGATGATGATTCCATGGAATTCCATGGAATCTTATGTACCAGGAAAACATAGCTTTACAGAAGCTGACCAATGATCATAGACCAAATATACTTAAAATCTCTTTTTTGGTCAAAATATATGTCATGTAGTTCATCATCAAATATACCAGGGCCGCATAGCCGGGCAGCAGCTAACCGCACGCGAATCAGGTCGATAAGCTAATCCCGCCGCACCGTACATTTTGTGACCGCGTTTCGCTAAATTAGGACATTTGCGGTCGCAATAATCCAAAACATTCCTCTTGTGGATGGGAAAGGAAGAATACATACTAATATTATTAATGTGTGTAAGTCCGTGTCTCTGTTTCATAATTTCTGTACTAATATTGTAAATGTGATAGGGTGTATGTCTGTATGTTACTCTTCACGCCCAAACCGCTAAACCGATTTTGCTGAAATCTGGCGTATGGAGATACTTTGAGTTCTAGATATTATATAGGATAATTTTTGTAAAAATGTACGGTTCCATCGCGATAAACTTTGACAAAAAAATTCGTGCATCTCTCTGATTCTAACAACAAGCAAAACAACGTTTACCGAGTTAGATAGCAATTATTAAACATAATTCCAAAGATAATTTCCATGAGAACTAAATTCTAAGGACCCCGAATCTAAAGTTAGTCAACAAAAGAATCTTTAATTCCTTAGAAGGATACCAGGATTACAGCAAACACAAAGAGTTGAACAATAACGCTTGAACAATAAGGCCGTTCTTTGTCACCAGCAAAAATTCAAATAAAATGCCACTTTATGACGTAGGCTATAGGTGTCATATTGCTCTACGCCACTACAAAGCAACGATGGCAATCGCTAGACCAATGTCGGTAGAAAATGAACCCTATAGCCTAGGTCATAAAGTGGCATTTTATTTGAATCGGGGAAATATTGGGACGTTTTTAGGTTATTTACAACAAATTTAACATTCTTGTTCAAAATTATATCTGCGACAGTGTGTATGTCTGTCAATCTTCACGCTTTGACGGCTGAACCGATTTCGATGAAATTCGGAATGGATATACTTTAAGAGAGAGGAAAGGACACAATATTGGGACAGTTTTTGTCGCAGAAAATGTACGGTTTCCACGCATCATATATCCTTTTCTGGGACTTAAAATAGCCCCATACCTCAGCACAATAAAGGTAGTAGACAGACAGACACATTTTCGAATTTGTAATATTAGTATGGACGTGGGAATCCTTAGGACGAATGTGTCAGCTCGCTCAGAGTTACATGACGTGTTTTGTATGGCGAATGTTGTGACTTACCATCAGGTGATCTGCTCGTTATGAGAGCACTTTAAGCTATTAAGCTGTTATTGTCGCGATAAACCAGGTTTATCTGACCCATAAAATATGAGTTAAATAAATAAGCACATAAAAACGTGATAATACGAAACGCATGAACTAGGGATGGGACAATATTATGTCGATATAATTATTTCATAATAATATTATAAATCAAAAAGTATGTTTTTCTGTCTGTCTTTCTATCGTTACGCTGTCTGTCTATCGTTACGCTGAAATCGATTTTGATGAATTGAATGAATCGTAATAGAAAATTAAAAAAGGTGAGAACTGAGAAGATACTTAGAGTTCTAACATTGAATAGTTTTATCCCGGAAAATGTATGTTTCCCGCGCGACAGCTTAGGCAGAATTATTGCGGGTGTCATTTAGTAATGTTATAAATTTGTCCCTTCCCAAGACTCGAAGAATAACCAAATTTTATCACAATCTGTTTAGCTGTTTTAGCGTAAATGGGTAGCTGACAACAAATTTATGTTTTCGGAAATTGTATAAAATTACATGTAATTCCATAATTTAATTTCCATGATAATAATATGGATAAAGGTAATTATAAAGGTAGAAGCATAGTCTTTAAAATATCAAATTCCACTAGCATTATTAATAAAACTATATTGAATTTATAAAATTTAAAATTCGTTACACCACCGCGGAAAATTGTACACAGGTCATTTGAATTTTACCGAAAAGCCGATTTGACTACAAAATTAAATCGTCGAGCGAACATTATTTATGTATTTAACAACTTAATAAAATAACGGATAGTTGCAATATTTTAAGCTTTACAATGTGAAGAGCAAAAATTATTATATTATACATCAACACTAATATTATAAAAAGTGTGTCTGAGTCTTGAGTCCCGGGAAGGGAAATAGGATACTTTTTATCCCGGAAAAATGTAAGGGTCCCGGTTATTTATATCGATACCGGTGCACAATGTAGTATCAACATTCTGAAAGCATTTTTTAAAAATCTATTCAGAAATGAAACTATTTTTATTTATTGATAAAATGTATCGATATATCGACAATTATTATCGATAATAATTGATATATCGACAATCGACATCCCTACATCTAAGCGTTTCAGTTCCACTCCTATTGTCGACGCCAGACGCATACTAATACACGTGACTGATTTTTTTGGGTTCCGTACTACACGTGTCAGAAGTAAAACTTCTGTTTAAAATCGTGATGTTGGCTTATTATTATTTCACGACTTCCAGCAGTGTTTTCTTATAACATGAAACAGAAATGTCAAAATCGGTTCACCAACGACGAAGATAACCGCCTAAATCTCCCTTTTCTTTAAGTCGGTTAAAATTGGACCCCAATAACTAAGACTTCGCTGTCTTTTTGTCTGTTACCGTGCTGTATCTCAAGAACCGCGATAGCTAGACAGATACTTTCGCCAATTATTATGAGTTAGGTACTGTTGTCGCTACAAGTACAAAAACAAAAA
Organism: Plebejus argus; assembly: GCA_905404155.3. NCBI lineage: Eukaryota > Metazoa > Arthropoda > Insecta > Lepidoptera > Lycaenidae > Plebejus > Plebejus argus. The sequence continues at coordinate 7,662,175 of FR989948.1, read as the reverse complement.
AAATTAGAGGTCCCATACATAACGAACGCGACTTTTCCCCCTTTTTTGCTTGACAACAAAAAATATCATACAATATGATCAGGGAACAATCATAATAGAATAGATATTTAAGCTCTCATACAACAAACGCTTATTGGCCAATTATAGCTCGATATCAACAGTACGGAACCCGTCTCGCACGAGTCCGACTCGCACTTCCGATTTTGTCTTTTTTGCTGTTGTTTCCGGCAAAATTGTTCGCGTTTTTCGCATTATACGGACGACCGGTTTTGTTTAGATTTTATTATTGGACTGAAAACTTCTTTAGTTGTTCACTTCTGGGATGAATAAAAATGACAGATTTGTATCAGGATATTTGACCTGCGGGGCTAAAATGGTCACATTTAGCAATTCCTCTAATAAAAACTGACAAATGTCAAATCAGTACAAAAATACAGAAATGAATTGCAAGCAGAGTTGCATTTTGCGATTTTAAAAAATTAATCGTAATATTATGATTCATCTCACGATTCCACAAAGCGACCATTTTAGGCTCGCTGATCGAAAATACGTAAGAATACATATTCGATCGGCGCGTTGTAGGAGAATAAGTTATAACTGATAAATAATACACAAGAATGTTAAACTTGCGTATCACGTGATCTTATCGAAAATTCGTAAGAGTATACCACCGGCGCGGCGTAGGAGAGAAAGTAATGCTACTCGTGTATGACCTGAACATTGAAAACTTTTTGTCTCGGTGGGATTCGAACCAGCGACCTCCATGCCTTGAATTAACTACTGAGCCACCGAGGTCGTTATGACCGCATCGACTACAGACTGGTCGCCAAAATAGCCAATCCTAATATTATAAACGCGAAAGTGTGTCTGTCTGATACCTACTCACGCTTAAGCGGCTAAACCGATTTAACTGAAATTCGGTATGAAAATACTATGACCTCCGGAAAAGGAGATATAATACTTTTTACCCCGGAAAAATGTACGGTTTCCATTAGCGCAACGGAATTGCGGGCGCCATAGTACTTTGTCTAGCCTCACAGAATCTACAATTCAATAAGGCTTGTGACATGGAGATGAGTGAACCGCCTATGTATTCATGATACCCCGGTAGCATGGTTGGATAGTTTTATGAAAAACGAGCAGAAATTCAAGCTGGTGGGAAGTAACGGACTTGCGTAGATCTGTGTTAAAGTTAACTCTGAGTTAAACATCATGTCATATCTGTCACTCACTTTAAAGAGTGATCGAGATGACATGATGTTTAACTCAGAGTTAACTTTAACTCAGATCTGCGCAAGTGGGCCTTATAAATCGTAAATCCAACTTACCTAATATATTTAGATGAGCTAAAATACCTCGCGGGAACCATACATTTTTACAGGTTAGAAAGACGTATCCATTGTCGTTTCCCGGGACTCAACTTTCTGTCAGGAAAGTCGGTTCAGTGTTTTGAGCGGCAAGATGTAAGAGGCAGACAGGCAGATACATTTTCACATATTTGTTACTATTGGCATGGATATCAAACAAAAAATATTCTATCTATACATACTACTTGGGAGTGTTGTTTTGATCGCGGTAGCGAACGGTCGCGCACCGCTCAACAACACACGCAGCAAATATTAATAAAATTAGTTAATATTTCGCGAGTCGCGCGGCTCACAGCCGCTGCACCGTCACCATGGCGCTCGTATCCAACGAGCTGCTGGCGTTCGTACAACACGTCGTCAACACCATGGACGAAGACAGCATCGTGTAGCTGTGCAGGTCCACCTACACCAGCTAGGAGATCTGCAAGGGTAGGCTGATGCTGTACGAAGCGCTCGGCAAGACTGCGCAGATGACGTCCCGGAGGAGAGACGGAAGCGAACGAAGCTTGCAGGACATCATCTTCCTGATCAAGCAGACTAATCCAGCGGAAGTGCCGGTGTTTGTGGCCAAGCAGCTCGACAAACTGCCGGCGGTATCGTCGGACCACGTCAACGTTGGAGACGTTGTCTGCTCCAGAAGTTCAACATCATGAGGGCAGAGCTGGGCGAGATGCGAGGTAGATTGGATGCCTCGGAATCCACCATCAGTGAGTTACGTAGTGAGTTATTACAATTAAAAAGTAATTCATTATGTAGGTCACCCGAGCATCTGATCAACTCAGTAAATATGCGTCGCGGAGCTCAACGTAACTCGCCGTTTTGCACGTCAGCGAAACCGAGTGGGTCAGCAACAGCAGCCGCCGTCAGCTCGCCGTCACCGCGTGACGTCGACACGAAATTGAGGCCATCGACTCAACAGAAAAATTATGCAAGCGTCGCTGCTTGCCCCGCAACGCCCCCGCGGGTAAAAGCGAGGGGTGCAAAGGAGGGCCGCAAGGCTGAACATTTTCGACTCGACAGGGACGAGAGCAGGAGGTGCGATGAGGAGGGCTTCGTTCTGGTGGAGAGGAGGAAGAAGAGGAAGCCCACCGTCCGCAACCACCGCGGCACCGCACCTTATGTGCCGAGCTGCGCCTGCGCAGCGAGGTGCCCGCGACACCGCTCTACGTGTCGCGCCTGCACTGGTCCATGACGGTAGAAGACATCGTAAACTACATCCGCGAGAAGACCACCTACACCTTGAGGGTGGAGCGTCTGCACTCTCGCCAAAAAGTGAATTTCAGTTCCTTTGTGGTGAGAGTGCCGACTCAAGTTTTATCCATCTTCGAGGTGGAGGAGTTCTGGCCCGCCGGAGTAGTTTACCGGAGGTTCCGGGGGAGGCTCCCGAACGAAGCGCACATCACGTCGCCGAAAGAAACTTTACGTGATAAAGTGTAGTGTGTTTGTGGGTGTGAATGTGTAAATAATATATCTATACATATAATAAAACTGTAGAAATGTGAATTCTGTACATTAAAGATATTCAAAAAATAATAAGCCCCGCGGTGTCACTAGATCGCTATAGAAGCCAAAAATGTAGTTTTTCTTTATATATCAAAACAACGTTTGTCGGGACAGCTAGTTGATTTTATAAATTGCGCAATATCTTGAATATATTATTGCGCGATATATTATAAAGTAATAAGGGTTCCTTTTTTGCCATTTTGGCTACGGAACCCTAAAAACCACGTACTACGAAATATCGTAGCACGTCTACGAGCGGCGTAGCAGCTTCGTAGACAGCTACGACTCTTGCTTCATGGTCTAAAATCAGCGGTTCTAAAACATTTTTGGTGGCAGATCCTTTTTAAAAAGCGTCATTTTTAACGGAACCCCAAAAAAGAATGTGTTGTCTTTGAATGAATATTTTCCATGCTGGTGTCTAATGACATATTTTGTTTAAACAATTTATGTGTCGTTCGCGGAGCCTACAGGCCTGTACGAAGCCCCAGAGCTCCGCGGAACTTCGGTCGCGTATCTTCAGCATGGTGTGATTAGTTCTTACATGGTAGAGCCATGCTTCGGCACGAAGGGGCCGGTTCGACCGGAGAAATACCACGGGCTCACAGAAAACTCGCGTGAAACAGCGCTTGCGCTGTGTTTCGCCGAGTGAGTGAGTTTACCGGAGGCCCTATCCCCTACCCTACCGTATTATCCTATTTCATCTTAAAAGGCCGGCAACGCACCTGCAGCTCTTCTGATGTTGCGAGTGTCCATGGTGACGGTTGTGTTGCCATCAGGTAACCCGTTTGCTCGTTTGCCCCCTTATTTTATTAAAAAAATGTCCGTAGATCCACTTACCATCAGTCCTCTCCTCCCCATTAAACCACCACGTCACCTCCGGCCGCGGTTTCCCGTCAACCACGATGCAGCTGACGTTGATGACAGTCCTCTCTAGCAGAGGGCCCAGCGTAGCCCCCTCTGTGAGGACGTCCCCACCGCCGGTCATCACCTCAATCGAGTGGGGGCGAACTGTGAAAGAGAATGAGGGTTAATATATAAATAAGGAAGATTAACCTAAAATATAAGGACAACTTAACCTAGAATTATTCCCAAAACCCGACATCATTTATAGAACTGAGGTTAAACAGGGAGTGGAGGTCTATCTAAATAAAAATATAAACACAATTTAACCATTATCCATAAAAAAAAACTTTTCAATATTTCTTGGACATTCTAAAACATCAAAAGGTAAGCAATAATATTATATTTTTACCTTCAGAGAAGTCTGTAAATATCAATAAGTAACTTAATTAGTGAGAGACGAATCTTCTTATATAATGAATGGCGGCCATTTTGTTGATGGGCTAAGTGCTCTTTATGTTGTACAGGCGAGCACAAACATTATGTGGTAGAATAATAGTTTAGGAAAAATTTAACTCGGCTATTAAAAAGTACAAAATTTAGAAAACAGCGCACATAATTACATTGCTCTGCAATGCAATTAATTTATTGCGTGGAAACCGCACATTATGCCACAAAAAAGCTTTCCTATATCCAGTCTTTCAGAGTATATCTGTATTAAAGATCATCTGAATCGGTTCAGTCGTTTGGGTGAATGCTAGATTATGCTCAAGTAATAAAAAGACTAATTTACTCATTTCAAACATTAGGTTAATTTTGACGCTTATTTCGCACTGCAAAGTAGATCAGGGTACTTAGTCAAGTTGTATCCGATAATTTTGAAGAAGTAAGGGTGGATTGCACCAAAGGCGTAGAAGTTAAAGTCAAGGTTATCGTCAAATATGGCGTCCATAATGGACTTTTACTAGAGATTTGACAGTTCATTTGACTTTTTGTTATGGTTAAAGTTAAAGATATAGTTAAAGTAAATTGGTGCCACTCCCACTCTAAGAATGAGTTGCATCAACCTACTTTAACTATAACTGTAAGTTTAACCATAACAAAATGTGAAATTAACTGTCAAATCCCAAGCAAAAGTCGCCATATTTGACGATAAACTTTACCTTAACTTTAACTACGCTTCAGCCTTGGAAACCAAGAATTTAAGAGTTTTGAATTTTGACATAATACAACTGTGATTATCATGTCAAATCCCACATATATTCTAACATTTCCATTGTAACTATCAACTTGGCTAAGTACCCTACACATACTTTGCATATCAAAGATAGATAAATTAGATACTGAAGAAAGTTTTCAATGAAAGAATCCTTTCAAAGGACTTTCAAAGGACAATGGAACAAAAATGCATTCAGAATATAAGTTGAAGTATTTTTCAATCTCTTTTATTTCTGTCTGATATACAGTTATTGATATATTGATAAAAAAATATGTTTAATTCAGATGACCAAGATCTATTAAAATTGTTAGTAAAGAATCTTATCGTTGTTAGTATTCTACTCTAACTAGAGATTTCGTTCTATTTATCATAGAGTCGATCAGAGGACAATCCCCGCTGTCGACTATCTCTCTCAGGACACTGTGGCTGCTGCCGCGAACCCTGGCCAATAGCGATGCAGTCCTTTTGCGGAGTATAGCTTCACCGTGGGAGAGCCATGCTTCGGCACGAATGGGCCGGCTCGACCGGAGAAATAAAACGGGCTCACAGAAAACCGGCGTGAAACAGTGCTTGCGCTGTGTTTTACCGAGTGAGTGAGTTTACCTGAGGCCCAATCCCCTACCCTTTTCTCTTCCCTACCCTCCCTTATTTCCTTCCCTACCCTCCCCTATTCCTTTCCTTACCCTCCCCTACCCTATTACCCTATTCCCTCGTAAAAGGCCGGCAAGGCACCTGCAGCTCTTTTGATGCTGCGAGTGTCCATGGGCGACTTAAGTTGCTTTCCATCAGGTGACCCGTTTGCTCGTTTGCCCCCTTTTTTTCATAAAAAAAAACTATCTACATCCGCAAAAGCAAACATCGCTGAGGCACTACGGTAACGCGGCAGTCGCAACAGTGCTCTAAAATATTATAATTGAATGAATGATAAGATAAATTTCTGAGTAGATACTATGAATAATAATCGGCCAAGTGCGAGTCGGACTCGCGATCGAAGGATTCCGTACATAGAGCAAAAGCGATCCAAAAATTGTTACTGTAAAAGCAACTTTTTTTTCTTTGCCTTAATTATTAATTTTATTTTGTTTTTAGTTTTAATTATTATTATAACGGCAACAAATATACGCAATCTGTCAAAATTTCAGAAGTCTAGCTAAAGCGGTTCTTAAGACACAACCTGGAGACAGACAGACAGACGGGCAGACAACAAAGTCATAGATCCGTATAAATAGTCAGTACTCAAGATGCATATGGTCCAAATTTTGACAGCCAACCAATCACAGAGCCTGAACCATGTCTTGAGACCGGGTCGCATCTTAAGTACTGACTATTTATACGGGCTCTAGTAACGTCCCGTTTTTAGGGTTCCGTAGCCAAAATGGCAAAAAAGGAACCCTTATAGATTCGTCATGTCTGTCTGTCTGTCTGTCTGTCTGTCTGTCCGTCCGTCCGTATGTCACAGCCACTTTTCTCCGAAACTATTAGAGCTATACTATTGAAACTTGGTAAGCAGATGTAGTCTGTAAACCGCATTAAGATTTTGATGCAAAAATGGAAAAAATATTAAAAATTTTAGGGGTCCCCATAGGTACAACTGAAACAAAAAAATTTTTTTTTCATCTAACCTATGCGTGTGTGGTATCTATGGATAGGTCTCTAAAAATCATATTGAGGTTTCTCATATAATTTTTTTCTAACCTGAATAGTTTGCGAGAGAGACTCTTCCAAAGTAGAAAAATGTGTGTCCCCCCCCCTCTAATTTCTAAAGTAGAGGCATGATAATTCTAAAAAAAATATATGATGTAGATTACTATAAAAACTACCAACGAAAATTGGTTTGCACGAGATCTAGCCAGTAGTTTTTTTTATACGTCATAAATAGTAAAGTACAACTGAAACAAAAAATTTTTTTTTTCATCTAACCTATGCGTGTGGGGTATCTATGGATAGGTCTCCAAAAATCATATTGAGGTTTCTCATATCATTTTTTTCTAACCTGAATAGTTTGCGAGAGAGACTCTTCCAAAGTGGAAAAATGTGTGTCCCCCCCCCTCTAATTTCTAAAGTAGAGGCATGATAATTCTAAAAAAAATATATGATGTAGATTACTATAAAAACTACCAACGAAAATTGGTTTGAACGAGATCTAGCCAGTAGTTTTTTTTATACGTCATAAATAGTCAACCTTAATCTAAATTTCATTAAATCGACTGAAATATAAAAATAAATCAAAAATATTTTAATTTCATAAAAATAAACCTTATTGCTGCTGCGGAACCCTCCATGGGCGAGTCCAACTCGCACTTGGCCGCTTTTTACTATTTGGGTACGGAACCCTAAAAATTATAGGAATACGTTAAATAGCAGAAATCCGAGTCCTGGTACAAAATAATTCAATTTCCACTTTTGCGCTCGGCTGTACCGGACGATATAATAAGGCACTTAACATAATTACGCGACTGTACTTCGTCTGTATGAAATTGTTTGAGTACACAACTCATTTGCCTCTCGATGATCAACTCTTGGCGTTCATGCGTACCTGGTGTTTTTATACAGATTTCAATAGGCTGTAGGATCGCCTGATTGGAGGCGATTGTTCTTGCTACAGTCTAAACCATGAGACGAGTCACAAAACTTTATAATATTTTGTCACGTTTTATAATAAGTTTGATTAAACAGTGTTTAGTGTTTACTCGCTTGGTGTCTATGTGTTCCTGATATCCATATTCCATAATTATCTACTTACTAATATTATTGTAAGTGCGAAAATGTGTCTTTCTCTCTGTTACTCTTTCACGCCCAAACCGCTGAACCGATTTTGCTGAAATTTGGTATGGATATACTTTCAGTCCCGGGACAGGAGATAGAATACTCTTTGTTCCGCAAAGATAAGCAGTTCCCATGCAATAAACTAAAACAATTTTGGCGCAACATAGAGTGTTGTAATAAATTTCAATGGGCTTACGGTTTTATTAGCAAGAAAGCAACTTTGAAACCCAAGATGCGTGATTCTTACAGAAAAATGTACAGTTCTAAAGTGAATTTCTGCACAAAATAATTTACTAGCAACATATTGTAGCAAATTAAAGATCAACATTTGTACAATAACTTAACAAAAACAACACAAAACCAACATGATTTAAATAAAAATCCATCCAATGATATGAAAACAAGAGAACGAAAACATTTCAACGTGAAAACTGATGCATGAAAACCAAGCAAATATTTCATTGCGTATCGACTGACAAAAGAAATATAACACTACTCTATTATTCTGTTTGCCGAGTCCCTCGTCAAAAATAATATCGGAAAAGTGCAAGTTGGACTTCCGCACGAAGGGTTCCGTACCGTTATAGAGCAAAAGTAGGCGAAAATTGTGTTATTTTGTATGGGAGCCCCCCTTAATTATTTAATTTATTTAAATTTAATTCATATTTACTAAGTACACAAATAACTGAGGATTTTGTGCAAATTTTGTGCAATGATTAAAAAAATCACGTTTGTTCATGGCCGCATGGGAGCCACATTTATTTTGTTTTTAGTATTTGTTGTTATAGCGGCAACAGAAATATACAACATTATGTGAAATTTTCAGAATTCTAGCTATAGCGGTTCTTGAGATACAGCCTGCTGACAGACAGACGGACAGACGGACAGACATCGAAGTCTGTCTTCAATATAGACGATGCGTAGATGTATTTCTAAATTTGTACGGATTTGACAGACTTCAATTGCGTGACAGCACATGCAAGTCTGTCAATATAATACTTTAGACATGCATCTACGCGTCGCGTTGCGTTCTGAATTGACCTTTACTAATACGGTTTTTAGCCTTTGGGTACGGAACCCTAACAACTGTCAGGCGTGAGCCGCCATGACAGTTTCGCAATTGGCGCCGAATCTGACAGTTCTATTGAATTAGTCACGCGGAATATTATTTATTCGCATAATGAAGTTGGGCTATTGGTAAAGTATATTGGGCAATCGTCTTTTTACAGAAAACTAGACTTGCGGATACCCGCAACTCCGCGCCATCACGACAGAATACATTTATCGAGCGGGAGACGTAAATTTTCCAGGATAAAATTTCCCTATGTCCTTTCCCTGGACTCAAAGCGTTTCCATACCAAATTTGAACAAAATCTGTTAAGCAGTTTGGGTGTGAAGAGGTTGCAGGCAAACACTCTTTCGCATTTATATATTTTATTAGTAAAGTATGGATACACAACAATAATAATAATAGCTCCTACACCGGTTTCGGTGACGGTGACCGGTTTCATTGAAACCAAGCCAGCTACGCAGGAGTATTTTATAGTGCCCAAGTGTGTGCGCAGTACACAAGAGCACTCTCTATTCCTTTACTCTCATAACCCAGTGGGACGGCAGACCGACACGACCGGTGAGAGATCAGGCGCAGGACCGACTTTTTTACATGACCATCCGACGCATGGATCATCTTACTTGTCAGACAATCAGGTGATCAGCCTGCATTATTCCTAACCAAACTTGGAAATAACATGTTTCCAACGCGGGAATCGAACCCACGACCTCCGAGTCAAGAGCCGCGCTCTGTACCACTAGACCACGGAGGCGTCTATAAGGCGTAAATATTAAGAATATAAGAGTACAGTACATCGTCGATTTTGATATTTAAACTACATTTTAAATCAGTTTTAAACTAAACCATTTTTCACTTCTCCGAAAATTCTCCATACTCCCGAACACCAGATCGAAGAGATTCCATAATATCCTACCAATCATAACACTCACAAATATCAGATCAAAGAACTAAAAGTTATCATTTCATAATGCTATCCTACCAATCATAACACTTTACGCACGATTACATAACAGTTTAGCGCTCATGGCGCCCAAATTGGCGGGAAAACTGACAGCTGTCACCGCTGACAGCTGCCACGCTGACAGAACGTTTGTCGGCGTTTAATTTAGCATCCGCAATTTAAAAAGCGAACGCTCAATTTGAATTTAGAACGTGTCTAGTTTAGCGCGGCTAGTTGCATGTTTATTTTCAAACTTTGTAATTCTGTCGTGTGGTTTTTGGGTTTAAATAAATCCAGTTAAAAGCGACAGAGGTTTTTAACTTTATCTATTAAAGGTGCTTTTGATTGGCTAGTGTTAAAACATCAGACACTCAATAATGTTGTTGATTACATAAACTAGAGTCAAAATATCTCTGAAACCGGGAATTTGTATTTATGGTTGATGTCTCTCCATGATGGCCAATTATGGACAACAACTAATCACATACTAACGTGTAGACTTCCATGATCGACGTCATTTGTGTATGCTATATCTTGCAATCGTGGTTATAAATCATAGCCCAACGGTAACGGCGATTTCACTGAAATCAGACAGGAGCGATTTTATATTGCCCAAGTGTGTGCGTAATGTGTGACTGACTCGACCGGCGAGAAAACAGAAATTTTATATGTCCATTCGACGCATGGATCATCTTGTCAGACAATCTAATCAGCCTGCATTTTTATCAAACTTAGAATCTTTTTCAACGCGGGAATCGAACCTTTGACCTTCTCGAAACCACTGGACCACGGAGGCTTTTCTCTACATTCCGAATGTCAGTCTGACGATAAACAATTCAAAACTCCCAAACTATTATCGAAATACCAAATAGTTTGACATTACGGGGAGGGTAGAAATAAAATTTATTGCAACTTCAGCAATACTTATGTTCGAAATTCGAAACTGTGCTAAATCATATTTGGCATCCCGATAGGAACTTGCAAAATGAACTTTACGCGGCAGGTAATAGAGTTCAAAAGTTATGGTCCTTCGAGCTTTCTCGCGGAGTTTTTTCATTTTAAACTTGGGATGTAAAAAGGTTTTATATTTGCCGGCTTGAATTTTATCGCGTATTGGTAATATTGACTTTATCGTCATTTTAACCGACTTCAGGAAAAAGGTTATCAATTTGACCCGTATGTATGTAATATTTCTACAACTGCCCAGTTTTCGTATATCCATACTAATATTATCATAAATGCGAAAGTGTGTCTGTCTGTCTGTCTGTTACCTCTTCACGCACAAACCGCTGAGCCGATTTTGCTGAAATTTGGTATGAAGATACTTTGAGTCACGGGAGAGAGAAGGACATCTAGGATACTTTTTAATAAAAAATTATAGGAAAAATGTACGGTTCCTACATGATAAACGCATTTTGGCGCAACGGATCATCTAGTAATATAATAAATTTGAAAGTGTGTCTGTCTGTTTATGACATATATGGTTAATATTCACACCGAAATGGCTGTCCTGATTTAGATGAAACTTGGTTTGGAGAAAGTTTAAGAGATGGGTAAGGACATTAGGATAGTTTTTTTGAGAAAAAATGTACGGTAGCCGCGCGATAAACAAATTTCAGGGCAACGGAATTACGGGCGTCATCGAGTTTATATATTTTTGAGTTACCGCAGCTTCAGCAATAAAATTTTCATCACCATAACGCTGGAGGGTTGAAAATTAAAATAAATTCGGCCAAGTGCGAGCCGGACTCGTGCACGAAGGGTTCCGTACCGGTATAGAGCAAATTGGGTAAAAAAGTGTGTTTTTTGTAAAAGAACCCCATCTTATAATTATTTTATTTATTTAATGTAATTTTATTATTTTTTAAGTACAATTAAAATATAGGATTTTGTGAATATTTAAGTGCTTACCTGTTGCCATTATTGATAAAGAGCAAAAAAAGACGAAAAATCATGTTTATTGTATGGGAGCCCTCCAAAAACATTATTTGGTTTTAGTCGTTGTTATAGGGGCAACAGAAATACACAATCTATAAAATTCTCTCCAGCTATTACCGTTCTTGAGATACAGTCTAAAGACAGACAGACAGACAGACAGCAAAGTCACATAATAGTGACCCGTTTTTACCATATTTTGGGTACGGAACCCTAAACAGTGGATTTGTTTTACGGTTCTTATTCATAACACAGCGGGATTTTCACCACTTGTTTTATTGTTCTGTATGGTTGTGAAATTACATTTTCGATTATACTTTTAAAGGGGGGTTCTGTTTTAGAATTCCGTAGAGACTACAAGGAATTTCGCATATTACTTTATTTCGTCAGCATTTTTAGACGGGTCAACGAACACTGATTAATTAGTTTAATTCTTAGATATTAGTTATTATTCTTAGTTATTGTAATAATCATCTACGAAATAAAGGCTTTTTTTCAACGAACACCGCCGCTGCCGCCTCCGCCCGCGCTCCCCTCCCGGTTGCGCCGACTCCGAGTCCACAGGCGACTCAGCAAAACTACGCGACTGTTGCTGGTCGCCCCGCCCCTCCCCCGCGGGCGAATAAAAAAGGGGAGAATGAGAGCCGTAAGGCTTCGGAGATTCGTAAGTCTACGGAGAGCCGCAAGACTACGAAGAGCCGCAAGGCCAAGTCTTCTCGACCTGACAAGGACGAGAGCAGGGGGTGCGATGAGGAGGCCTTCATACTGGTGGAGAGGAAGAAGAAGAAGCCCGCCGCCCGCAACCATCGCGGCACCGCGCCCTATGTACCTGAGCTGCGTCTGCGGAGCGAGGTCCCCGCGACGCCCCTGTACATATCTCGCCTGCACTGGTCCATGGAGGTCGAGGACGTCGTGGACTACATCAGTAAGAAGACATCCCTCCGCCTGAGGGTCGAACGTCTGCAGCCACAAGGTCAACTTCAGTTCCTTTGTGGTGAGAGTACCGACGCATCTTCTGTCGACCTTTGAGGCGGAGGAATTCTGGCCGACTGATGTGGTCTACCGAAGGTTCCGGGGGAGACTCCGGAATGAAGCGCGCGTCACGTCGCCGTCAACTCGTGATAAAGTGTAGTTATTAAGTATAATATATTATAATTTATATGTATGTTAGTCATTAAGGTATATATTGTATGGGCCTATGTAGCCCGATATAAATAAATAAATAAATAAAATTACTAGATGACCTGGTGAACTTCCAATCACCTATAAACCTTCCCTGGACTTCCACAAATATTTCAATACTAAATCGGTTTAGGCGCTCTCGAGTTTTAGCGAAATGAAGTTAATTTAAAATTTATTTTTATTTAGATCTATACTAATATTATAAATACGAAAGTGTGTCTGTCTGTTACCTCTTCACGCCCAAACCGCTGAACTGATTTCGCTGAAATTTGGCATAAAGATACTTTGATGTGTATATAATCAAAGTATATTATGAAACACCGATTTTATAATAAACTCTAGTATTAAGCCCTTATAAGGTCACTTTATATGAGTTTATTAAACGTATAAATTTAACCCTTTTCATTATTCCAGTTAAAACGTAATTTTAACTGGAATTATTAACTCTTAATTTGGGTACCGCAATGGGTACAGTGATATGTCAAAATAACACCCAAAATACAGATTTAGTATTTTGGGGTGAGACATTTAGAAAGGGGTGAAAATAATTGTTGTATTTGTTGTTTATTGGACGCTAACAAAAAGAAGTACGTATTGAGTAATTTATGCGGTCATGTCCTTTATCATTTAGATCATTTATAACCATTTTAGAACAAGACTGCATGTTTAGTAATTAGTATACTATAATAGAGTGACAACTAGAAAACGCCTCATTTTATCAGTAGTTTAGGCGCAACGATAGTACAAAAGTAACTAAATGAAATTCGTTTATCGCACAGGACTGTACATTTTACTGCAACAAAAGCTATATTTTGTCCTCTCCCGTCTCTCAATGTATCTCCCTAATAGATTTCATCTAGATCAGCGGCCTGAGTCAAGACGAATTCGTAATCGCTTCGTTATAGAATCGCCGATCAAAATGTATGGAATTGACATAAGACGAGTCGAACGTCAACGTCATATTAACGAACGCTTATGTCAATTCCATACATTTTCATCGGCGATTCTATAACGAAGCGATTACGAATTCGTCTTGACTCAGGGGGCAGTGCAACCGTTTAAAGCGTGAAGAGGTAAGAGACCGACAGACAGACAGAGATATTTTCGCATTTATAGTATTAGTAGGTATGGATTTCTCTTCTCTATAACGCCTCCGTGGTCCAGTGGGCCAGAGCGTCGCTCTTGACTCGGAGGTCGTGGGTTCGATTCCCGCGTTGGAAACATGTCATTTCTAAGTTTGGTTAGGACAATGCAGGCTGATCACCTGATTGTCTGACAAGTAACTAGATGAGATAAAAAGTCGGTCCTGCGCCTGATCTCTCACCAGTCGTGTCGGTCTGCCGTCCCACTGGGTTATGAGAGTAAAGGAATAGAGAGTGCTCTTGTGTACTGCGCACACACCTGAGCACTATAAAATTACTCCTGCAACCTGGCCTGGTTTCAATGAAAACGGCCACCGTCACCGAAACCGGTGTGGGGAGTATTATAATGGATTTCTCTGAAAGATTTTTTTTTGCGCCACATATTGTGACCTAATCAAAAATTCGTAAGACAGGACGCCTCATTTATTAAAAGCAGATAAGTGGCTTAGGTTACTACGGTGGTACCTGAATCCCGATATAAGAAATGAACACAATATGTAACTCCTCTGGATATAAGAGCTCATAATAACCCCCCTGGGGGGTTATTATGAGCTCTTATATCCAGCCAGTTTCCAGCCAGTTTACAAGCCGTGTTTATGCAATGGCCTGTAAATTGGCCTGTAAACTGGCTGGATATAAGAGCTCATAATAACCCCCCTGTTTTGCAGATTAACGCTAACTCAAACTACTAGGAGAGCATAACCAGTGTGGAACTCACAAACTGCGTTTGTACTTTCCGTAACGTAAACTTTGGAGTCTAGATTTCTAACTAATTTCGCCATTACCTGGACACAGTTTTGAACCTAGCTTGGTATTTACATATCCAGCACATGTTGCAAACTGAAATTCTAGGATACCTAAGTTAGAGTACGCTAAATATTAATTCTACGTTTGCAACTACATTTCAAAGTGCTGAAACGATTTTGATGAGTATATATGGAGTAACTTTTACATGGTTCTGTGTGTATGCTTTGTATATAATATATTCTGTCGCAGGCAGATTGCTTAGCATGACTGGTGAGACAAATAGGTACTTAATTTTTGACTAAATTTGCCTTTAAATAAATGAATCATGGACACTTAGTAAATTACTATGTGGCCGGCGCGGTGACGTGCGCCCCACGCCCCGCGCTACCCCTCCCGCGCGCGGTGACCGTGCGTTGGGTAAATAATTATTTAACTTGCTCGGTGATCAATTGATTTTTTTTCAGCTACTGTAATAGCCTAATATCGCGTCCTCGAGTATTGAACATGTCTCATCAGTCATGCTGTATTCCGCCTTATTACATTACGGCTAGCCGTTTTGAAAACAGCCGTTTTGTAATACGGCATGTCAACGATGGCATAATAGGCAGTTCAGGTCAAGTCACAAACTGAACTGACCATAAGTCTGATACTGATATTTGGGATAAAAGGTACCCGTGCAACTATTTCCGAGCCCACCGCCGGCTTAGGGTTGAGTTTCAACCGCAGTTTTACCACCCGGGGGGTTAGTCCAAAACTACTCATTAGAAGAATCGAGTTTCAAATACTTGGACTTAAGCTTGCTGTGAGTGCTGGTAATATTGTCAAAAAGAAAATACCTATCCTTTAAGAGGGTTTTGACTTTGGATATTCTACAGGGTGTCACAAAAATAAGTGATAATACTTTAGGGTGTGTACGTGTTCCTGGTAGAGAGTTCACTGTGAAAGTAGTAGCGCTGAAAGACAAAAAAAAATACTTTTGTATGGGCAAGGGCGTCATCGAGTTTTCCCATACAAAAGTAAAAAAAAACTTCCGTTTTCGGCGCTGCTACTTTTACAGTAAACTTTTTACAAGGAACACGTACACACCCTTAAGTTTTATCACTACATCCCTGTAGAGTTCACTGTCAAAGTAGTAGCGCTGAAAGAGAAAATATTTTATGTATTTACTTGGTATTGGAAAACTCTTCACGCTGGGGAGCTTGCCCACAAAAATCACAAAAAAATGTTCTTTCAGCGCTGCTACTTTCACAGTGAACAAGATACATGTGTACACACCCTAATACTATCAATTATTTTTGTTGCAACCTGTACAAAAATCAATACAATGTACCAGGAACACATAACCTATGAATAGTTTACAAATAAATTCCCATAGAGCTAGGTAGCGTTAGATAGCGTAATAAATTACTAGATAAAAGATATTGGCTATTAGAATCGGCATTTTGGGTGCAACAATGCTTATCTTTAATGTAATTTACATACATACGAATTGCGATAGTGTTTTGGAACTATTTTATGTATGCGTTGTAATATCAACAGCAGATATCCGTACTAACAATTAATATTACAAAGATACGTCTGTCTATTTATCTATCTGACAGCCTTTCTATCTATCTGTCTGTCAATTTTTTTATGAGAAAAGGGGGCAAACGAGCAAACGGGTCACCTGATGGAAAGCAACTTCCGTCGCCCATGGACACTCGCAGCACCAGAAGAGCTGCAGGTGCATTGCTGGCCTTTTACGAGGTAATAGGGTAGGGAGGATAGGAAGGGAATAGGGGAGGTAGGGAAAGAAATAAGGGAGGGTAGGGAAGGGAAAAGGGTAGGGGATGGGCCTCCGGTAAACTCACTCACTCGGCGAAACACAGCGCAAGCGCTGTTTCACGTCGGTTTTCTGTGAGCCCGTGGTATTTCTCCGGTCGAGTCGGCCCATTCGTGCCGAAGCATGGCTCTCCCACGGTAAGTATCTATCTATCTGTCTGCCTGTCTATCTGTATGTCTGTTACCTTTTCACGCCTAAACCGCTGAAGCGATTTTGCTGAAATATGGTATGCTGAAATATGGTATGCAGAAATATGGTACAGGGAAAAATTTTTATACATCAGATGTTAAGTTGGAAGAAGAAAAATAAATTTGCGAAAACCGCATTCAAATCGGATCAGTAGTTTTCGTGTGATAGTGGAACAAACATACAGACAGACAGACAGACAAAACTAACCACATTTTTGGCTTCTATAGCGATGTAGTGACACCCCCCGCTTATTATTTTTTAAATATCTTTAATGTACAGAATTTTCATTTCTACAGTTTTATTATATGTATAGATAATAATTTATATAGTTTTATACAAAATTGTATAAAAGTACAACTTTTCTTGAGTATTTCCATACAAACAACAAGAGCTATCCTTCAAACTGTAGACCATTCATCAAAACTCCACAACAAACATCGAAATTATACTTTTTGTTGCGACCACAGATATAAAAATAAGTAGACCTGTTTTTATCCTGCCACGGACCATACAGGGTGTAACAAAACAACTTTTGGGTATATATGAGTCCATTCTATAGAGTACACTGTGAAAGTAGCAGCACTAGAAGAGCAATTGTTTTGTGACTTGTATACATACAGAATATAGAAAATAGAACAAGAAGATAGAACAAGCGCCCTAGCGGAATGGATATTATTTGCCGATACAAAAGTTTAAAAAATAGTTACTCTTTCAACGCTGCTACTTTCACATTTAACTCTATACAGGGGATCCATACACATCCTAAAGTATAATCACTTTGTTTTGTTACCGCCTGTATAAAATAACACATCTGCGGATTACATAACTCTACGAACACAAAACTACCGCCATATTTTTGCATTTGAAAACCAATTCGTATCACAACTATCGACCGATCGTTCGCTATAATAAGCCTTATGCCCTCGTCATAGAGGTCACGTCAGAGGCAAAACAAGTACAACAACAGGAAGCGCGGGAAAGTTTGACGTTTCCGGCCGGCGGCCATCTTGGTGCGCTGTCAGCGTTTGAAATTAGAACGTTGTGTTTTTAAAGAGATTGTTTTAAACAGAGACGTCAAAACTCAGTACAGCTTTAACAAACCAACGGTGGGCCTATTTTGGTCTGGTTTTTTGTGTTTGAAAGCCGACATGATCGAGAGTGGTATAAAAATATTATTTCATCATCATTATGTCTCTTGCAGATAAAAAGATTTGGATGTTTTGTACATCCTTAATTTATAAAGGGTGCAATTAAACTTTCCTTAGGTATCATTAGGAGAGTCCATTTAACGAAAAAAATTGGGTGTTAATTTTTTTGATGACATATTTTATCCCATTTAAAATTGTTGCAGAACGGTCAATCGTGGCGGAGGATATGATCGGGGGTGACGCGGGGAGCGGCGCGCGCGCGGGGGTACGTGAACGCGCGGGCGACAAGTAGTGTCCATTAATTGTAGTGTTTTTTAGGATAATTTTCGGGAGCTATTTTTCAATATTTTAGTACTGAGTGATTATAAAAGAAAAAATACGTGTAGGTATTTTTATTTTTAACAAGGATCAATATATCAAAATTTGGCAGGAAGGTTAAATTGCACCCTGTATATTACTAGATGACGCTTGACAGTTTCACGCGATCAGGAATTTTGGCGCAACGCACTTGCGCGTTGCGCCAAAATTCTCGCGTGAAACTGTACATTTTTCCGGGATAAAAAGTATCCTATGTCCTTTCCCGGGACTCAAAGTATCTCTATACCGAATTTCAGCATAATCGGTTCATTTCAGCAAAAGAAGCAGAGAACAGACAGACCGACAGACATTTAGAATATTTTATTTTGCATTTAGAATATTAGTAGAGAAGTGTCGCATCACAACGCTGCATAATAGCACTGCACTACTATAAATTCGCATCGGGATATCGGCTCTTGGAGTTTGGACTATCGCCATGCGATCGACAATCAAAGTGTTTCTAAGATCCATGGTGTTTATGTTAGCCTGGTAGATTGATGGGTTTATGTACTGGGGTCTTATAAAAATTGAAGTAATGTTAAATAGTATTACTGCAAAGTTTTGACGCTAGAGGCAGCACCAGCACAGACAGTAAACAGAAAGTTTAGTTGGACGTTTGATAGTTTGATAATGTTTCAGTCAATATTCTGATATGACGTGTAAATTAATATTATGGCGGATTTTGGTCGGATTATTGCAATAATAGGCAATTATACACGGATATCACGTTTTTAATCGCTTACATTGGTCGATGATGGGCCAACGCTTGCATAAAAACTAAAAATCAAAAGCTATGTCCACATTGTGCACTTTCATCTTCAATTTTCTTCATCTTTTGACATTCAACTTTCATATTGGCGCAATCAATAATTGAATGCGTCAACGAACGCAACGCCAACATTGTTATTAAAGAACTAGCTGTCCCGGCAAACGTTGTTTTGTCATTTAAAGTATATTTTCTACATCATCAGTTGATACATGTTTTACCCTCTCTTTTGTCCCCTAAGAGGGTGTGGGGGGGAAGGTCATACACCAGATGTTAAGTTGAAAAACACAGTTAATACCTAATATGAAGTCCACTAAAGAAAAAAGTTGTATACAAAATCTGACCCCTCTGGTCCCCAGAGAGGGTTGAGAGGGGAGGGGGTCGAGGATTTTTATACACCAGATGTTGAGTTGGAAGAAGACAAATATAATATATCTGTGAAAACCGTATGCAAATCTGTGAAAACCGTATGCAAATCGGATCAGTAGTTTTCGTGTTAAAGAAAAAAGTTTGATACAAAATCTGACCCCCTCTTTTGTCCCCTTAGAGGGGTGGGGGGAAAAAATTTTATACACCAGATGTTAAGTTGGAAGAAGATAAATATATCTGCGAAAACCACATTCAAATCGGATCAGTATTTTACGTGTGATGCTGGAACAAACATACAGACAGACAGAAAGAGTGACAGACGTCTGTCTGTCACAGTTTTTTGTCTGTCTGTCTAGATAGACAAAAAACTAACCACATTTTTGGCTTCTATAGCGATGTAGTGACAAAGGTGTAATTTCGGGTGTCATTTCATATCTTTTATGTACAGAATTTTCATTTCTACAACAGAATATTGTCTTCCTCCCGCACGCGCTTTGGTGACGCCCACTATCGTAATATTTTAATTTCGCCATAATTTCAAAACCAAACGTCCAATTTTAATCATTCAAAGACCAAATATTATCTACATAATCTGTACTTAGTGATAAAATAATTTATTTTGATAAGGATTAATAGCGTGAGTAAAATATATCAGTTTAAATGTAGTCCAAAAAAAATTCAGGATTTTTAAATAAATTATTTATTTAGGTTATTGTGCCTCACTCGACATAGATAGGTATGGTGTGTCGCGGACTTTTTTGTAGATATTTATAAGATCTACAATTACTTAGAACATTTTATGGTTCTATCTTTTATAGTTTAGGCAGCGTACGCAAAATAAGTAACTTTTCTAGTTGATTTTTTACACCTTGCGTCCGAAAAACTCAAATATCTTACGGAACCCTACTTTTTTCCAAAATATAATGTAGCCTATGTTCAGCAGAAATAGTGTAAGATTCCAATAGCAAAAGAATTTTTCAAATCGGTCCAGTAGTTTTGGAGCCTATTCGACTCAAACAAACAAACAAACAAACAAACAAAAAATCAAACCTTTCCTCTTTATAATAGTAGTGTAGACAAAGCGAAGGTCTTGGATACGGTCAGAGGGCATGCGTCGCGGGCATGCCTCACGTGCTCTGTTGACTGCGCTATGATGCATGCCCCTAATGAATAGAAAAAGGCACAGTGTGGACATAGCTAAACTTTTTCAAACGTTGCGATTTCAAATGCACAATCGTTTTAATTCAAACTGTTAGGTTTTATTTAACTAAAAAATCTGAGCTCAGCAAAAATATTAACTGCATTTAAATATTTTATAAAGCGTTTTTTTGTAGTTGAATTTTTCTTTCGGAGTTAAAATGTTCATTTGATAATATTATAGCCAATTAGGCAAGGTAGAAATTGGTACTTAGACAAGGTTTATTCGATAATTTAGACGGCAAAGTTGGAAATCAAAAAATAATATGGTACTGTATTTCTAAGTATGACTGTATGCATGCCTTTTTTTTAGGAGGAGAAACGCATTGCGCATCCCCCGCCCCCTCGGAGGAAGAGGCAGGGGTATGTCGGACTCCCTCCGGCTCAGTGCGCCGTAGGTTTACCGACTAAAACTCCCCATGCCCTCGTCAACGCTACACGCGAAGGAGCGGGATCGCGACGCATTCAACCGCGTCCTCCGCTCTCCACAGCGCTTGCCGCTTCCGGCACCACAATTCGCTGCGGCAGCTCTTGCCGCCGCCTGCCTTCACCGAGAAGCTCCCGGGGCATCGGGGGAGCCTATCTCCTCGGGGCCTATATTGTGGGCGGTGATCCCCACATCAGCCGCCCACAGGCCTAGGCTTCCACCTCCATAGCGGGGGCGACTTCACTCGCCCCGGCTTTATCGGCTCCAGGCCGTTTACGCGGCCGAGCCTTGGAGGTAGAACTGTATGCATGCCTAGTGTCCACGCTTAACCGATTTTAATGTGAATGAATGATACTTAACGTCCCGAGAAAGGACTTAAGATAGAATTTATCGTGGAAAAATATTTTGTGCAACAAAGTAATGTTCATTGCTTGAATTAATTTGCAAGCAACTTGACAAGTCTTCTTTTAAAAATTCTTTTTTTTTTTATTTCATTTTTTACAAATTAAACTTCTAAGAACTAAGGCAACATCATTAAGTAGGAGCTCACATAAAGAGAACTCTTCAAAACATTCTAAATACACCTGCAGTCGTAATAATTTCACCTCTAATTGACTGCGACCCTGGTAACCTGAGAGCCTGGTACGAATAACGACAGACCAGACACTTCAGACACTCGTTATATACAAATCAGACATCGCGATTATTGACGCGTTTATTGCATACGATGTATCGGATGATATGATACGATTACCGACTGTTTTTTGGACCATAAATTGCTAATATTCATATTTGTTTTGTACTAGACGACACGATAAATTTCGTATAACTCCTCCTAATATTACAATTCTGGACTAATATATTTTTAAAACTAAAATTAGCTAAATAGGTTCAGCCGCTCTCGAGTATTAGCGAGACCAACAAAATTTAAAATTCATTTTTATTTATATACATTCGGGGGCAAATGAGTAGGTGGGTCACCTGATGGAAAGCAACTACCATCGTCCATGGACACTCGCATTATCAGAAGAGTTCCAGGTGCGTTCCCGACCTTTTGAAGAGGGAATACGCTCTCTGCTTGAATGTTTGCAGGTCGTATTAGTCCGGAAATACTGCTGGTGACAGTTCGTTTCAGAGTTTAAAGATAAAAATTATAATTTACATTACATTGAAAGTATTTAATAGGCTCAATCTAAAGTGTATGCACCAAATACTATTGCATATTCAGGTTCAAATATTGAGCCAAACGACAACTTTGTTGTGTTAAATCGTATCGTTATCGTATCGTACACTCTAAACCACTTTTATATAATGAGGAGCGCAGCGATCGTCGGTTACAAACAAACCTAAACCACGGTCCAGTTACCAGAGGACCATGATTATCTTGGAGATGGTTTACAGATTCAATAAAAGTCTTGGGCCCACTTGCGCCAATCTGGGTTAAAGTTAACTCTGAGTTAAACATCATGTCATATCTGTCACTCACCAAGTCAGTGATAGAGATGACATGATGTTTAACTCAGAGTTAACTTTAACCTAGATTGGCGCAAGTGGGCCTTCGTCGCACTAAGATACATTTAACGATTAATTAACTTTAATCTAATGAAGATTTTGACACATAATCTTATGAAGTGCATGTCAAAAACTTCATTAAATTAAAGTTAAGTAGTTAACATACTAGATGACGCCCGCAAACTACATTTTCACCCAAAAAAGTATCCTTTACCCGGGAAAGGCCCGGGACTCAAAGTATCTCCATGCCCAGCCAAATTGGTTTAACGGTTTGGGCAGACGTAATAGACAGACATACTTTTGCATTTATAATATTAGTATATGACAGTATGATATACGGCTTATCATCAATAACTATAATATATTTAGCACTTGGCGTTTCTCCAGTAATGCGATAGCGACAAATCTCTTTCTGAGATTTAAGTGTATTGGTTTATTGTTTTGTTGATGTTATACAGCATGACTGGTGAGTCAATACCGATATTTAAGGAGAGTATTCAGTACTCGATTCTCATTATAAATATGCAATAAAATTAGGTTCTTAATTTTTTTCCGAATTTCCCAAAAAAAAAATGAATCTTGGATACTAAGTATTTTACAAGGCTAGGCAAGTAGGCATACTATGCGGCCGGTGCAGAGGCGTGCGCTACCAAAGAAACACCACACAACTACCCCTCCCGCTCGCGGTGTCCATGCGTTGGGTAAATAATTATTTAACTTTAAGCTACATTTACTCAGTGATCAATTGATATTATTTTTTTATATTTTTTTTTTCCAACTAATATAATAGCCAAATATCACGTCCTCGAGTATTGAACATGTCTCACCAGTCACGCAGTATAAGTACAGGACACAGGTTATGTAACAAAAGTAAGTGGTAACACTTTCGGGTACCTACTGCTACTTTCATAGTGAACTTTAGAAAAGGGAATACACGCTCAAAAGCAAAAAATATGGACGAAAGTCTGAAATAAATAATTTGAATTTGAACAAAAAAAGCAGCATTTCCCATAGGGGCGATAATGCCCCCTTGTGGGCGCTGATGGCCTAAAGGTTTGGGACCCAGAAAAAAATGGGGACGTTGTGTAGACTAGAGACTTGGGGGTTACTTGTATTTTCGTTTGAAACAACTTGGGGGGCGCTACAACATAATTTGATCTCAAAATGGGCAGTAGACAAAATAAGTTTGGGAACCCCTGCTCTAAAGTATTATCACTTTATTTTATTACATATTGTATAAGTGTTTTAAAAACTATTGTAGAGGTATTTAACGCTGAAAACACACTTACAACTCTACTGGTGTTATAATTTCTGCACGTTTCTTATAGCATGTCTATGAATAGCTTAGGTCAGCGGTTCTCAAATTTTTTTGGTGGTGAAAACCTTTCAAAATGTCATTTTTATGGACCCCCAAAAATCGTTTTGTCTTTGAATGAATTGTCTCCATGCTGGTGTTTGATGACATTTCTAAAAACAATTTATAGAGCTCTAGGGCTCCGCGTAGCACACTTTGAGAATAGCTGGCTTAGATGCAAAGAAAAGAAAAAAGGTTTTTCATTAGGAAATACCAGGATAAGACTGCGCAAAGGAAAAGATAACAGCTGATTAGAAATGCAATATCTTTGAGTTAGAGTCTAGGTAGAAAAATATCGTGAGATTCCACGTCATAGATGAGAAAAGATAGAAAAGAAATAGATAAGACATTAACAAACTCAAATAAAGGTAATCTAAAGGTGACTTTCCGATTTTTGCCGCGACCGACAAAAATTCAAATTAATTAAATGCCAGTTTATTACCATTTTTTTTCTTTTTCACGTGGGGAAATGCTTTACGCATCCCCGGCGGATTGGGGAAATCGGCCGGGGTATGTGGGACTCTCCGAGGAACTACCCACTAAAACCCCATGGTGCTCCACTCCCCGCTTAGGCAAAGTTACGGGCACGATCAACCCATCGCAAACCACTTTATGATCTAGGCTATAGGTTTCATAAACGACATTGGTCTAGCGATTGAAAATGAAGCCTATAGCCTAGGACCTAGGTCATAAAGTGGCATACATATATTGAATTTTTGTCGATCGCGATTCACCAAACGGAACTCCAATAGAACATTTCCAATAATCGTCCAAGACATTATCTAAGACCGGCTCAGAACCGGTTAATACCGGTTGGGACCGATAAAAACCGGTAAAAACCGACGAAAACCGGCTAAGCCCGCCATCTCTCAACTTAAGCTCCGATAACGTGAATGGGCCGACATTACCTGAAGTACTGGAGACAAAAAAAATGCCAAGCGTGATCCCGACTCTCTAATGAGGACTGTAACAAAACCAAGTGATAATATTTTAGAGCAGGCATTCTCAAAGAGTGCTACATAGTCCTGGGGCTCCGCAAAGGCTTTGTAGTGGCTCCGCAAGAGATACAATAATTGTTTTAGAAATGACTACAGACACCTATGGAGACAGTTCATTCGTAGACAAAATATTTTTTGGGGATCAAAAAATCGCTTCTTAAAAGGTTTCTGCCACCAAAAAATTGTTTGAGAACCGTTGTTTTAGACTTTAGAGAGTATCTCATATAAAATCTGTGAATTCACTGTGTAAGTAGCAGCGCTAATAGAGTTAATTTTGAATTTGCTGACAAATGGCAATTGCCTGTTGCATTACTGTCGTTAAACTGTTGTGATTAAGGTTTGAATTTGAGTAAGAATTCTACTTACTTTATACTTTTATCTTTTGAGAAAAACTTCGTCTTACGATTGATTTGACACAAGGAAGTGAACATAGCGCACTGCGCACCAGCCTGTGCCCACAGGCCACAGTTGACAAGAAAAAAAGAAACTTTATTTTTTAACACACAGCCAAAATTTATTCATCTCTTGATAAAAGCTTAAACATCTTCTTTACGTTAAATAATTTTTTTCTACCGACAGTACCAGGGACGCAGAAACGGGGAGGGGATAAGGATTTGTCGCCGCAAAATATATGGCCGCAGGTAATTTCTCAACCTCACTTAAAAGTGCGCCTTTCAAACAGAGTGAATTTGTTATTAATTGGTTAGGTAGGGTGTTTGGTTGTATGTTACTTTACGCACTTATGTACATACATAATGGTAGATTAATTTACATAATGTATGTGAGAATTGACGAAAAACATGGCACGAACTGTCACCATTAGAATTTCCGGACCAATACGACCTGCGAACCTTGAAGAAGAGAGCGGATTCCCTCCTCCGTGGTCTAGTGGTACAAAGCGCGGCTGTTGATTCGGAGGTCGTGGGTTCGATTCCCGATTTTAGCTGCCTGCACATTAAAGTTTATCAAAATCGGTCCAACTGTTCTTGCAAGCAACTAAACTGACTTACCTGATAATGCAATACGCCAAATACATCAAAGAGAAAAGAACAATTCCATTTTAAAAGCAAATCTTTTCCAACGCCCAAGTAGAAATAATAGTTATTTCAATATTCAATTTTATTTTTCACGAAACTTGAATCAGACCTTGCCAAATGCACACTCCCATACATTTCGGACAAACAAATGACGCCTCCTCTGGAAGGCTTCCAGCAAATAAATAAATACCAGGGTTGTATAAATGTAAAGGAGTTGGTGCAGCCAAAAGGGAATTAATCACTATTACTCGGAGTGATCTCTTTGTGAATTGTTCTTCTTTTATGTGTTCCTAGTGGTTTATTAACTGACTAGGTATAATATCTTTACTAATGTGTCAGTCTGTCTATAACATTATCATAAAATATTTTAAAAACTGATCACTGAGTTCAATAATAGATTTTATATATTTTAATATTATGCAAATTCATAAAAAAATTAAAAAACAATTGCGGTCTTACCACAAAAGATTTAAACACCCTGTTGAACAGTTGTTTTGTGACATTTTTGTACTGAATTTTTCTCTAAACAACTGTTCAACGGGTGTTTAAATCTTTTGTGGTAAGACCCTTATTATTTTATTAGGTTTAAAATCTCTGTCTCTAAAAATCCTCTAACAATGTAGCAGATGACAAATAAATATTATATAACTCCTGAGCGTTCAAATATAATTATTTCAAACAACTTTGACAAAAGAGGGTCTCCCTGTTGTACACCACGTAATATTTTAAATTTAAGTCCTATTATGTTTAGTCGTATTCTAGTCCTTATTTTGAGAATATATATTATTATTAAGTAACCCTAAGGTTGGTTCAATATTTTATTTTGCAATAGCCTGCCAAATAGAGTTGTAAGGTATAGAGTCGAAGGCTTTCGAATAATCTATAAAAATAAAATGGTATAGAGTATACACATTTGAAAGGCATAATTATTGTGCTTTATATATATTTTTCATCAATCACTTTTACGAGGTATATTATAGGATTGGTGGTTGATCAGTTGTCTGTCGTAAATGGCCTTGGTAATGTCATAGTAGAGTTGATAATACTTTACACATACAAGGTATCAAAATAATCGGCCGGTAATTTGTAATTATCTTGTAATTACCTTTTATACACAGACTATAATATTCTGATTTTATTGGTCTAGTAGTTTGGGTGTGCATAGGTAATAGACAGACAGACAGGCACATATTTGC
This sequence comes from Plebejus argus, assembly GCA_905404155.3. NCBI lineage: Eukaryota > Metazoa > Arthropoda > Insecta > Lepidoptera > Lycaenidae > Plebejus > Plebejus argus. The sequence continues at coordinate 7,635,090 of FR989948.1, read as the reverse complement.
ATTTGCACTATTAGTATGGATGGATTATAATGAAAAATTCCTCAAAACTTTGCAAAAAATTATGGCTTTGCATTAGCACACAAGCCTAGTCGAAAATTTGTAAGACGGATAGTAGACTGCGGTCGTAGCTTAAGAGAGAAATTATATCTTTCTACCGCGCGGCAAACAAATTATGGCTACTTCTAATGTTTTGTTTTCACTTCTGACGCACTTCTCCAGTTTTTTTTATTCTTAGAACGTTTTAAATAAAAACGAATGAAATAAAAATACATGTAGAACTTGGGGACTGCCGTGGTAAAGCTATTTCAAAGCATTTTTTATCAACTTATGAAATTATAACTAGCACAGGTCTAGTCACACGCAAACAAACACCGTGCCGAAGTCTGGCAACGCCGCACCGACCGGCACACCGAGCCGAAGTCTGCTGAACTGAAACGACGTTAGACGAATGTTAGGTGTTTTTCGTTACGGAATTTCTGGATCCGGTCGCCGCGCTTAAAGCCCGCGACAAAAGCTAAGTAAATACCTTCAAACAGTATACGATCAGTTCAGACTACTACGGTCAACAATGTCATTTTCTTTTAGAAAAAACCCTTTAAAAATAAAGAATTAAAAAAAAAAAACACAAAACAGTGAATAAATACGGAATCCTAAAAATTTAAATTTTTACTTTTCAGTACTTATGTAGATACCGTCAATTTTAAGTACCTAATTTACACATTAAGGTATGCGACTATTAAGTTGTTTTATTGGACGAGTATAGTTTTATGTATTTGTAACAACATAGTAACACAGCGTATTCAGCTGTTAAAATGGAGATATTTATATTGAGGTAAGTTTTTTATTAAATTAACTTAAATCCATATCTAATAATATAATGGGAAAGTGTGTCTGTCTGTCTGTCAATTACCTCTTTACGCCAAAACCACAGAACCGATTTTGCTGGGTATGTTGATACTTTGAGTCCCCGGAAAGGACATAGGATACTTTCTATCCTAAGAACTGTAGTTCCTGCGCTATAAACAATGTAATATAAAGTAGTGTGAAAATAAATTAATAGCTAGTTGATTATTGGCCGTTCCCTATATTCAATCTATCTCTATTTTGACATACAACCGATCGCAGCTGACATAGAATTGACATAAACTATATGGAGCTAATGTCTAATGTGAGCTATTCCTATCTCAAGTAAGAGATAGATCAAATATTGGGAACGGCCGTATATCATCGAGGAAATTGATTCCTAGGCAGTTGACAGACCAACGTCATTTGGTCGGATCATGCCAATTCAGTGTTAATTGTGATCTTGCTGGGTTTGACGTAACGCGACCAAATTGTACTTGTTTCCCCCATCTGCATAGGAATCAACTTCTCTGATGGTACTTACTTTGCTTCAGCATCATCACTCTAGGTTGCGTTTACGCTGACCAACGTCGGTTCCCGGAGGGGTTCGAATTCGGCGCCGCCACTTCCGCCTACCAGATAGAGGGAGCATGGAATGTATCAGGTAAATCCTCCTACTACGGGCGACATCTAGTTTCATATATTTTGATTGGCGATTCTATAAAGAAGCGTTAAAGAAACGTCGTTTCAGATTTCAGAGTCCCTAACAACGGCGTTAAAGAAACGTCGTTGTTAGGGACTCTGAAATCTGAAACAAACATTTCAAAGCATACCCTAATTGGCTTCTATTGTATATTTCAATAACGATCTTCAACAGGAAGAGGCGAGAGCGTCTGGGATCATCTGACACACTCATACTCTTTCATAGTAGATGACCAGAAAACTGGAGACATAACTACCGACTCCTACCACAACTACAAGAGAGACGTCGAGATGATGAGAGAATTGGGCTTGGATTCCTACAGATTCTCTATCTCCTGGCCAAGGATTCTCCCAGACGGTCTAACCACCGTCAACAACGACGGCATCGCATTCTACAATAACTATATCGATGAAATGCTAAAATATGGAATAAAACCCATGGTGACGTTACACCATTGGGATTTACCGCTTAAGCTTCGATGGCTAGATGGTTCCGCCAATCCAGAATTTCCTGAATGGTTTGAGAACTACGCAAGAATTGCTTTCGAGAATTTCGGCGACAGAGTGAAGTTATGGACCACTTTCAATGAGCCTTCTCAAATATGCATCCCTGGTTTGAGTTTCCCCGCCACGAATATGGCAGGTGTGTATCAATGCGCGAAAAATTTGGTGCTGGCTAATGCCAGGGCCTACCGTCTATATCATGATGAGTTCAGATCCCAGGGTGGGCAGTGTGGTATCACTATTGATGTCCAATGGCATGAGCCTCTGCAGGATACAGAAGAGAACAGATTAGCAACGGAACTCGTCCGTCAGTATCAGGTATTGATAATTGATATTTATTCCTTAAATTATTTTGATGACAATATAACCATTTTTATCAATAATTATTGTGTGAGAGTCATGAGGGCTATTTCGGATACAGTTACCCTGTATTCGAAACAGCCCTCATGATCCAGTATTATTTTGACCTGGTATTATATGGCATAGAATGATAATAATAGTAATATAACGTATCGCACCGTGGTGGTGCCATGTACCATAAAACTCGATGATTTAGCGTCAACATGATCTGGATTTGCCCTGTATCCGAAATCACCCTGATAAGCTTGAATATATCTTAAAAACATCCTTAAATATTGTAGTGGAGACTATATGCTGAGCCAATATTCTCCCAAGAAGGTGGATTCCCAAAAGAACTATCTGAAGTCATAGCCACGCAGAACGCACAGTTGGGACTACCATCTCCTTTACCAGAATTCACTGAAGAAGAGAGAGCATCCGTGAGAGGCACTGCCGACTTTTTCGGCGTCAACCATTACACTGGCAAGATGGTAAATACTACGATGCACAAGAATCCTTTGGGTGGAATGGAAAAGCACATTGATTACAGCTACATGCCTCCTGATTGGCCACAATCAGCGACGAGTTGGTTACGTGTGAGTGTATCCTTTAAGGCCTTTATATAATCAGATGACATACAAAGTTTTAGACGTAGCTTGTAACTTTGCTTAAACAGCTTGGTATGAGTTTTAAGGACCTTCCCTGGGACAGGACTAGGTTTCACCTATATGCCCAGACAGGGACATAGCTGTTAGAAAAAATGTATGGTTTCCACGATAACCAGCTTCTTGGTTCATCAACCAATTTGCAAGAAATCTGGACTAAATATCTCTCCCTTTGTCTTTGCCTCTTCCAGCAAGCACCTCACAGCCTCTTCAAAGTCCTGATTGACCTCCACAATAAATACAACGGAACCATCTTCTACATCACCGAGAATGGCTGGTCCACTCTACCTGGGATCATGGATGATGATGACAGGATCGCATACCATAGGGCGGCTTTAGAAGATGTTTTGGACTGCCTAGACGCTGGAGTAGACGTCAGGGTTTACATGGTCTGGAGTTTGATGGATAGTTTCGAATGGAACAACGGTTACACGTGAGTATCCGTAAACTTAGGAAAGCTACGGTCAACAGTTGTCTGATTAGTCTACCTAACAAGACTGTCTATCTGTCTATCATGCAGGTATGGCCTTCTTACATACCTGCATGATAATATCTACAATCAGAAAAACTACTAGACAAGTTCAAAAATTCCCAAATTTGGTTTGTAAAAATATGTTGATCGCCTGAGTGTCTGGTATGATTTAAGGATCTGATAGGCATGTGAAAAGTCCTACGTCTGATCTCCAGTTAGCCAATTTTATAAGTCATCTGTTGTACCATTTTGATTTCGTTCACAGAACATCTTTTGGTCTCTACGCAGTAGACTTTGAAGACCCTCAAAGAACTCGCTCTCCGAAGAAGTCAGCTTTTATTTACAAAGAGGTGTTGAGGAGTAGAGTTGTAGACCACCAGCACGAACCAGCCAATAGAACCATGTGGATAGACGAAGGACACTAGAAGACTTCACTTGATACCACAATATACAGGGTGTAACAAATCTAAGTGATAATACTTTAGGGTGTGTATGTGTTCCTTGTAGAGAGTTCACTGTGAAAGAAGCAGCACTGAAAGACCGACTTTTTTTTTCACTTTTGTATGGGGAAACTCGTGAGTCGTGACGCTCGGGCCCAGGTAACAGACAAAGAGACAGACAGACTGACAGACACACTTTCGCATTTATAATATTAGTATGGATATTCAAGTTTCACTTTTTTGTCATGTGACTTCTATACTCATGTTATAAATGTGTGTGTATGTTTGTTACATCTGCATGCCCAAACCGCTAAAACGATTTAGCTGAGATTTGGTATAAAGATACTCCGAATCCCGGAAAAGGACATAGGATTATCCCGGAAAAAAATTTCGGCTCCCGCGCGATAAACAAAACTTGGCGCAACGAAGGTGCGGGCGGCGTCTAGATTCCTAGATATGCCAGAGATTGTTATTCTCTGAGTGAATATTGTCATTCGCTCAGTCAATATTTTATGAGTCAGAAGAAAGTATCGATAATCAAACTTTTATCGATATTCATATAATTTTTATCGATATCGACGGTCACTTCTCTAGTCAGGTATTGTGGCGACTCTCGCTGTAACAATTTTCGAATGCGGGCGACCGATACCGGGTTTTACGGTCATTACGCGACTGCTCTATAGCTCATGCTCTCCTGGTAATTTTGTGTGGTACTACACGACGCCCTCAACTCCGTTGCGCCAAAATGTCGTGGAAACCGTGCATTTTTCCGGGATAGAAAGTACCCTATGTCCTTTCTCAGGACTCATAGTATCTCCATACCTCAGCAAAATCGGTTCAGCGGTTTGGGCGTGAAGAGGTAACAGACAGACAGACAGACACACTTTCGCTTTTATATTATCAGTTTTAATTATTAGGGTCTTCTATTACTAACTCTGTTAGAATGAGGGATGAGAATGAGGGAGGGAGAGGGAGGGAGGAGTCTATTGTGTCAATTGTCGTGTCAAACAGCTGTCATATGTCATGAAATAGCTTCCATATGTCACAATATAGCTGGCATATGTCTGTATGACATGACAACACGAAATACCCTACGGTCCTCCCTCCCTCATTACATAAAAGTCTTAAAAAATCTTTTCTCATAAACGTTGTTTTTGTTTTGTTCGAAATTATCGCGTCTTTCAAGATCACTTTAAATGTATTACGCGGGGTGTCTTATAATTTATGTACCCCTGGTACCTCTAACAATCTCCAAACTTCAAAGACTCGTCTTTAACAAGAATCGAATGACACAAATTATGAATTAATGACACCTCTTCATGTTCTTGGCTCAATTTATATGAGTCCGCCGGAACGCGCGGTTTGGCGGCTACATCGCGAGATCACAAGCAATTGTATATAAATGAGCTAGACGTTCCACGCGGCTTCGCCCGCGTAAATCAGATATTTCACAGACAAATTAGTCCACAAAAAAATAGTCTATGATCGTTCACGTGGTCTACTTCTTATCTGTGCCAAATAACATAAAAATTGCTACAGTAGTTCGTGAGATAAGCCCTTTTAAATAATTTCCTCCGTTTTCCACATTTTACTCTATATATTCGCTCCTATTAGTCTTAGCGTGTAGCCTATAGCCTTTCTGGATAAATGGGCTATCCAACACTGAAATAATTTTTCAAATCGGACTAGCAGTTTCTGAGATTAGCGCGTTCAAATAAGCCCTTTCAAATAATTCCCCCCTTTTTTTCACATTTTCCTCTATTGCTTTACTCCTATTAGTCTTAGCGTGATAAAACATAGCCTATAGCCTTCCTCGATAAATAGCCTATCTAACACTGAAATAATTTTTCAAATCGGACCAGTAGTTCCTAAGATTATCGCGTTCAAACAAACAAACTCTACAGAATTATAATAATATACGTAATACAGAATTATATATAATAATATATTATTATAATATAATTCTCTAATAAAACTATTAAAATAAAGTGGAATAAGTGCAAGGAAAGTGTATAATTATTTTCTAAAACAAAAAAACTCAAAAAATATTTAACCTCACCTAAATCACACAAAGTGACCTCTAAACGCATGAAAAATGCCCCCGGTAACGCAGATTAAACGCTACAAACTTTTAATCTTGTTGACAGTTAGAATTAAAAGTCCCCCTCTTAGCCCCCTCCTCCCTAACGGCGTTAGTCTACTGCCAACGTCAACGGGACACGATGAATATGCTATAGGTTTCATTTTCTACCGACATTGGTCTAACGATTGCTGCCGCTGCTGTGTAGTCGCGTAGAGCAAAATAAAACCTATAGTCTACGTCATAAGGTGGCATTTTATTTGAATTTTTGTCAGTGTCGGTGACAGTGGACATACGGCGTTAAGCGAGACATATTTCACAAAGTTCTAATCTAACCTCCTAAGAGTTTATGATAGCTTGGTAATTTATTTGAAGCTTTTAAGAGCTACAGTCCGGTCGGGGGACAGAGAGATAGAGAGAGAGAAAAGTATGTATAGAATAAAATACAAGGTACCTTGGTACGGTCGCTGGATAGACAGAAATTTGTCTATTGACCTATTTAGTTACTTGCTTCATAGGTATTCTCATATAACGTTGAAAATAGGGTTACCGTGGGGTATTGTAGCGGGTACAAGTAATAGTTGGGTCCGGGGATAGAGAGAAATTCGTCCATTGATCTATTATATGTTTAGCTATGATCTCATACGCAGCTCAGTTGAGCCAAAGTTTTTTATCGTGTGGAAACCGTACATTTTCCGGGGTAAAAAGAATCTTATATTATGTCCTTTCCCGGGACTCCAACTCCAAGTATCTCAATGCCAAATAGTAAAATCGGTTCAGTGGTTTGGGCGTGAAGATGCAACAGACAGGCAGACAGACTGTATACTTTCGCACTTATAATAATAGTATGGAAGTATGGATGTTTTCACTCTGAGACGAATACATTGCCGAATACAACGGAAGACGCAATATTCGATAGCACGCGCGCAATGTACCACGCACGTATCTATGTTTTATGTTCTCACTCTGCAGCATATACATTGCCGGATGTGATACAACGGAAGGCGCAGTTGTCGGTACAACGCGCGCAATGTACCACGCACCATAACGTACGGGAAATACGTTGTAAATAATACGAGCGCTGACCGCATACAGTATATTGTTGTAAGGGCTGATTTTTCAATCGTCAGATAAATTTTACCTCTGGAATAAATTTGGCGTTTTGACAGATTTTATATGAAAAAATGTCAACGTGTCATATTTTTATTCTTTAGTTAAAAGTTATCTGACGATTGAAAAATCGGCCCTAAGACAATAATAATATTATTTCAAAAAATACCTGTGGAACTTGGTGACTGCCGCGGTAAAGAAGTAGCTAATAATAATAACAATAATAATATCTATGGACGCTTCACACCACGTCAGTCTGGCCCCATGCTAAGTACCTGAAGGACTTGTGTTACAGGTACCAGACAACGGAAATTTATTTAATACTTTTATACTATACATATATTTAAGATTTTTATTATATGATAAATATATTTAATACACATCCATGACCCAGGAACTTTGAAAACTTTTTGTTCCGTCGGCGGGATTCGAACCCGCGACCTCCGGCTTAAGCTACCAACGTGCTATCCACTGAGCCACAGAGGTCGTCAAAATCGTCGTCGTCGTAATCTAGACATATGCGTGTAGATTAGCATGTATTGTATAGCTTTTATCGCGGGCTTTGAGTGCGGCGACTGAATCAAGAAATTCCGTAACGAAAAATACCTAACACACCCCACTCAGGAACAGTGGTGCGGCGTTGCCGTGCATCGTCCGTCGTTTCAGTTCAGCAGACTATAGCACGGTGTTTGTGTGCGTGCGACTAGACGTATGCGAATTATAATTGCATAAGTTGATAAAAATGCCATGCGTGCCAGCTTTACCGCGGCATTCCCCGCGTAAAACACGTATATTTTGTGGCTGACCCATTTACGCCGAAATCAAAACATACGCACATCTTATTTTCTATGTTGGCCTATTAGTGCCGAAGCATCTATAAAACGTTTAAACCTGTAACCTATTTAACAATATTCAGATTTCAAATGAACCCTGCGGCGATCGCGCTTAAACCTTTCCACCCTTAATGTGCCTTAAGGGCATTAGTACGTAGATTTAAATACAAAATTCAGGACGAAAGGAGATGAAGTGGATAAATAACGTTTTAGATGACGCCCGCAAATCGTTTATCGCGCGGGAACCGTACATTTTTCCGGAATGAAAAGTATCCTATGTCCTTTCCCGGGACTCAAAGTATATCCATACCAAATTTCAGCTGAAAAAGTTTAGCGGTTTGGGCGTGAAGAGGTGACAAACAGACAGACACACTTTTGCATTTATAATATTAAGTATGAATGGGCAATCACTCATTTTTTCTCGTCCTATTTAAACAAACCTTGTAACTAACATAATTTATCGTTTAGATTTATTCTAGCTAATACATCAAGCTATACTTATATAAAAGACAATTATTTTCATTCCAAATAATTTTCCCAGTCCTAAAGCTTCCATTTGTGCAAAATACGAACATTTTCAAATTGTCAGTTACCCCTTTCAAACCTTCGTCTCTAATTCAGTCGAATTTCGGTCCAAATCGAGCGCAAAATTTGCTTTAACCTCAATAAGACTTGTATTGGAATTTTGCGCATATTTCAATAAAATTATTGAAATTTCGCTAAGGGTTTAAAATATGCATGATTTTAATTTTATTAACAAGAACAAAATCTCTTTTTGGCGTAGTAATTTAGAGCGCGGTTTTCAACTTGGAGGTCGTGGGTTCTATCCCTGAGTTTTTTTCATCATAAGAGCAAAGAACACACACAGCTTATAACGTAAACAAACAAAATATTATATTGTAAAATGAAATCTAAAGCAGTACATTTCATCATTTCACTATAATATATTCATAATAATTATTAGCGAAGTTATCAAGGGAGGACGGACGGACAGACAGAGCGAAAATCTAAAGACTCAATAGTTACGGAACCCAACAAAAGATATCTATACATTTTTCTAGTCACTAACGCACTCACACACTCTTAAATCTCTAAGAAAATTGTCCTTTGACAACGAAATAATCCTGAAACAAATAAAAATATCTTCACAGGACAGTGATATAACTCAACATAAGTGCAAGAGAGACGCAACGAATAGTGTTGGCAACGCTCGATAAACGCTTATCGATAAATAACTACTTATCGATAAAACCATCGACAAATGGTCGGATATTTATCAGGTGTTAAATTTACCGTACTTCTTTATTGTTATCTCTTCGACTCAGAGATATATGGCAGAAATGCGGTTCTGGTTTTTATTTTTAGTTATTGTGTTTTTATAGTTGAAATGAAGCATATTTTATTTGTTGAAATTTTTATATAGGTAATTTAATTTGAAAAATATGTTCAGCGTTGCTTTTTAAAATATAAAGTTTGGAGTGTTTTTATATTTCTTTTGGTACATGGCTTGCTGGGAGCTCGAAAAGCTTTTATTTCACAATTTCGAGTAAGTAAGAAATCAAAAATGTATGGGATTTGACGTAACGTGTCGCTAAGTGTCATAGCGTTTACGATACCTTAAGTCAATTCCGAGACATCTTTGATTTTATGAGACTAAATAGATCAATTAATGAATAAAAAAATAAAATGGATATTGGCATACCTACATAAAGTCTCTTGAGTATTCTGGTGTAATGTCGATGAGAGATATCGATAACATATTTTTATCGACATCGATAAATCTTAGTACCTCTCTAAAACACATTTCGCTTATTAAGCCGTCACTATACGCGCGTACGGAGTAAACTATTTCTGAACGTCTTCACCTTGTATTAGGCGTAATAATATATTTTGTCGCTAGGGAAGGGAAAAACTTAATATATCGATGTTTTGTAAATATTTGACTAGATTTTTTTTAAGTTTGAAGGGTTGAAAAGTATGAATCGCACTGGAATCGTACATTTTTCAGGAGCGAACTATTCAATGTTCTTTTTCGGAACGCAAATACATTTTCCACACAGATTTTGCTAAATCTGTTCAGAGGTTTATGCGTGACAAACAGACGGAATATAGACAAACACGAATCCATTTATAATATCAGTAAGAATTTTATTAATATAATATAGTTAGCTGTTTGAGTTATTAACCGACTTCAAAAAAGGAGGTTATCAATTCGACGAGGATGTATGTAATATTTCCAGAACTGTTTTTGTATATGTTATTCTACAACAGCTTCTGAACAAATGTGCCAAATTTCAAAAGTGTATGTATGTATGTATGTATGTATGTTTTTATGTTTGTTCACGCATATCTCCGGAACTACAAGTCCGATTTAAGTGATTCTTTTTTTGTTGTACTAGGTATTGTTCAACTTAGGCAACAGTGCAAGTTTCATCAAAATCGGTTCAGTAGTTTTGGAGATAAGAAGTTTTAATTTTGAAGTCGGTTTTATCTTTTTAAAATACAGTTATTATTATATTATGTTGTTAGTTTGCGTTGTGGGATATATTACAACCTGAGCACTTTTGTGGTACACTTTACGGAAAAACTATCACGCCTATTGATTTGTGCTTTAGCATAGAAATTTTTATTTATATGTAGATGTATTATCATCAGTCAGTCAAGGTGTGACGACGCGAGCCCTCACAAAACTCGGCTTTTAGCTAGTTATATTATTTTTTATCGATTATTTCGGTGATAAAATTATTTTATCTAAGTTACTGTAAATGAGGCTCTCAAAATAATTTGATCTTAATCAAATCTTAAATGAAAATCTCTAAATCCAATCTTGTTTTTTTAATCAAGAAACAACAAAGACAAATGAAAAGTCCCACGAAATAAAGTCGTCTCCAGTTACTTTATAATTTGTTTTTACAACCGAACAAAGTTTTTTGATAAATAAAAACAAGAATTAGTTAGGAAAACATTAAAAATACTTCTTTAACTAGATTAGATAACGCTCGCAATCCCGTTGCGCTAAAATTCGTTTATAGCTGGGGAACCGTACATTTTTCTTGGATTAAAAGTATCCTATGTTATTTCTCGGGACTCAAACTACATACCAAATTACAGCAAAATCGGCTTAGTGGTTTGGACGTGAAGAGGTAATAGACAGACAGTTATGCGGACACACTTTTGCACTCTGTCTGTCTGTCTTTACGCCCAAAACGCTGAACCGATTTCACTGTTTTGTATGATAAGTCTCGGGAAAGGACACAGGATTCTTTTTATTCTGGAAAAATGTACGGTTCCCGCGCGATAAACGAATTGCAGGCGTCATCTAGTAGGCAATAATGTTAAGCAATTTCTTCACTAGCTAACCATTCTTAACCTACCGTACATAAATTATATTATTATTGGTGCTACGGTTTCTCGTAGCACCTCTACGCGTGGCGTAGCAATATCGTAGACAGCTACGAGATATATTCCTCCTCTTTGTTGATGTAATAGAGGTCTATATAATATTATGTATTGCGCACATACTTGGGCACGAGAGTAAAGGTGTGCTGCTCTATATTGTGCACACACTTCGGCACTACAATGAATACAGAAACCTTTAATTTTTTCTTCAGTTTAAGTAAGTACAAAATATAAAGATAATATTATAATATCATGCAGTCTATCTAAGTCTGTATTTCTATGCGTACGCTCGAACGCGCGGTTTGGTCACTACACCGCGAGATAACAAACAAATGTTTTTTTTAATATGAAGGTGAATTTGTAGTGGCGTGGAGCAAAATGAAACCTATATTCTGGGTTATAAAGTGGCATTTCATTTGATTTTTTATCAGTTCTTGCCGCGTTGATCGGAACAGTGATGTAGTCAGTCTAAGGGCCTGTTTCACCACTGTCTGATAAAGTGGCGAATAGCTATGTCCACATTGTGCCCTTTCATCTTCAATTTTCATAATCTTTTGACATTCGAAATGTCAAAAGATTATGAAAATTGAAGATGAAAGGGCACAATGTGGACATAGCTATTAGGCTATTCACAACTTTTTTGACAGATTCTCCATACTTCATCGGTCAAGTTATGTGATGAATCGCTTAACAGGAAGTGGTGAAACACTAAACAGGCCCTAAATATAATAAAAATTACTCACTGTACGTATGAAAGTCGAACAGCTGCACCGTGTTGCAGTCCTCGCCGACCTGCAGGTAGGTGATCTCGCAGCGGTAGACGCCCTCATCATCAGCTTCCACGTTGGAGATCACCAGCTCCGCGTACGTCAGGTTGCTGCCGTGGAGGAGGCTTATCCTGGAAGAGAGATGCTGGTTGGTTATGTGGCCCTGGTAAGTGGTCTTTAGCTTTGGAGGAAGAGAGGTTCTGGTTGGTTATGTGGCATTGGTACATTTTCACGGGAAGAAAGCAGAGAAGAGAGGTGAATGTTGGTTTATGGAAATACGTCATATTATTAAGAAACTTAAATCCTGGTTTTATGTAGCCCTGGTGGCAGTGAAACGCGACATTTTTAGGCGAAGTTTGCTGACCTTATGCGGTCCTGGTACATAGTAAATTGGGTAAGGTGCTGCGGAAGAGAGATGGTTATTGATTAATAAAAAAATAAATAATAATATTTTATATTAAAAAACTCAAGGAATTCCTGGTATGTTTCTCTGGTTGTAAATCAAAATCGTAATCAGTTTCGAGGGTAAGACTGCAGTTATCATCATTGTCAATTTTTATTTTCTGTTAAATTATTATTTTCTGAAAAAATATTACATCTACAATATGGGGTCGAATTGAAAACGCTCCTCAAAATTCTCAATCTATGATAGTAGGTACATTACCTATATATTCTACAAAAAACAATCCTAGTATTCATATAACCCTAGTAAACTAACAATAAATGGCGTTCATTAAAAACGAAACCATTCTCGCCAAGTGCCTCTGTCCCCATCTGGGTACAGTCGCAGTGGCGTAGCTACTGAGGGGCAAAGTAGGCCTCAAGCTTAGGGGCACTTCAATTTCTGATTTGCAATGTTCAAGTTGTAGATGTTTTGCTGTTGTTGATAGGGAATATTATGCAAACGTCATAGTAGAGGAAGCTCACACAGTAAATAATCCGACCACAATCCGACATGTCGCACACATTATTATCGACGACCTCTGTGGCTCAGTGGATAGCACGTTGGTAGCTTAAGCTGGAGGTCGCGGGTTCGAATCCCGCCGACGGAACAAAAAGTTTTCAATGTTCCTGGGTCTTGGATGTGTATTAAATATGTGTATGATATAATAAAAATCTTAAATATATGTATAGTATAAAAGTATTAAATATATTTCCGTTGTCTGGTACCTGTAACACAAGTCCATCAGGTACTTAGCATGGGGCCAGACTGACGTGGTGTGAAGCGTCCATAGATATTATTATCACAATATTGGCAGAAACGTTGTCAAACGTCAAACAAACTTTTTGTTTACTGTCTGTGCTGGTGCTGCCTCTAGCGTGACAACTTTGAACTATGTTTTATTATTGTAAAGATTTAGGGCCTGTTTCAGCACTTCCTTATAAAGTGCCGGATAGGCTGTCCACAACTTTTTAGACAGATTCTCCATACACTATCTATCAAGTTAAGTGGTAATTAGCCTATCCGGTACTTATCAGGAAGTAGTGAACCAGGCCCTTAAGATAGTAATTAGATTTTAAATTGCATAAGTGAATAGGCATAAAACTACTCAAATAAAATTTATCTCATTGCTGGTTGGAGCCCTACCTGATTTTTAGCCTCGGGGTCCTTATAGTTACCTAGCTACGCCACTGCATAGTCGTTATATCCCGATAGTATATGGGAAATAGTAAAACCCCTCATTGATTTAAAGGATAGCATTCAGGATTTTGAATTGCTTATTAAAAACAAATCTATCTATCTGTCTGTCAGTATTTTAAGTAGAACCGTTTCACTCTAAAACTGCTCAATCAATAATTTTAATGTAATTTGACGCACTAACCTCACGAACTACAGGACCGACTTTTATGTACAGTTATAGAGAGAGGTTTTATGTACAGATATATAGAGAGAGGGAAGGTCAATATAGGCTACTTTTGTAACAAAATGTACGGTTCCGAGGAATCCCGTATGTACGCAGGCGGAGTCTAGTAGTTAATATCTTGTCAGTCATATTTAAATCTGCAATACACCGCGGCACGCAAGTGCAATATCTTGTAAAACCTCAAGTCGCTTCTGCATTTAAAATTGTTTCATAAACAATGTCAAAGTTTCATCAATAAAGTATCAGCTTTATAGGTATCGTGTTCAAAGACGATTTTCCGCGAAGAGCGTTTTAATTTCTACAATAAATTGTAACTTTGCGAGAAGGAATTTTAGAACGCTTTATAAAAACGGTACAGAGAGGTTTTTTTACACATTTTCTAACTCCTGCTTGCTTATAAGTTCCTACTAACTTACTACTTACCAACTTACTTATCAACTATATACTTACCAATACCTTAACACTGCTTTAGGTTTTCCTAAGGTTTTTCTTATAATATTACATTTTTTACCTGACTTTTTAGTGTAGTAGTGTAACCAATACCTAAAGTTAGATGATCTTAGTCAAGTTATTTACTACCTCATGACTGAAAAAAAAACTGTCAAAATCTGATTTCTTTAGTTTCGTGTAGTCGGTTAAAACGAGCACTCAGCCATCTTAAAACTATTTTATAGCGGAATAAAAGTTAGTAAAGTTTTACATATTTTCAGAACTCTTAAAAAGTTACCCTTTTAAGTTGAGAGCGAAGTTTTCGTATGACAATATGGCGAAGTTTTTTTCCGTATTTTCCTGTTTATTATACAGGTTTTGCACAAGTTTCAAATGGATTTTTAAAACCGGAGGGACCAACATTAGAATACAAATATCTAATAATAAGTGAAACCGTCTCGCGAAATACATCACGCGGTAACCGTACATTTTTCCGGGATAAAAATTGTCCAATGTCCTTTATTGGGACTCAAAGATCCAACATAGTATGTCCAAATTGAATTATGACGAATATTTTGTGCTAAGTTGATGATGATACAATTTACAACCAAAATATCATAAGCATGCGAGAGATTAAATTATAATTATTGTTTAACTACAATAACGATGTAATACCTATTCTGTTATGTTAGCCTCGTAAATTGGGGTTTTGTTGCTATAGGCCCTTTTGCTTGGAGGCAAATTAAAAGAATTGGATTACTGGATATAGGTATAACAAAAAAATATTTAAAAATAATCCATACTAATATAATAAATACGAAAGTGTGTTTATCTGTTTGTCTGTTACTTTTTCACGCTTAACTCACCGAACCGATTTTCCTGAAATTGCATTTTGTAAAATTTGTGCACTCTTGTAGGGCGAGTAAATTAAACACAGAATAGTGTATCTGCACTAAGCACTACCACTCCGGCTGGTGGTTGATCAAGAAGAGAGGCTCGCTCTGCCCATCATGGTCGCGCACCAACCTCCTGATATCATCCCCACTAGCCACTACCAGTGGGCGTGCCTATAATATTTATTTATCAATATACTACAGATATACTTTGACTCCCGGGGAGACAAAGTATATCTGCAGCTGTAGGGACATAGGATACATTTTAACCGACTTCAAAAAAAGGAGGTTATCAATTCGACGCGTATACGTATGTAATATTTATAGAACTGCCTAGCTGTTTTGTATATGTTAGTCTAGATCAATGTCTGAACAAATGTGCTGAATTTATATTATTAAAATTATTAGTGTATGTATGTATGTATTTATGTTTTATGTTTGTGTTCGCATATCTCCGGAACTACAAGTCCGATTTGAGTAATTTTTTTTGTTGTTCTAGGTATTGTTTAACTTAGGGAATACTGCAAGTTTCATCAAAATCGGTCCATTAGTTTTTGAGATATGTAATTTTGAGTCTCAATTACGTACAATTTTGAAGTCGGTTTTATCTTTTTAAAATAATATTATATTCCAAAAAGTGTACCGTTCCTGGGAATCCTGGGCAACAAACGAATTTATGTGCAACAGAATTATTGCGGTCATTCAGTTAATTATTTACCATTTTTAACCCAAAACCGTGCTAGTTAATCATAATAATATTGATCATTTTTAGCCCCAAAGACAAAATCACGTTAAACTAACATTACCACATCAGTAAACAAAACTCATATTATATATCCTAAACCTAACGTAATTTATCGCTTTGTCTGTTTGTCCAATAATGGCTGCGAAATGAGCTAAACACTCGATATATTACAATCGAACATGGACATTAAACGATAGATATCTATGGAATGAAATCTATCTACTTGTCTTTCTTTTACCTTTTCAATCCCAAACTGCTGAAAAGATTTTGCTAAAATTTCGTATTGAGATACATTGAGTCCCGGGAAAGGACAAAGTATCCTTTTTATAAATGCAAAAGTGTGTCTGACTGATACCTCTTCACGCTCAAACTGCTAAACCGATTTTGTTGAAGTTTGGTATGGAGATACTTTGAGTCCCGAGAATGGACATAGGATACTTTTTATCCTGGAAAAATGTACGGTTCCCGCGCAATAAACGAGTTTTGGCGAAACGAGCGTCATCGGGTTACTTTTTATCCCTTTCAGTAAACACTCTAAGGGCCTGTTTTACCACTTCCTGATAAGTGCCGGATAGGCTATCCACCACTTAACTTGGCAGATAAAGTATGGTGAATCTATCAAAAAAGTCGTGGATAGCCTATCACTTTATCAAGAAGTGGTTAAACTAAGTGTAATTTCATATTGGAATGTGACAAGACGATGCGATCTTAAAAAGCTTTTAGAACGAGAAAATGCGGAACCCTATAAAGCAGCCTGTCACTCCTCTATACGTATGTAGAACTCTATTTCTTGCTTTGTATTGTCCCATTCGTGCCAATGTCTCAAAAAACCTTCAAGAAGAGAGCGTATTCCCTTTAAAGGCCGGCAACACACCTGCAGCTCTTCTGATGTTGCGAGTGTCCATGGGCGACGGTAGTTGTGTGGGGATAAGGCGTGGAGGCCCAAAGGAAGATCTTCCGACTGAGCGAGGTGCTATGCCCGGTCAGGCCGGAGCCCACGTGATACATCTCAGCTGTCGTATATATACCGCCGCGCTCAGAAAACTTCGATAGCGCGATGCAGGAATGTTAGGCGAATGTGGGTACCGCCACAGTTGCTTTCCATCAGGTGACCGGTTTGCTCGTTTGCCCCCTTATAAAAAAACTAATGTAGACCACATCTAGTGTACTCTCTGTATACACATACAGTATGTATGTATGTATCATGTATCATTTCGGTTTGGCAATTTAGTGTTCGATCGTTGAGACTAATTGGACCGATTTTAATGTAAATGATACCGCCCGCCTGTCACACCGATACGAACGAGTTAGACTCATAAAGTTAATAAACCTAGCGGAATAGAGCAACAATCTCGAGCTGTCAAACATAACGGAAATTGGTTTTCATCTGTGTGTAAAAATATGTGTACGTATACACTTACACAGGCATGATTGAACATGAATTCTATGAGATTAAATTGTCAACGTGCTGATACGTGTCGACTGGACGTCAAAAAAAGAGTTCTGCTGTCATGTGTCACACGTCCCTTTTTACCACGCAGTGTTACTGATAGTGACATCTCGCTTGCTCAGGCCTTTGTTTCTCTATTCCGCTAGGTATATTAACTTTACGGTTAGACTACTAATTTTGTACATGCAGCAGTATGTACGTTTGTCACCTCTACTTATGTTATATTGTTGTGACATGTCATTTTAAAATTTCACGCAGAAATCAGTTTATTGCACGATAACCAATTACCCTACAATTTTTTGAGATCAAATGTATTCTATGTCAGGACGCGGGACTCAAAGTAACTCTATACCAAACAGCTAAATCGATTCAGCAAGCGAAAAGAGGACAACACTTTTATAGATAACGAGCTTTTGCCCGCGGCTTCGCTCGCGTTAAGAAGTATTATTCTATACAAACTTTCATCCCCTATTTGAACCCCTTGGGGTGAGAATTTATCAAAATCCTTTCTTAGCGGATGCCTACGTCATAACATCTACCTGCATGCCAAATTTCAGCCCGATCCGTCCAGTGGTTTGGGCTGTGCGTTGATAGATCACCATGTCAGTCAGTCACCTTTAAGTTTTATCTATATAGATATAAAGATATAATATATCCATGCTAACATATTTTGTTCATTTGGCGGTCCTTTTCAATTTAAATATGGTGTGTACTCAAGGTTTCAGGACAGGACATAGATTAGTATTGGCCCTAAAAATCTATGGTTCCCAATATCAAATAGCGATAAGCCAATTTCTGAAATATAAACCAATAATTCCTATTTACTGTATCTAAATTGATAAAAATACTGTCAGAGTGGGAAAGCTTTTACAAAGTTACTTGTCACTCCGTCTAGCACTAAACAATTCACAGCATCTATTTTTATTATTAGCTTTTATATTGACAGACAGACAGACGGATACATTGATTTAGTTATTTCTGTCTCCATCAGAATCAATTTATCAACTTATCTTTTATTAAATAAATTTACAGTGAAGGAAAATCTTTTGTAAGAAATTCTTATAAGATAAGTAGATGAAGCCCGCAAGTCCGTTGCACTAAAATTAGTTTATCGCGCGGTAACCGTACATTTTTCCGGGATAAATGTATCCTATGTCCTTTCTCGGGGCTTAAAGTACCTCCATGGCAAATTTCAGCAAAATCGGTTCAGTGGTTTTGGCGTGAAAAGGTTGAAGACAGACACACTTTCGCATTTATAATATTAGTATGATAATATTACCAGGAGATCATAACCATAAGTTGGACCATAAACAAAACATGAATATTTACAGCCACATTAAAACATTTTATATCGCGCATATGGGTATGAAAATTTTAATATCTTGTAAAGCTTACTTTAATGGTTTGTTTAAAGGTTGCTGTTATGATATTAACATTCGTTTTGTTTTTAAGGCGAGGCCAGTTCGAAAAGACTGATTTTTAAGCTTCCAGACTGGAGAAATTATGTGGAATTCTCTTACACCAAAATTGACGGAGACTTAGAAACGAGTAACGAGATATCCACGAGATATCTCGTTGGCGTATGCTAGGGGGATGGAGGTCGGTCCACACATTGCATTTTTTATATAAAACTAGAGGGCAAACGAGCAAACAGGTCACCTGATAGGGCAACCGTCGCCCATAGACACTCGGAAAGAGCTGCAGGTGTATTGCTGGCCTAAAGTAGCTGCAATATTTTCACAGTTTTTGACATTTAAGTATCCTAACTTACTTCTAATAATGAACTTCAAAATTACAAAGTTTCATACCAATCAGTTGAGTACTTTTCTTATAACAAACAATTTATAAGAAAATTTTAAATTCACATCCATATTAGTATAGTAACTAACATCATCTGTATCTCTGCTCCCCTGGTAGCTATCCAGACTATCCAGTTCAAACGATATAACCCCCTGGGACGCTAGTTTCCTAGAATTGCTCCATCAGAAACGCTTCACTGGTTATGCGTTCCTGTTAATCGATTGACTAATGGTGATTGAGAAAGCTAGTAAGTAGCATGAGCTACCATGGGCTCATGGAAAACCGGCGTGAAATTACGCTTGGTGATAGCTCGCGCATTTTAAAGAACTACATGACGAATGTATTCTAATTTCTATGTCCTTTCTTGAGACTCAAAGTAATTCCATACCAAAGGACTATGGGAAGAAACGTCCCCACCAACCAACAGATTAGAAACAGGTGTCATTCGAAAGATCTACTAGACAGACAGACAGACAGACAGACAGACAGACAGACAGACATGACGAATCTATAAGGGTTCCTTTTTTGCCAATAAAATAAACACAATTTTTTTGGCGAAAACTTTATTTCATAAATAAACCCAATTGATTTTGTAACTTTTGTAACTGACCCAGGTGCATAAGACTTTTCTGGGTCCCAGTGAACAAATCAAGACACATCCCATGCCTGTTGAAGGGTGGGGACGGGGTCCATACAAAATCCCGCAAGGTCCTTTCTATAAAATCGGTTCAGCGGTTTAGGCGTTACAGCTAGACAGAAACACTTTCGCATTCTTAACGTCATGGCTTCTCTCATGACGTATTAGCTTAGATGTATTATTATAATAAGTTATAACATGACTCACAAATTTTCGTTGTATTATTACAAGTTATAACGCCGTAAGTAGCAAAACCACCTCTTCAGAGCCCATGTTACCCTGGTACACGTGAAACAATTTTGTAGTTAATTAGAAAAGTTTTTGGCAGAATACTCCTCCGGGTCTTTTTGCTTACTTGGCTTAGAACACCTAAATGAGAGATTTCGAAGAGAAGTATGTATGATAGAATGCGGTACTTGCTTTATATGTATAATATTATACAGAATAGACCGTGGAAGCTATGACGTCACAAAATGGCGGATTTTGACATTTGGGTAAAAACAAACACAAAAAATGTATGAAAATTTACATTTTGAATAAATTATCGAGTGTTTGCATTAGTTTTCAAGATATATAAAGCCGTATTGTTTTGCTCCCGGTTGTAACAATGTCTCCAGAAGTGAAACCTGCAGGTTTTTTTAGATTTCCTACTAGCTCACAATCACAGCCATTATTAAACACAGAACACTATCTACTATATAGTTCGTATATATACTCAACAAATTAATAAAATATGATGCTAAAAGCCTCCCAAAACACTAAAAACAATAATACTACCTAGCGAAAACGGTTTGTTTTTACCCAAACGTCAAGCTCCGCCATTTTTGTGACGTCACACTTCCACGGTCTATACAGCATGACTGGTGAGTCAATACCGATATTTAAGGAGAGTATTCAGTACTCGATTCTCATTATAAATATGTAATAAAATTAGGTTCTTAATTTGTTTTTGAATTTCCCAAAAATTAATGAATCATGGATACTAAGTAAATTACGCGGCTAGGCAAGTAGGCATACTATGCGGCCGGTGCAGAGGCGTGCGCTACCAAAGAAACACCACACAACTACCCCTCCCGCTCGCGGTGTCCATGCGTTGGGTAAATAATTATTTAACTTTAAGCTACATTTACTCAGTGATCAATTTATATTATTTTTGTATATTATTTTTTTCCAACTAATATAATAGCCAAATATCACGTCCTCAAGTATTGAACATGTCTCACCAGTCACGCAGTATATGCTAGATCCATACGAGTAGTGTTTTCAAAACACGATGCAATATATTTTTCTCGATGGAAAAAAATCACAAAAAGACCTCTAAAAAAAATCTTAAAATGCTCGGTATATATAGTAAATTGCATTTAATTTATGGATAATATTTGGCTACCAGTGTACCACAGCTATAGTGTTTTATTTTTTTAAATAAATCCTTAATTAGCAATAATCAAGTATTTTCCAGTATCAGAGTAGACTAACGGCCGTTCCCAATATTTGATCTATCTCTGGTTTTGTCCTACTAGAGATTGGAATAGCTCTCATTAGACATTAGAGACATAATATATTTTATGTCAATTCAATGTCAGCTGCGATCGGTCGTATGTCAAACTAGAGATAGATTGAATATTGGGGAACGGCCGTTAGCTTACGTGCGTGTGCGTTTTAAATGTATGCAAGTGTCGGTCAATTTCGATTAGCTCTTCTAAGCCCTTAAGTTGCATGTATATCGAACTCAATCTATTCTTATTTCATACTAGCTGACCCGACAGACGTTATCCTGTCTTAACGATGATTATTTAATTCGAATTGGTATAATTAAGAAAAAAATAGATTAAAATTAGTATCTCCATGCCAAAATTTCATCAAAATAGATTAAATAGTTTAGGCGAAAATCATAAAAGTTCATTGTGCGGAAACCGTACATTATCCGAGACCAAAAGTATCCCTTGTCCTTTCCCGAGACTCAAAGTATCTCCATACCAAAATTCATCAAAATCGATTGAATAGCTTACGCGGTATATTGTGCAGTAACTGTACATTGTTCCGGGATAAAATGTATCCCATATCCTTCTCCGGGACTCAAAGTATCTCTATACCAAATTTCAGCAAAATCGGTCCAGCCGTTTACGCGTGATGACGTAACCAAGGGAAATATGGATTCATTTTTATTTATTTACTAGCTGTCCCGGCAAACATTGTTTTGCCATTTAAAGTATTTCTACTTCATCAGTTGATACAAAATCTTACCCCCTCTTTTGTCCCCATAGAGGGGTGGGGGGGAAAATGTTATACACCAGGTGTTAAGTTGGAAAACACAGTTAATAATATGAAGTAAGTCAAAAAAAAAGTTGATACAAAATCTGACCCCCTATTTGGTCCCCTTGGAGGGGGTGGTAGGGGGGGATTTTTATACACCTGCCGGCCTGCATACGCCAACGAGATATCTCACTCTCGAGATAATTAAAAACTACTCGTCTCATAATGTCAAAATCTCGACATTATCTCGACAAAACTCTATAAAAATGTATTATTTCGATGATAGATCTACGAGAGAAAAAAATGTTTGTCATGCTAGTATCAATAGAGATGAAGATACAAACTATCAAACATCGAGAAACATGTAGAGAGAGATATCTCGTTGGTGTATGCTAGGCCGGCAGATGTTGAGTTGCGACTTGCGAGAAGAATAATATATCTGCGAAAACAGTATGCAAATCAGATCAGTGTTTTCGTGTTAAAGAAAAAAGTTTGATGCAAAATCTGACCCCCTCTTTTGCGCCCTTAGAGGGGTGGGGGGAATTTTTTTTATACGCCAGATGTTAAGTTGGAAGAAGACCAATATATCTGCGAAAACCGCATTCAAATCGGATCAGTAGTTTTCGTGTGATAGTGGAACAAACATACAGACAGACAGACAGACAGACAAAAAACTAACCACATTTTTGGCTTCTATAGCGATATAGTGACACCCCCCGCTTATTATTTTTTGAATATCTCTAATGTACAGAATTCACATTTCTACAGTTTTATTTTATGTATAGATATAGATATGACACACGAGACTAGAATTATATACGTCCGCCCGAACGCGCGGTTTGGCCGCTACATCGCGAGATTTATTTAAATAGCGGAAAGCAAACTTATAAGGAACGTATTATAACAACACGACTCACGCTTGACGCTTTTTGCCGATGTAAATGAAATCAATTTAAGACAAGTCCGTCGCAGCTGTCGGCCCGCGGGGACCGTGCATTTTATTAACCGGCTATCCCATTAACGGACTTATTGGATTCGTTGAAAATATCCGACTTAGTTAGATTTCGATTTAGTCGACTGTAATTCGTATTATCCATATTAATATTATAAAAGTGTCTGTCTGTCTATAATTTGAAGTTTGATATTTCTTAAGCAGCTGAACCGATTTATTTTGATTTTGGCATGTAATAGAGCTATTTAGACGAAAAAGGACATAGGGGGGGTTTTGTTGTGGAATAACGGTTACCGCGAAATATACAGCATGACTGGTGAGTCAATACCGATATTTAAGGAGAGTATTCAGTACTCGATTCTCATTATAAATATGTAATAAAATTAGGTTCTTAATTTTTTTCGAATTTCCCAAAAATTAATGAATCATGGATACTAAGTAAATTACGCGGCTAGGCAAGTAGGCATACTATGCGGCCGGTGCAGAGGCGTGCGCTACCAAAGAAACACTACACAACTACCCCTCCCGCTCGCGGTGTCCATGCGTTGGGTAAATAATTATTTAACTTTAAGCTACATTTACTCAGTGATCAATTGATATTATTTTTTTTATATTATTTTTTTCCAACTAATATAATAGCCAAATATCACGTCCTTAAGTATTGAACATGTCTCACCAGTCACGCAGTATAAACAAGTTTTATAAGCACCCATCTTTTCATTCATTTTATTCTGTTTTTGGTATTAATTGTTGTTATAGCGGCAACAGAAATATACTTGCAAATCTGTGAAAATTTCAGATGTCTAGCTACAGAGGTTCGTGAAATACAGCTTGGAGACAGACAGACAGACAGATATACAGACAGACAAACAGACAGACAGACAGACGGACAGACATCGAAGTCTAAGTAATAAGGTCCCGTAATTACCCTTTGGGTACGGAACCCAGAAAAACACTTTAAAAAGAGGTCCTTTAAATCTTTCATCTTCACAAACAGAATCGTCGACAAACTTACAACATTACTCACCACTATAACCGCGCGAAGGAAAGAGGCGTAACTTAATAAAATAATCGGCCAAGTGCGAGTCGGACTCGCGCACGAAGGGTTCCGTACCATTATAGAGCAAAATTAAACCAAAAATTGTGTTTTTTGTATGGGAGCCTCCCTTAATTTTTTATTTTATTTTATTATTATTATTAAATATTTAAGTACAAGTAAAACTAAGGATTTTGTGGAAAATTCAAGGGCCTGCCTGTTGCTATTATTGATATATAGAGCAAAAAAGGCCAAAAAAATCACGTTTGTTGTATGGGAGCCCCCCTCAAATATTAATTTTATTTTGCTTTTAGTATTTGTTGTTATACTTGTTATAGCGGCAACGGATATACACAATCTGTGAAAATTTCAACTCTCTAGCTATTACCGTTCTTGAGTTACAGCCTGGAGACAGACAGACGGACAGACGGACAGACGGACAGACATCGAAGTCTCATGAATAGGGTCCCGTTTTTACCCTTTGGATACGGAACCCTAAAAACGCTTAAATACCTCAGACGCGACGGGCGGGAGTAAAAAATCTAAAAGTTTTAAAAACGATGCCAACTTTTGTCGCTTTGTCTCCCGGCCGCCATTCACACCGAATTCGAGAAAAAAATAAGTTTCAGTTATATTAAAATTATCGTTAAATTTCTTACTTAAGCATAAAGGATTTAGCTGATTATTTATTAACTTAACTATGTAACAGCTGTTATTGCTCACAATTACGTCGCTAACAAATTCTTTAGGTAATTGCTTGGAAACCTTACATTGTAACGGGATCTATGTGTTTTTAGGGTTCCGTAGCCAAAATGGCAAAAAAGGAACCCTTATAGATTCGTCATGTCTGTCTGTCTGTCTGTCTGTCTGTCTGTCCGTCCGTCTGTCTGTCTGTCTGTCTGTCTGTCTGTCTGTCTGTCTGTCTGTCTGTCTGTCTGTCTGTCTGTCTGTCTGTCTGTCTGTCTGTCTGTCTGTCTGTCTGTCTGTCTGTCTGTCTGTCTGTCTGTCCGTCCGTCCGTATGTCACAGCCACTTTTCTCCGAAACTATTAAAGCTATACTATTGAAACTTGGTAAGTAGATGTAGTCTGTGAACCGCATTAAGATTTTGATGCAAAAATGGAAAAATTATTAAAAATTTTAGGGGTAACCATAGGTACAACTGAAACAAAAAAATTTTTTTTTCATCTAACCTATGCGTGTGAGGTATCTATGGATAAGTCTCCAAAAATCATATTGAGGTTTCTCATATCATTTTTTTCTAACCTGAATAGTTTGCGAGAGAGACTCTTCCAAAGTGGTAAAATGTGTGTCCCCCTCCCTCTAATTTCTAAAGTAGGGGCATGATAATTCTAAAAAAAATATATGATGTAGATTACTATAAAAACTACCAACGAAAATTGGTTTGAACGAGATCTAGCCAGTAGTTTTTTTTATACTTCATAAATGGTAAACCTTAATCTAAATTTCATTAAATCGACTGAAATATAAAAATAAATCAAAAACCTTTTAATTTCATAAAAATAAACCTTATTGCTGCTGCGGAACCCTTCATGGGCGAGTCCAACTCGCACTTGGCCGCTTTTTTTAGATACTTGAGTATCTTGGGATGTATCAATGTCAAATGCTATGAGAATCATTTAAACAATATAAGCGTGAATCACATCATCAGACAGACAGACAGACACACTTTCGCGTTTATAATATGGACAGTATAGACAATATTATATTTCTTAATTGGCTTTTAACTGGAAAAAAGCGTTTATTTTGTTTAAGCCTTTGATATCCGTCCAGAAGTTTTAGCATGGAGTAACAGTTATAAAGATTTTATCTTTTTAATATAGGCTCCTATATAGTACCATTTCGTGTTATTATAACTTAATCTACATAATATTATGAAGGTAAACTAAAACATTTAGGGTTAGGGCTGGTAATAACTTTTAAGTGTGTTATAAAGTCACATAAATTAACGGGTAAAAGTAGATTATGTTATAACTTTAACTGATAAACATTTAATACTGAATGCAACATACAAATGAACATTACATTTCTTAACTTTATTTTTAACTAAATGAGGCTTGCGACTTCGTAACGGCAAAATTCATTATTGCGTTGGAACTGTACATTTTTCCGTAACATAAACTATCCTATGTTCTTCCCCGGGATTCGAAGTATCTCAACAAACATCTAAAAGTCCGTTCTACCGTTTTAGCGAAAAGGAGGAATTTGGACTCTTCAAGTCCAAATCACTGAAACAATTTTGCCCAAATTTGGTTTGGAAATACCTTGAGTCCCGGGAAAGCACATAATATGATACTTAGTAACATGTATGGTTCACGAACTTTGGCGCAAGTTTCAGGCGTCATCTAGTCTTAACTCTTAACAGAGGGACAGAAAGAGTAAAGACAGAGACACCTAAGTATTTATAATATTAGTACGGATTCAAGTCAAATGTTACAGTTCGGTGTGACAGCGCTTTCTTAAACAATAACGCCGACTTTTCCATTCGGAATCACTTAACTCCATAATGACGCTGATTAAGCTTGATTGGGCCATTGTCGTGGTTTGTGATGTTTTAATGGTTAAAAGTTGTAATAATAACTAGATGGCGCTTAAAGTCGTTTATGGAGCGGGAACCGTACATTTTTCTCAGAAATAACTAAATGTCATGACACCCCCAACTCCGTTGTGCTAAAATTCATGTATCGCTCTGAAACCGTACATTTTTTTTCGGGATAAAAAGTATAATGTTATGTCCTTTCCCGGGAAAAGTATCTCCTAAAAATGTACGGTTCCCACGCGAGTTTTGGCGCAACGGAGTTGCGGGCGTCATCTAGTTTTTATTTTTATTTATTTTTTTATGGAAAATGGGGGCAAACGAGCAAACGGGTCACCTGATGGAAAGCAACTTCCGTCGCCCATGGACACTCGCAGCATCAGAAGAGCTGCAGGTGCGTTGCCGGCCTTTTAAGAGGGAATAGGGTAATAGGGTAGGGGAGGGTAGGGAAGGCAATAAGGGAGGGTAGGGAAGGGAAAAGTGTAGGGGATTGAGCCTCCGGTAAACTTATTCACTCGGCGAAACACAGCGCAAGCGCTGTTTCACGCCGGTTTTCTGTGAGTCCGTGGTATTTCTCCGGTCGAGCCGGCCCATTCGTGCCGAAGCATGGCTCTCCCACGGTTTAAAACAAATTAGCAATGATTTTGTAGCTAATCATGACCAGTGATTTACATAGATCACAGTTAACCGTTTTGGCCGAACTAAACACATTCCAAAATTAACACAACAAAATCAGTGAACGTAACCAAAACCGTAATAGCAGTTAGATTTGATCTCCAGACGGCGGCCAACCAAATATTTATCGGTTAATTAAAATCTCCGAGATAACTGCTCAACTTTAGAGCGCTTTATACAGTCCGATACGATATCGCATCGGCTAAGATGATAGAGAGACGGGAAAAGACATAGGATTGTTTCTGTTGCAGAAAAATGCACTAACTTTGGCGCGACGTAGTTGTGGGCGTCTACATTTACAATCTCTGTGGCTCAGTTGGTGGGCTGTTGGTAGCTCAAGCCGGGGGTCGTGGGGTCGAATCCCGCCGATGGAACAAAAAGTTTTCTGAGTTCCTGGGTCATGGTCATGGATGTGTATTAAATATGTGTATGATATAATAAAAATCTTAAATATATTATGTATAGTATAAAAGTATTAAATATATTTCCGTTGTCTGGTACCCGTAACACAAGTCCTTCAAGTACTTACCACGGGCCAGACTGACGTGGTGTGAAGCTCCATAGATAAAAAATATTACATATTACACATTAAACTCATAATGTCGTTGTCCAATATCGTGTCTGATAACGAAAGCCGTCATAATCGCTTCCAAAATCGTGTAACCGATATCGTATGCTGTGAAAACGCTCTAATCCTTCAGCTATCAGATCGCAGTTAATTTAACTGGTGATTTACATGTAACTTTTTTGTTAAATCTCCGCTTTAACTTTTCAATTTATTCCTTCAACTGTATTAAACTTTTTGCGTACCGTGGCGAAAAGATTCCGAACTCATTTTTGACTGTTGTGTGATTTTCCTTAGCTGTGGCAGAGTTAAAAGAGGTAATGTTATTGACATTGTAAGTACTAATATTTATGTATGTTTATTTAATGGTATCGCCTAAACTACATATTTGATTCCGATGAATGAGATGTCAATGAATATTAATGTTTTAGATTCGTAATCCATACTAAATACTAATATTATAAATACGAAACTGTGTCTGTCTGTTTGTTATCTCTTCACGCCCAGACCACTGCACGGATACTGCTGAAATTTGCCTTAGAAATATTTGGAGTTTCAGGAAAGGACGAAGTATAATTTTTATCCTGGAAAAATGTACGATTTTCGTGCGATAAACTAATTTCTGAGTAATGCAGTAATTGTGAGCATCGACCAATAGTTACATAAATAAAGTCTTAAATCTTAATTCACACTAGCTTATAGAAAACGAAAACTAAGTAAAAAGCACCAACGCTTGTAAAACATTCGTCTCTATCAGAAAAAGACATTTAAGAACAAAGTTAAAATCGTCCATTCATTAAACAAAATCCTCAACGGCAATTAATTTAAGTGAGATCTCGATTTTAATTGTTGCCTTGCAAACAAAAAACGTTGTATTCATTAAAACTGATAACTTTATACAATTAAAACATGTGCGGTCCATTTGCTGACCCCTGCGGCACTCCCAACGCTTTTTTTTCCAACGAAACGTGTTTTTAAACAGTTCACGAACGTTTATTGCACTATAAATGCCACGATACATCATGAATGCAAATTGTAGCAGTAACTTTACACTCCTAATGCAATTTTCTAATAAAAAACCGATTTAAAGTTTTCCATGAAGCATTCGACTAGACTGACCGTCTTAGTACAATGGCGTAGAACTCAATTTCGCGGAGCGGGGAAACGTAATATCTCGGAAAGGGCACAATTCTTGTTTAATTTATTCAAAATTGCACCCCCAGTAAACGCTTTAGAGTATAAATTTGCTTGTATTTGCATGTGATTTGTAACCGAATGATACTTATCTTGAGTTTGTTATAACTCACGTAGCACTTTCAACCTTATTACCTGCAACAATAGGGACATAATTAATGTTTATTATTCATGCACTTTGATGTACAACATTTGTTCCTGCTAAAAGTTTCTAGTACTATAATGAATAACTAGAGTTTATACAAAACAAGTGGATAAATGGCTTTAGTCGCATTATACCCTACCTTGCTTCGCATCTGCAATATATTTATACATCTATACATAATAATATAATAAAACTGTAGAAATGAAAATTCTGTACATTAAAGATATTCAAAAAATAATAAGCGGGGGGTGTTACTAGATCGCTATAGAATCCAAAAATGTGGTTAGTTTTTTGTCTGTCTGTCTGTCTGTCTGTATGTTTGTTCCACTATCACACGAAAACTACTGATCCGATTTGAAAGCGGTTTTCGCAGATATATTCGTCTCCTTCCAACTTAACATCTGGTGTATAAAAAAATTTCCCCCCACCCCTCTGAGGGGACAAAAGAGGGGTCAGATTTTGTATAAAACTTTTTTCTTTAACACGAAAACTACTGATCCGATTTGCATACGGTTTTCGCAGATATATTTGTCTTCTTCCAACTCAACATCTGGGGTCTAAGCTTCAACCTCTAAGGGGACCAAAGAGGGGGTAAGATTTTGTATCAACTGAAGAAGTTGAAATACTTTAAATGGCAAAACAACGTTTGCCGGGTCAACTAGTAATATAATAATAATAATAATATCTATGGATGTTTCACACCACGTCAGTCTGGCCCCGTGGTAAGTACCTGAAGGACTTGTGTTGGTGGACAGGTACCAGACAACGGAGGTATATTTAATACTTTTATACTATACATGGTATATTTAAGATTTTTATTATATCATACACATTACACATCCAGGCCCGGGAACATTGAAAACATATTGTTCCGTCGGCAGGATTGGAACCCGCGACCGCCGGCTTGAGCTACCGACGCGCTCACCACTGAGCCACAGAGGTCATCAATATATAAAATATCAGTATGGATTGTAGTATTGCTATCGTAAGCTTGTATTAAGTCTGGCTAGATTTGGCCACGCGCCAAACATAGGTAGACTAAAATCTATCCATGATAAACCTGAATTCGATAATATACTGGTATCTATTACAGCGATGTAAGCTGCTCTATTATAGTATTAACTGATAAATTATTATGAAAAACTATTCCTATTCATTAAGAATGCTTCAACTTTTTAATTAGCAGGTCGGATGTCTGTCAGTACGAATATCGACGTTAATAACATTAAAATAAGATTCATATTAGCGCGCCTTGTACAGTGGCGGTTACGACGCTCGCCGCGTTTTTGATATGGCGAAAATGTATGAAAAAATTTGAGAAATTTTCTTATTTTTCTTATAACTGGAAAAGTTGTTTATTTTTATATAAAATTTTTAGCGGACTTTATAGAGGACTAAATAAGCAACATTTTTTTTGTATATTTATTTTCCTCAGTTCAGTGTATTTAGATATTAAGGTACCTAATCAGACCCCATTTTTTTCATATTTTGCGATTATTGTGATGGTTAAAACGTATTTTATGTCAAAATTTTGTATGCGGCTATAAAATTTTTATGGTACAGTCGTGGAGATGAATATATTATCTTTCATTTGAAACCAAAATATCCTCGCAGTTTGACTCCTAATTCTTTAATAGAGTACCGGAAAATCGCTGATATTTGTAATAGCGTTCTTAAGTTTCAAAATATTGTTCGACAAAATAAGTTTGAAGATGGTTTCCATATAAAAATATAAACAGTTAGAAATCAGAATAGTCCCACAGGGTTACAGGTAACAGCTACTGAGTATGAACTGCGCACACACTTTGACACTATATCGACTCTATTATTATGTATAATATACTGCCTAACTGTGCGTAGATCTTCTACGTAGCTGGTTTCAATAAAACCGGCCACCGTCACCGAAACCGCCTTAAGAAACCTTGTATGTATATTACAAAAAAAGTGGGTACCAGGAATTCATAACAGGCAAGGATTATGATAATGTATGGTCTTAGCTTGCATATGCAAGACGTGAGAAATACGGGTATACATTTCCTAGCAAAACAAGTAAATTCCAACCCTATTCTCAACAAAATAAGATTTAAATTGGATTCAGCGTTGTATGAAATCAAGAAACTTTTAGTGCAGATTAGTTTGAATCTTGAGATGTACGGAATACGGTTGAAAATGGAGTGACGATAGTTTGACAGTTAAAATTGTATCACATTTACTATAGAAATGGTTCGCTACAATTCTCTGAGAACATACGAGCAGAAACAGATGAAAACGATACTATAGAATAATATTATAGGGAGTAACAAAACTAAGCGATAATACTTTAGGGTGTGTACGTGTTCCTTGTAGAGAGTTCACTGTGAAAGTAGCAGCGCTGAAAGGGCAATTTTTGTAATTTGTATGGGCAAGCACCCCCGCGTACCAATATAAAAGCAAAAAAGAACTACACAGCCTAAGCTCTAAAGTATATTATCACTTTGTTTTTAACCGATTTCCAAAAAGAAGGAGGTTGTATGTTCGGCTTGTATAATATTTTGTACACCCTATATACACAATTCAATCCTTACTAATATTATAAATACGAAAGTGTGTCTGTCTGTTACCTCTTCATGATCAAACCGCTGAACCGATTTTGCTGTAATTTGGTATATAGATAATTTGAGAGCTGGTAAAGGACATAATATAGTTGTTATCCCGGAAAAATGCACGGTCCCTGCGAGTCAAACGAGTTTCGGCACAACTCCGTGTTTGTTGGCAAAACAAAGTTTGCCGGATCTGATTGTAAATGTTTATTTTACTTGATGACGCACCGAAACCGTACATTTTTTAAGTATCTCTATGCTAAATTACATCAAAATCGGTTCAATATTTTAGCGTCACGATGTAACAGACCGACAAACTTTCGCATTTATAATATTAGTAACAATATCGTCCCTAGTATGTTCATTTCATAAAAACGTAGAAAACACCGCGACCCAGTTTTCAACTCGCTATGTAACTTGAACGCCGAGGTAAAGTTATTTTTAACTATTAACTTAACTATAAGTTAGTGGCAACCTGAGAACTCAAAACGTAGTTTTAATTATTTGTTTACTTGATGTTAACAAGTCAACTGTACATTTTGCAATATTGAGTTCAAGTTTTTGCTTTAGTTTATTTAAATATTCTTTCATAGTTTTTCTATTTATCTCTAATCGCAATCTGTTCAGTAGTTTAAGCATGATATGGATGGGTATTGTCGGTAAACATATTTTGATTTGCCTTTGATAACGTGTCCGTTGGATGAAACCGTCCACATACTTTAAATTGACGGACAGAGCATAGGCATTGTATAAAAATGTACGGTTTCTACGCGATTAGATATTATCAGATTTGTTATTTAAGAAAACGACTAGCAACATTAGAAAATATGTTACATGACAAACAGACTTTTGCATTTATAATGGATGGAGAAAGTATTCAAAATGGGAAATGGGACAGAAAATTAAGACACACAAAGACATACAACTTAATGTAATCAAAAGGGGGTAGAAGGGGGTTGAAAGGGGGTAAAACGGGTGGGGGTGAGAAACAATCAACCCCCAAATAATTATCGGAGTCACTGAGCGAAAAATCCCTTAAGGTGGCTTTCCGACCGGGAGCGACTGCGAGCGACCGCGACCAAAAAAAAATCATATAAAATGCTTCTTTAGGCTATTCGTAGGTAGGCTAAGTAGTCGCGTATCAAAATGAGACCTATTATAGCCTAGGTCACGAGAAAACACCATCCTCATCACCTTGATGAGTGGCAGTCTTCCACCGTGCGTTTTTCGCGTAATTTTCTGCCGCGCACTGTAAAACTCTGGAACGAATTGTCACCAGCAGTATTTCCGGACCTAAACGACCTGAAAACCTTCAAGAAGAGAGCGTATTCCCTCTTAAAAGGCCGGCAACGCACCTGCAGCTCTTCTGATGTTGCGAGTGTCCATGGGCGACGATAGTTGCTTCCCATCAGATGACCCGTTTACTCGTTTGCCCCCTAATTTTATATAGTTTTTATATTGTATTTTTGTCAGTTGTGGTCGCTTGCCGCGTCGATCGGAACGATACCTTTACTTAAATCGTTTCTGTGTTTAAATTAATTATTGTCGCAAATTGTTTGAATTGAGGAATTAATGTTTTACAACTTGTGTTTTGTTTTGTGATCCTTTTTTACTCGATTGCGGCGAAACCAAATAATAATAATAATAGCTCCCACACCGGTTTCGGTGACGGTGGCCGGTTTCATTGAAACCAGGCCAGGTACGCAGGAGTATTTTTATAGTGCCCAAGTGTGTGCGCAGTACACAAGAGCACTCTCTATTCCTTTACTCTCGTAACCCAGTGGGACGGCAGACCGACACGACCGGCGAGAGATCAGGCGCAGGACCGACTTTTTACATGCCCATCCGACGCATGGATCATCTTACTTGTCAGACAATCAGGTGATCAGCCTTCATTATCCTAACCAAACTTGGAAATAACATGTTTCCAACGCGGGAATCGAACCCACGACCTCCGAGACCTCAAGAGCCGCGCTCTGTACCACTAGACCACGGAGGCGAAACCAAAAGGAGGGTTGATGAATTTCGTACTTATTATACTAGATAATTACCGCTACTTCGTTGCGCAAAATTTAGTTTATCGCGCGGGAACCGTTCATTTTCCGAGACCTAAAGTATCCTATGTACTTTCTCGGGAGTTTAGTTATCCCCATACCAAATTTCAGCAAAATCGATTTAACGGTTTGGCCGTGAACAGCTGGGTGTTAACAGACACACTTTCGCATTTATAATATTAGTACGGATTAAACCGACACTTAAGGGGCGTTATTTTATTTTTCACCCAAATCTCCACCGTGCAAAATGTAGTAACCCAAAAACTCGTATTTTTTTGTTTCGCGGCTGGCCATGGTAATTTATTCAATCAAGAAGCGTCTACGTGACCGAATCAGAGCGGTTAATAATTCCAAGAGATAAAGAACTCCGCGCCGTGCATGCTAAATATTGACAAAGGACTTGGCCATTTCACACGAAAATTGTACCAAAAATTATTGGTCAAATAGTATAATTTATTGAGACAAACGCAGAATATAGTAAGGGCCTGATTCAACACTTCCTGATAAATGCTGGATAGGTTATCCACCACTTAACTTGACAGATAGAGTATGGAGAATCCGGTCTATCCGGCACTTTATCAGGAAGTGGTGAAACAGGCCTGGGTACATTAACTGGGTATATAACTTTATGCTTGAAACGTATGTGCGGAATTCGTTCCGATCGGAAAAAAGCAAGTGTGTATATCAGCAAGGGTTCACACACACACTTTGTCGGCGCGTGCCGGTGCTGGCCGGGGCGGGTCAGGGCGCAGCGCCACGAAAAATGCGCTATAGGCACTATTGCCGGGTCGGGTCAGATCGCATTTACGGATTTTAGCGCTCACTGAGGCGAGCATGCCGGGGCGTGCCGGGGCGGGTCGGGGCGCAACGCATTGGCGGATTTTCAGTTGAGGGCCGAGGCTTGCCGGGCCGCATCGCATCGCAATCCGCGCGTCGCTTGCCGGGGCGCAGCGTGTCGCATTGACGGAAATCCGCCGAGCAAAAATCCGCGCCGATGCGCCCCGGCACAGTGAGCGATACGCGCATCCGCCTCCATACAAATTGTATAGAGGCCGATTTTTGCGATGCTCCCCGGCACGCTGAGCCCCGACACGGCCCGTCTCAGTGTGCTCACTCCTTTAGAGCATTTTCTACTAATTCCATGCATTCGGATTTCCGAATACGGAAAACTAATTCGGAAATCAAATACGGGACAAATGCGGCCAGGGTATGCAGATACTTTGAGTCCCGGGAAAGGACATAGGATAGTTATTATCCCGGAAAAATGTACCGTTCCCGCGTAATAAACGAATTCTAGCGAAACTAAAATACTGAATCAAATAAGTTTAAAACACAGCACATACAGTGTATAGCAAAATAAGTGGTAATACTTTAGGGTGTGTACGTGTTCCTTGTAGAGAGTTCACTGTGAAAGTAGCAGCATTGAAAGACGACTTTTTTCAATTTTGTTTGGGCAAGGGCCCGAGCGTCACGAGTTTCCCCATACATAAAATTATATAAATATACAAAAGTGAAAAAAAATTATTGGTCTTTCACCCCTGCTACTTTCACAGTGAACCCTTTACAAGGAACACGTAGTACACCCTAAAGTATTATCACTTATTTTTGTTACAGCCTGTGTATGCTAAAATGCTCTGAAGTTCCTTCCATTACCGATATCTGGCTACATTTTTCGAACCGGATCGCACCGATATATCTCCATAAAAGCCGGAATTAGCCGGACCCTGCCAATGACTCCATTATTTAACCGGACTATCGGACTTGGCTACTTTTTACATGCCAAGTTTTAATATTATTAGTCTAGTGACTAAAACTTACTTTAACATAGGTTTTGTGGTTTAAGGTATGGTTTTTGATTTGGATATCGGTTCGATTCCACCATGTTATAAATTTTATTAAGCCTGGGCTACGAGAGCAAAACATAGAGAACTCCTGTATTCTGCGCACACACTTCAGCACCAATTCAGCACTATAAATTACCAGCAGCTAGCCTGATTTTAATGTGGTGTTTGTAAAATATCCATACCAATATTATTGTAAATGCGAAAGTGTGTCTGTCTGTTATCTCTTCACGCTAAAACCTAATATTATGATACTTTTTCTCCCGGAAAAATGAACGGTTTCCGCACCATAATCAAAATTTTTCAAGCATCGTATATAGCAAAACAACGTCTGCCGGTCCTAATAAGCAACTCACTGACTTCTTAGACACCAGGCAATCATAACAAACGAAGCACTTATAAATCTTATTCCCTATAAATCCCCAAATCCCGCGCTCAGAGATAACTCCTATCGGCTCCTGTGATCCTGGTGGGCTTAAGGAACTTCCAACTTTTATATCGACACTATTAGGATATCTTTGCCGCAATAAAGATATTTTCTTACTTGCACACATCCATACTAATAATAATAAATGCGACAGTGTGTCTGTCTGTCTACAACCACTTAACGCCTAAACCTCTCAACCGATTGTTGATGAGATTCGGTATGGATACTTTGAGTCCCGGGAAAGGACACAGGATACTTTTCATCCCAAAAAAATGTACGGTTTCCGCGCGTTAAAGGAATTTTCGTTCGTTCGCCTGTTACTATCAAATCACTAAACCTATTTCGATGTCCTACGTAGAGACTTTGAAGTCCCATTGATGGACATAGGATGCTTAGTATCCTGGAAAAACGTGGGGTTCCCACGATAAACTTATTTAACGAAACAAATTTCATTTCAACCTGCCTGTTTCACCACTTTCTGATAAAGAGTCGAATAGGCTATTCACAGGTTTTTTGACAGATTCTCCATAGGTACTTCATCGTGGTGGATAGTCTATTCGGCACTTATCAGGAAGTGGTGAAACGAGCTCTTATTCATGTTTTTTTCAATCATACTTTTGTGTTTATTATCACAAAGTTTTTCGCCCATACTTTCTGCATCTTATCATAATATTTGACCGACACGGACAAAAGGCATTGTGTTATAAAAATAATGTACCAATCTTCTTTTACAGCATCTGTCACGCAACAAAGTTTTATGGAAGTTTAAGTGACCATGGGTTTTGGATTTTGTAGGATACTCTCTTTTGTGACTTTAAATAAAATTTTACTCTTTTAGTAAGAAAGTATAAAAACTATGCGAAAAAATATATATTTTGTACGAAAAAAAATTATAAAGTTAATTTTAAATACATTAAGGCGGACTTGCGTAGATCTGGGTTAAAAGTTAACTCTGAGTTAAACATCATGTCATCTCTATCACTGATTTGGTGAGTGACAGATATGACATGATGCTTAACTCAGAGTTAACTTTAACTTAGATCTGCGCAAGTGGGCCTAATAATGTTAACTTAACCACACAATATGACACAATCCATGCAAAATAAAAAATATGAAAAACACCTAAATGTGTGAACCGATTTTCATGAAACTTGGCAAGAAAATATTTTGAATTTCGTCAACGGACACAGGATAATTTTTATCCAAAAAAATGCACAGTTCTCGAACAATATCTCTACAAAATTTGCTGCAACGGATTTTCTAGCAAAATCTATTCTGCAACTAAATTATGCATGGGTCCTATACGCTATCTTCAATTAGACGTTCAAAGGAAGCCCATGCTAAGTCGCAGGTCTCTTCCATTGTGAATGTTAATTTACAGAGGGCTTTGCATGAACAATTGATAGCTGCGCATTCGTAACGCCATTGAATATTAAGCTCATAGCCAAAAATACTATAAACTGTCAACGTTAATTTGTGTAGTCTTTTAGATGTTTTTAGCAATTTTACTGATAAATTCATTTTTCACACAGGAACCGTACATCTCGCTGTGATAATAGCTATTATATTATCACATTAAAAAGGTCTTCATGTCGAATTTCATCGAAATCGGTTCAGCAGATTTTAGTCAGAACGTGAAAAGGTCATAAAACTCATAAATAATATATCGCAATGTTTTACCTACTCCCCCTGTTATTTTATCTAATCAGTATTCTACTGACGTTATTAAAATAGCACCAGTACTTTAGACGCTATACGAACTCAAACATACACAAACTGTCACCATACTTTTATCGTTATATATCAATAATGTCTCACAAAGATAAACACATTTTTTTAATCCCTCAGAAACCTAAAAACCGCCTATAAATCGTCCCGAAAAGTCCCGCTAAGTCCCCAACGTGTGCTCACCGAGCGCGGAGGTGCGGAAAAAATGCCGTTAATGCGATAAAGTTGTATCCGAGTTGCCCTTCGCCCTTGGCGTTTGTACATTGTCACCGGGACGTCATCGACAAACATTCAAAGAAAATGCTACTTTATGACCTAAAGTATACACGGCGAATCGAGGCAGTAGCGGTCACTGATCCACTGTCAAAAATTTGTCACATTTCACCGTTTTTCATATAAGCCGCGATAAAAAATAAAGTGACAGATGTTCCTAGTCCAGGGCGATTCCGCATGCTCGATTAGAACTGAGTATGAAGTGAATAGCTTTGAACTCAAAAAAGTTGTAGATTAGAATCATTATAAGAGTTACCAAGAGCTTTTTCAATAAATCTAACATAATCTATATATATGACGGAGTCATAGATGGCGGATCCGTAATCTCGTCATGATCGGCAGCAGGAAAATCAGGTTTCATGTTGAAAAAAAATTAAATTAAGAAATTTAAAAAAACCCCCGCCAAAAAACTTTAAAAAGTAATGAAATAACATTTCCTGACTTTAAGTTTAAATCATTCCTAAGAGTAAAGTAATATTTTAGTCCATAATTGTTGTCAAGGTGTGTCAGGGGACCGCTAAGTAAACTACCACAACAGCGACTTTTGCATTTTGTATCGCCATAATAGTCGCTGATTCTCTCGATTCGGGTCGCTGTGAACAGACCCTTAATTTATATTGTTATGTGAAATCGAACATCTACATTAGCGGTCCCCCGACACACCTTGACAACAATTATGGACTAAAATATTATTTTACTCTTAGGAATGATTTAAACTTAAAGTCAGGAAATGTTATTTCATTACTTTTTAAAGTTTTTTGGCGGGGGTTTTTTTAAATTTCTTAATTTAATTTTATTTTATGCTTTTTAAACTTGTGCAGAATAATTCCTATCAACTGGATCATATCCCATCTATAAAATATGTCCTCTTGGATGAGGCCATCAATATGAGCCCAAACATGAAACCTCCACTTTAGGTTCATACGGAGCTTGGCTCCTATAGAATCCAGGTGATGCTGCAGCAGCAGCATGCAAATATTTACTGTTTATCTACGTCTTACTGGTTGTCGCAATTAAAATGAGCCCAAACACGAAACCTCTGCTCTAAGTTGGTGAGGAGTTGGGTATCCTATTGATTACCAGGTGATGCTGCACCACCAGGTCAACTTTCCAATAATGTGTATATATTCATAAGTGTCTCGAACCAGGATGCAAAATATAAAACCCATCAAACGACTGCAAGTTGCTAATCGTCCTATCACGAACCAGATATACCGTGATATTTCAGCAATGAGCAAGCTGATGATGATGAACTATAGCTAAGAACACTCACCGTCATGTCAGCTTTCAAACAAAAAAAACTAGATCAAAATCGGTCCACCCGTTTGGATGCTACGATGCCACAGACAGACAGACAGACAGACAGACAGACAGACAGACAGACAGACACGTCAAACTTATAACACCCCTCTTTTTGGTCGGGGTTAATCACAAACTCCAACACTTGTTTAACACTGATTTATCATTTGGTGCACAAATCACTTTAATTTAATTGAAACTAAGCGAACCGACAGTTTCGGAGCAAAGTAGTGTTCACTCCTCGACGGTTGCGGCAATACTGCTCAACCAAATGAGAAGTCTCAACCCTCACCACTCCCACTCCGACTCTGTCCACATGCCGCCACCACCACAAGATGTGACGTCACGGTGCTCGCTTAAACTACTTCCTTCCGGTGAATATTAAAATTAATTAAATTA
Organism: Plebejus argus; assembly: GCA_905404155.3. Taxonomy (NCBI): domain Eukaryota; kingdom Metazoa; phylum Arthropoda; class Insecta; order Lepidoptera; family Lycaenidae; genus Plebejus; species Plebejus argus. The sequence goes on along the minus strand of FR989948.1, from coordinate 7,595,142 downwards.
ACATCCGGAACTGAAATCAAATAAGAATCAACATCCGGTAAAATTAATTAAAAATTCCTTCCGGTTAATAAATTAAATCTATGGACTAAATAAAACAAAATATAATCTACGACACGGCCAGCCTGACGAGTCACACGTCCTCGTGATTATCTTCCGTATGGTGTAGATGTTGACTGGGCACGGGTGTTTCGGCCATTACCTGCATCGCACGGCCAGAAGAGAACCGACAACGCAGTGCCACCACTGCGATCACGAAGACGACACAGCGCAGCACACGCTCGAGAACTGCCCGGTATGGGCGGAGCAACGAGCGGTGCTCTGTGCAACCATCGGATACGACCTCAGTCTCCCGGCCATAGTGACGGCTATGGTTCGGTCGAGCCAAGGATATGACGCTATAGCCGACTTCTGCGAGGCCGTCATCTCGCAGAAAGAGGCTGCCGAACGGGAAAGAGAAGCGGACGTGGCCGCAGATCCTATTCGAAGACGGCGCGGAGGGCGCAGGCGCGCCATACACGAACGTCAGCTCCCGCCGTAAACGGGGCTTGGGCGGTGGATTGGGGAATCCGCTGCCCATTGCACGAGCCCTGCCCGGTAGAAGAGCGCCCGGTGCCTCGGGCTGCTCCCCGGAGGTTCAGAAGCTAATAGCTCGCAGCGAAGGAGTCTGTACAAGCAGACACCGCTAACTGGGCTGCCGCAGATATCGCCCCCGTAGGCGGGTCCGGTGGCCCAGCAGCGTAGCGGAGGAAGGAGGCACCGGTGGGTTTTAGTGGGTAAACCCGAGTGTTCCTTCGCAGAACCCGGGGAGTCCCACATATCCCGGCGGCCTTTCCCCCGGGCTGCCGGGAATGCGTAATGCATTTCCCATCGTGAAAAAAAAAGGACATGAAACCTCGGCCAGCCTGATGAGTTTCACAATAATTATTATGTCATGAATTCATCAAAGAAAGGTGCCTTTATTTTACCACAAACTTACAACTTTATTCTAATTTGTGCTTAACAGATCACATATTAAGGCCCGACATCTTTATACCATAATACCAACTATCAATATCAATATAGAGTCCACGACTCTTCAACGATAGTTTCCACAGAAACCCAGATCTGCCACTATACCGTTTGCTGCCCATCGCCCCCTGAATGACTCACTAGTGAATCACAGTTACGACTACAGACAAACAGGTAAGTGTATCACCATGTAGCCAGAATATGTGTCTAACTCTGTAACGAAACACTCGCCTCGACATCTCCGGTATCCGCCACATCATTGTCACTTACATCGGAATCAATAGGAACACTGCATAAAGGCATCTTTCTGAGACGATCATGGGCATACTTATAGGTTCTATTTCCAGCTAAGGATTTTAAGAGAACGATCATTAACTAACACTTCAACAACTTTAAACGGCCCTTTATACTTTGGATCTAGCTTATTCTGATTTCTCTCTTCGTTTTGAAGTAAAAGTAAATCTCCTACATTAAATTTTATTAGCTTTGCCTTATTTTTATCGAACCTAGCTTTATCATAATTAGCTGATTTTGAAATGTTTGCTACCGTATGCTCTCTCACTTCGGCAATGTTAACTTCAGTTTCGTCAATTGTTAACAGATTTAGAGGTCTAGCTACGCGACCTATTAGAAGCTCTAGGGCACTCGCTCCTATGACACGGTGTACAGTGCAATTTAAAGCCAACTGTACTTCCTCTAAAGCCTCTTGAGTATTGCCACGATCTATTCGAAGATTCAACGCACGATAACAAGCCTTTCAGAGTACTCATCACCCGCTCTACTTGTCCATTAGCACGACTCGATTATAATTTGGTTGAAGCCACTGGCACAATCTAGGCAGGTGTAGAAGGATGCCTCTGATAGCCTAGCAATTTGATCACCTATAAGAGGAAGCGGAAACCTATCAAGCACTGTGTTTGAATTTAATTCACGATAGTCTACAACCATACGATTGGTACAGTCTCGTTTCTTCATAACAAGAATAAGGCTCGCGAATGGAGAGTGGCTTGGACGAATAATATTGGCTTCAAGAAGTTCCTTTACTTTAGAACGTACTACTTCTTTCTCGCTCTGGCTAAGTCTATAGGGTCGACGATAAACGGTTTTATTTGGATCTACAAGTGTGATCTTAAGTTCACCGGAAGTAACTCGGGTTTTTGGTAAGCTATTAATGAAAGCGTAAGAAAATTCAGATAGCAAAGAAATCAACTTGCTTTTATTTTCAATATCGCTATCGATGTCATCCAAATTTGCAAAAGTATTGCTTACTTGTTTACAAAAATTAACCGAGATTGGCTTCGTAATAGTAAGGGAAGAACTAGTCAAACACAGTTGAAAACCTAATTTTAATATTTCGCGGCCAATCATGATGTCATACTTTAAAGAAAAGTCCGGTAAAACATGAAATAAAATTTGCAAATAGTGACCATTAATAATTACGTCGCATAAAATCTGTTCTCTACATTCTGTAAACGAATTACCTATCCCTTTTATACACACCGGCACGTAGGAATGCGTGCCCACTAATTTTTTAGCAACACATTGCTTAACGAGAGAGCATTCGGCACCAGAATCAAAATAAAAATCATACGACTGACCTGACTGTTCTAATTGTCCAACTACACTCGACACTTCACAGCTATCCACGCGCTGCTGGGCCGTCGGATGAGCTACGCCTGCTCTGCCACTTGACATGGGAAGCTCACTCGGCTTGCCGGTGACGCCACGGCGACATTTCGATGCAATGTGTCCATTTTCACCACAACGGTAGCAAATTACTTGCTTGTCATTGTTGATTGCCGTCTGTGTCTGTGCTGCTGACCCGATCGAGGCAGTCTTGCGAACTGCAGAACGATAGTTGACTGCAGCTTTATGACCCAGCTTACCGCAATTATGGCATTTGAATTGGGTACTGGGTTCCATCTTCAAACGTTTTGCATCATGTTTTTCTGCTGCATTTCGAAGAGGGCGCGCCACTGGGAATCAGATCCCACTTCTGATGACGGAGTCATAGATGGCGGATCCGTAATCTCGTCATGATCGGCAGCAGGAAAATCAGGTTTCATGTTGAAAATCACAAACTCCAACACTTGTTTAACACTGATTTATCATTTGGTGCACAAATCACTTTAATTTAATTGAAACTAAGCGAACCGACAGTTTCGGAGCAAAGTAGTGTTCACTCCTCGACGGTTGCGGCAATACTGCTCAACCAAATGAGAAGTCTCAACCCTCACCACTCCCACTCCGACTCTGTCCACATGCCGCCACCACCACAAGATGTGACGTCACGGTGCTCGCTTAAACTACTTCCTTCCGGTGAATATTAAAATTAATTAAATTAACATCCGGAACTCAAATCAAATAAGAATCAACATCCGGTAAAATTAATTAAAAATTCCTTCCGGTTAATAAATTAAATCTATGGACTAAATAAAACAAAATATAATCTACGACATATATATTAAAACTGTAGAAATGTGAATTCTGTACATTAAATATATTCAAAAAATAATAAGCGGGGGGTGTCACTAGATCGCTATAGAAGCCAAAACTAGTTTTTTGTCTGTCTGTCTGTCTGTCTGTCTGTATGTTTGTTCCAGCATCACACGAAAACTACTGATCCGATTTGAATGCGGTTTTCGCAGATAATATATTTGTCTTCTTCCAACTTAACATCTGGTGTATAAAAAAAATTTCCCCCACCCCTCTAAGGGGACAAAAGAGGGGTCAGAATTTGTATCAAACTTTTGTATATAACACGAAAACTACTTTTCCGATTTGCATACGGTTTTCGCAGATATATTTGTCTGCTTCCAACTTAACAAGTGGTGTATAAAATTCCCCTCCCCCACCCCTCTAAGGGGACCAAAAAGGGGGTCAGATTTTGTATCAAACATTTTTCTTGGACTTACTACATATTATTTACTGTGTTTTCCAACTTAACATCTGGTGTATAAACCCCCCCACCCCACCCCTCTTAGGGTCAAAAGAGGGGGTAAGATTTTGTATCAACTGATGAAGTAGAAATACTTTATATGGCAAAACAACGTTTGCCGGGACAGCTAGTATATTATATATTAGTCTATGTGTTAATAAGAGTTTTTTTTTTGTGAAAGTTAACAGAATACAGTGCCAGTTTTTTACATAGCTCCTAGACTAGCAATGTGAATAACCGCTGCTGTCACCTAAATTTATTTTGACTATAGGCTCTTAGGTTTCATTTTCTACCGACATTGGTCTAGCGATCGCCGCCGCTGCTGTGTAGTGGCGTAGAGCAAAATGAAACCTATAGCCTTGGTCATAGAGTGGTATTTTATTTGAATGTTTGCCGGTGACGGCAGCAGTGGACATACTCCCTCGGAAAGGGCCAAAAGGGACGAAGAAGCGATAATAACTTTCGGACAGGAGATTTTACGGGTGTGTACTTCGGTGTATGTGTATTTTGCATACATGGACAAACCATGACACTAATATTATAAATGCGAAATAGTGTCTTTTTTTATATTTTTTTATAAAATATGGGTGCAAACGAGCAAAGGGGTCACCTGATGGAAGGTAACTACCGTAGCCTATGACCACTCGCAACATTAGAAGAGCTACAGGTGCGTTGCCGGCCTTGTCCGTCTGTCATGTTTGTCTGTTACCTGTTCACTCTTAAAGGGCTGAACTGTTTTTGCTGAAATTTAGTAAGGAGACACTTTGAGTCCCGAAAAGGACATAATAATATGATACTTTAGCACAACGAATTTAAGTATCCACTATTCATCTAGTTAAGGACGCTATTACAAATATCAGCGATTTTCCGGTACCCTATTAAAGAATTAGAAGTCAAACTTCGAGGATATTTTGGTTTTAATGAAAGATGATATATTCATCTCCACGACTGTACCATAAAAATTCTATAGCCGCGTACAAAATTTTCACATAAAATACGTTTTAACCATCACAATAATCGCAAAATATGAAAAAATGGGGTCTGATTAGGTACCTTAATATCTAAGTACACTGAACTGAGGAAAATAAATATACAAAAAAATGGTTGCTTATTTAGTCCTCTATAAAGTCCGCTAAAAATTTTATATAAAAAACTTTTCCAGTTATAAGAAAAATAAGAAAATTTCTCAAATTTTTTCATACATTTTCGCCATATCAAGAACGCGGCGAGCATCGTAACCGCCACTGTACAAGGCGCGCTAATATGAATCTTATTTTAATGTTATTAACGTCGATATTCGTACTGACAGACATCCGACCTGCTAATTCTCCGGTTGGAGTATCCTTAATACTAAAATGTTTAACGGTTTCCGCACGAAGGGTAACAAATACACATACTTTCGTATTATAATATTAGTATAGATATTTTAGTATGATTTTCACTCAAAGCGTCTAAACCTATAAGTCCATGCATTACATGAACTTTGAGAATCTGAAAATCACTTATAAACTCCGCGCAAACTTTGCCGTTTGAGAAACTTCTGCTCGGTGAGTGGTTTAAAAAAACCGGCCAAGTGCTAGTTGGACTCGCGCATGACGGGTTCCGTAACGTTGACTAGCTTAGATGATGTTAAATCAAGAAATTTTAAAATAACGCTCGATTTCAAAATTTCGGGATCTGCCGGGCTAGCATACGCCAACGAGATATCTCACTCTCGAGATAATTAAAAACTAATCGTCTCATAATGTCAAAATCTCGACATTATCTCGACAAAACTCTATAAAGTGTGTTATTTCGATGATAGATCTACGTGAGAAAAAATTTGTGTCATGCTAGGGTCAATAGAGATGAAGATACAAACTATCAAACATCGAGAAACATGTAGAGTGAGATATCTCGTTGGCGTATGCTAGCCCGGCAGAACTAAAAATATTGAACCGATAAAATCGTTGTCGTTAAAGTTCCTTACCTACATTAACACTTTCACAGTCCACGGTATCCAAACGGATACAAAAATGTGCTTACCGTGGAGCCCATGTATCCAAAAGGATGCATTGGCACTTAAAAAAAAGCGGCCAAGTGCGAGTTGGACTCGCCCATGAAGGGTTCCGCAGCAGCAATAAGGTTTATTTTTATGAAATTAAAAGGTTTTTGATTTATTTTTACATTTTAGTCGATTTAATGAAATTTAGATTTAGGTTTACCATTTATGACGTATAAAAAAAACGACTGGCTATATCTCGTTCAAACCAATTTTCGTTGGTAGTTTTTATAGTAATCTACATCATACATTTTTTTTAGAATTATCATGCCTCTACTTTAGAAATTAGAGGGGGGGGGACACACATTTTACCACTTTGGAAGAGTCTCTCTCGCAAACTATTCAGGTTAGAAAAAAATGATATGAGAAACCTCAATATGATTTTTGGAGACTTATCCATAAATACCTCACACGCATAGGTTAGATGAAAAATTTTTTTTTTGTTTCAGTTGTACCTATGGGGACCCCTAAAATTTTTAATAATTTTTCCATTTTTGCATCAAAATCTTAATGCGGTTCACAGACTACATCTACTTACCAAGTTTCAATAGTATAGCTCTAATAGATTCGGAGAAAAGTGGCTGTGACATACGGACGGACGGACAGACAGACAGACAGACAGACAGACAGACATGACGAATCTATAAGGGTTTCTTTTTTGCCATTTAGGCTACGGAACCCTAAAAAGCATCTAAGAAAAATAAGAAGCATAGAAGCATACAAAAATTACTTAATAAAATAATAATCCTTAAATATAATCCATTATAAATAAATACTTTACAATGAATATTGGAGTGGAGTCGAGGGGCTAGATATTGTTTTTGTATGGTGGTCTGTGAAAGTGTTTAAAGTAGATAAGCCCAAATATTTCAGCACTAGGTAAGCTGATGATGATGAACTACTGCTCAAAACGCTCTCGATGGTATCAGCTTTCAAACAGGAAAAACTAAATCAAAATCGGTCCACCCGTTTGGATGCTACGATGGCACAGACAGACACATATATACAGAGAAACTTTTAACACCCCTCTTTTTGGTCAAATATGTAGTATGAAAATATACAAAAACTGGCGTATTTACTATGGAAGCCCCCTTAAATATTAATTTTATTTGATTTTTAGTAATTTTTAGCAGTGATAAAAATACATAATTTGTAAAAAAATCAACTGTCTTCAACGGTTCTTTAAATACAGCCTGGAGACAGACATACAGACATCAAATTCTTAATAACAGGGTCCCGTTTTTACCCTTTTCCTACGGAACCCTAAAAAAAACTTAAAAAACCTCGACGTTTTAAAATTTTCAGTTACAGCTCTCAAGAGCTTTGGCATACCGGAAAAGTTCCGAATCAATAAACTTTGGCTAAAGACCGTTTAATTCATCCGCATTACCGGAAGTACACAGGTGCATTGGCTTCCTTTAGCTTTTATTCAATATCCCTTTTAGTCTCCACTTTTTTAATAACCGACATGAAATGAAATGAAATGAAATCTTTTTTTTATTCAAAATAGGTATCATGATACACTTTTTGAACGTCAGAAGTCTACGTTGCCTACCACCGGTTCGGGAACTAACCCGGCGAGAAGAACCGGCGTAAGAAACTCGCAATTAGAATAAGGGCTGATTTTTCAATCGTCAGATAAATTTTACCTCTGGAATAAATTTGGCGTTTTGACAGATTTTATATGAAAAAAATATCAACGTGTCACATTTAATTTTATTCTTTAGTTAAAAGTTATCTGACGATTGAAAAATCGGCCCTAAGAAAATCGCGACAAAAATGTTATCCATACTTAGCATTTAAATGTGAAAGTGTATTTCTCTCTGGCCGTCTGTTACCTCTTCACGCGCAAACCACTTAACCGATTTTCATGAAATTTGGTATGGATATAGTTTGAGTCCTGTGAAAGGACATAGGATAATTTTTATCCCGGAAAAATGTACGGTTCCCGCGTGATAAACGAATTTTGTCGCAACGGAGTTGCGGGCGTCATCTTGTAGTAGAATAGGTGTCTAAAGGTCTGTGGTGTGATTTCAAGCCGACACAATCGCGCCAAAGCTCGTCTCTACTAACATACCAATGATGACAAACACAATCTTATGTTATTAGTATTTTCGGCGCGTATTTATTCAGGTTTTCTACGACGAAGCGAGTGGTCCAAGTTTAAAGAACTTGCGATTAAAAAATTATCGCTATTTTTTTTAAGTTAGTAAGTAGTAGTTAGCTTTTAAGTTCAAACTTCAGTTTAATTTATATTTTCATATCTTTACAGTTTTTTTGACGATATCAAGTTAAGACACATTTGACATATAAGTATTCAAAGTATTAATTTTTTTATCCTCCAACGAAAAAAGAGGGGTGTTATAAGTTTGTTGCATATTGCATAGCTTTTATTACGGGCTTCGAGCGCGGCGAATCAAGAAATTCCGTAACGAAAATAAAACTATCACCAACGGCAACGCCGCACCACTGTGTTAGATGATGCACGGCGCGGCATTGCTGTGCATCATCTAACTTTGCTTCAGTTTGGCAGACTTCAGTACGTTGTTTGTCTAGACGTATGCGAATTATAATTGCATAAGTTGATAAAATAGCTATACTAAAAACTTCAATGTTTGTATGTCTGTCTGTCTCTAGGCTGTATCTTAGAACCGCTCTAGCTAGACTTCTGAAATTTTCATTTTTTTAAACGCTCCCGCCTATGTCCTGCATCCTCGAATTATGTGCTCGCCCTAAGGGTGACAATATACGAGTGTCCGCGGGCCGAGGACAGTGTGGACACCGCGCGCATACAAAATGTGTGTTTGCGCTACGTGGCCGCACCGTCGCGTCGGGGAAATATGTGCTTAGCACAATGTACGGTCGCGGAAAAAAGTGAAAGAGAAAAAAGTCAGTTACTCCAGAACGGCAAATACACACTAATATTATAAATGTGAAAGAGTGTCTGTCTGTCACATCTTCACGCCCAAACCACGAAACCGATTTTGCTGAAATTTGGTATGGAGATACGTTGACTCCCGATCCCGGGAAAGGACATAGGATACTTTTCATTCCGAAAAAACGTACGGTTCCCGCGATTTTTGGCGCAATGGAGTTGCAGGCATCTAGATTACTATCTACATTGTTATATTATGTAAATGCAACAATAAATTTTACAACTCAAATACCAGGGCAGCATAAAACGACAGCAGTAAGCCGCACTGACCTAGATGGACATTACAATGTTGCCAGCTGTGTAAAACTTAGACGAGGTGGGCGAAATTTTAGACACATTGCAACACTGGTTAAAATCAAATTGAAAAAGTCGTCCAACTTCACTACATAGTATGTATAAAAAGTCGCTTTTCGTCGTATGTTCCTAAAATTAAATAAATAAAAAATCATATATTATTTTCACCGTGTTTAAAACTAAGTTAATCATTTATCATTGTAAATGAAAATTCCAGATTTACATACAAAAGCCAAACTCAACGATCAAAGAATAAAGAAAGAAAAATAAAGAAAAAACAACACAAAACACGAAAAAAATAAATTACCAATTCAAATTGCCAAATCTGTCGGGGTGACCCCTTGATATTTTTTCCTCAATTAAATCTGAAGGGTTGAGTCAACTAAATAAACACGTCAGTAATTATCAATATCATTTAAAATATACTAATAATATACAGTGTGTACCAAAAATAAGTGATAATACTTTAGGGTGTGCACGTGTTCCTTGTAGAGAGTCCACTGTGAAAGTAGCAGCGCTGAAAGACCCAATTTTTTTTCACTTTTAGAAGGAACACGTACACACCCTAAAGTATTATCACTTATTTTTGTTACACCCTGTAGATGCGAAAGTGTTATTATAAATATTGTGTCTGTCTGTCTGGCTAGAATTTGGAGCTCATGACTCAAAGTATGTCCATATCGGCAAAATCAGTTCAGCCGCTTGGGCATGAAGAGGTAACAGACAGACAGACACATTTTCGCGTTTATAATATAAGTGTGGATTAACCTTTCAAAACAAAATGCCCGGGACATATTATCATGTATAATTTTTCTACTCTTTTACCCTACTTTAGAAACTTTCCTATAAAATTTCAAAACAATGTCACCCCATAAATTCAGGACTTGTCCTCATTACTTCTACAACATGGTCACATTCAGGACTTATCCTTATCCCCACCCCAGCGTGGTCACCGAACGTTTTTCTCGTAGTTAATTAATAGTTTAACCGACAGTTAAAATTAATTAACACGCAGTTACACGGAAAAGTTTATAATTGGACGTATGTGTTCGAAAAACTTTATAATAGGGAATATAACGCAAAAGTTATAGCAGAGGGTGCTACTGCCCACAACTCCGTTACGCCAAAACTCATTATTCGCGCGGGAACCGTACATTTTCCAGGACAAAAAGTATCCTATATCCTTTCCCCGGACTCGAAGTATCTCCATGCCAAATTTCAGCAAAATCGGTTCGGCTGTTTAAGCGTGAAGAGGTTACAAACAGACACACTTATACATTAATTATCATATTAGTCTCGCGATGTAGCCGCCAAACCGCGCGTTCGGGCGGACGCATATAAATCGAGCCTTAAAAATGTCACCGGATGGCGGATAGGCAATATTTCAAACTGGAACAAAAACCCCTACAAATAGATAACATACTATCGAATACCGCCACGCCAAATCCGCTTTTATTGTGTAGGCTATAAATATCAGGATCGTGTGTATATTTTTAATTATGTACGTCGGTGTTCGTTACAAAATGGTCGTAACTCGGTTAGTGTAGTGACCATGGTGTACGGTGTTTATGGGACATTATTATAATATTATATCACAAAGAAAAATGGGTTATATTCAAACACAAAATTTGTATTTTTATCCTTAAAAAGTATTATAAACTACGGAACCCTAAAAACAGATTATTGTCAGAAATAAAGTATTAAAAAAATTCGTACTTACATGAAAATACTAGAAAATTGTTGACATTAAACACGAAAACGTACCTACCTACATCTTTATCTGGGGGCACGGGAGTGCCCCCGCCAAGATGAGCCAAGCGAAGCGCGCACGGGCACTACCTACCTTTTCTCGAAACGTTTCGTCGTATTTTTGCACCCTCGTAACTTTGGTTTGGATAATGCCAGATAGTTGAAATTTTCAAGATATTATGACATGAGTATAATAATTAAATGCGCAAAGTTTGAATATTGTTACTATTATACTTTAGATTTTATAGGGGTCCAAAAACCCCACAATAATGGACTGACTCACCGATCATCAAAATTGATAGGGTACTTCCTGAAGTCATAGAAAGCTGAAATTTGGTATGCGACATACTATTAGTACAGAAACAACAAAAAAATTATCAAACCCAACCTAACCTATCCCATCCCCTTGATATAGAGAGGGGATGTTAGTATGAGATACCCCCGTTTCTTGTGCTAGATACAAAATTAAAAATAGAGTATAAAATAATTCTTGTGCCAAAAAAATTACGTATTAGACATGAGAGACCATAGACTCACAGAAAACCGGCGTGAAACAGCGCTCTCACAGAAAACCGGCGTGAAACAGCGCTTGCCCTGTGTTTCGCTTAGTGAGTGAGTTAAGCGGAGGCCCAACTACACCCTAAACCTTATTCCCTATCCCTGTTCTCTTCTGCTGATTCCCTTAGCCTATTCCTTCATAAAAAGACCGAAAACGCAATTGCAACACTTCTGATGTTAGTGTCTATAGACGACGGCAGAACTTACTTTCCATCAGGTGACCTGTTTGCTCATTTGTCTCCTAATTTTATATAACAGATCCCCTCTTAAAGGCTGGCAAAACACTTGCAACTTTTCTAATATTGCGAGTGCACATCCTCGTTAATTGCCCCTTAATTTCATAAAAACGTAATAATTATTTATGTGGTAATTTTACCATCATCCAAAGAATCATCCCGTACCTCCTTTTAAATAATATTATATCTATACTAATATTATAAATGCGATTATGCGAATTGTAAGGGGGTGAAAATGCGTAAATTTGTGCAAATAAAGTTAGTTCCAAAAATTCATAATAGATGGCGCCGCGCCGCCGCCGCGCGTCTTCTACATCGCACTATCGCTTACCCAAACGTGTTTCTATAAGAGGTGGTAAGGATAAACAAACCGTTTTCGATTAATTTGATGTTAGTGATGTTACATATATTTGAATTAATATATATTGATTGTATTGAACTAAGAGGAGTTGATGTTCGACTTCGACCCCACTCCCCAGCTGTTAATAACCCCCTATGCAAAATATCTATACATATATAATAAAACTGTAGAAATGAAAATTCTGTACATTAAAGATATTAAAAAAATAATAAGCATGGGGTGTCACTACATCGATCGCTATAGAAGCCAAAAATGTGGTTAGTTTTTTATCTGTCTGTCTGTATGTTTGTTCCACTATCACACGAAAACTACTGATCCGATTTGAATGCGGTTTTCGCAGATATTATTTTTTGTCTTCTTCCAACTTAACATCTGGTGATGCACCCTCATAGCTCTGGTTTGGATAATGCCAAATAGTTGAAATTTTCAAGATAGAATGGCATGAGTATAATGAATAAATGCACAAAGTTTGAATATTATTACTATTATACTTTAGATTTTATAGGGGTCCAAAAAACCCACAATAATGGCACTGACTCACCGATCATCAAAATTGTTAGGGTACTTCCTGAAGTCTTAGAAAGCTGAAATTTGGCATGTAACATAGTTACTATTAGTACAGAAACAACAAAAAAATTATCAAACCCAACCTAGCGATGTAGACGACCAGCAGCGACATCTGTTGTTGACTAGAAGGCATTAACATCTATATCAAACTATTCGTGCAAGTTATACCGCGATGTAGACGACCAGCAGCGACATCTCTTGTTCACTAGAAGGCATTAACATCTATATCAAACTATTCGTGCAAGTTATACCGCGATGTAGACGACTAGCAGCGACATCTCTTGTTGACTAGAGTGCATTACCAACTTTAAGAAACTATAGGGACCGTGCAGAGCGACGACACTGCCACAAGTGGCGAATAGCCGAAACTTTTACGAAAATTTTACTGTCAAGCTCTAGTGAAGCTACTGAAAATTAGAAGATTTCTTAACAAATTCTGAGTATTTTCAAGAATTGAAATGTATTGTTGTTCTAATACATACAAGAAATATAAAGGCAAATCGAACGATGTAAAATTTTACTATTTTTCTGCCAAAATATTCACATGGCTTTGCTTATTGAAAAACGAAAGAAATGGATAAAAGGCGATAAAAATATACGTAAGTATTTAAAAAGTTCCATGAGTGTTATGTGTAGACTGGTAAAAACACTCAATTTTGTAGATTATAACCGTAAATTCATTTTTTATGAACAATATGAACATAACCTATAACCATTGCTTTCTTTCAGTAAACATCCAAACTGGCTTCCATCTTAATTGATATAATACATAGGCGCCGCTCATTTAATTGGCATAAAGTTGCATCAAAAGTAAGGGTAATTTGGAGAAGTCCTGCCAGGAATTCAACACTGAGGATAGTATTGAACTTGAACCATCTTGTCAAAGTGTTGGTTCTCAAAAAGATGATTCTTCAAGTAAGAAAAAGATTAGTAGTGCAGTCTTTGTGTGTTATTTAAAGAATACATACCTAAATGGTGTTTACACTTATGAGATCCAGACTGAAATTAGTTAAAAATAGTGACAGACAAAAGTTGTGAAGATGGTATCGATCGAATCGCAGAAGGTTGAAATAAAAGCATTTATTTTAGTGAACTTGTTTTATTTTATTAATCCACAAGCATTTTCAGTAATTAATATAAGTATTTTTGCATAGCTTCATTATTTTATTGCAATATTTATCAAGTTTTAACTTTCTATGCTGATGGATGCTATTAATTACTTTTTCAGATATTTTCTTAGTTAACTAGATAAGCTTATACATTTTTATTCACTCTTCCATTCTTTGTTTACGGGTAGAAAGTAAAAACCCTTAATATTATATTTAATATTATAAAAATATACTTAATATTATAATTGCGAAAGTGTGTCTGTCTGTTAGCACTTCACGCCCAAACCGCTAATCCAATTTTGCTTAAATTTGGTATGGATTTACTTTGAGCCCCGGGAAAGGACATAGGATACTTTTTATCCCGGGAAACTGTACGGTTCTCGCGCGATAAATGATTTTTGGCGCAACGGAGTTGCGGGCGTCATCTAGTCTTTAACTTTAATATTTCGATCGCGGATTCTTGGAAATCTGTCGTTGTTCTCGCGGCCGCATGTGGCCACTTGGGAGTGTAAGTATTATATCATTTTATAGTGTAAAACATAAAAAAACACTCATAAACTATCCAGGGTCAAGGAGAATGCGGAGTCAAAGTCACTCACAAGTTACGTCTTTTACTCGCATCGTGGCGCTGCTGTCGAATTACGACGCCCTCTATAGTTTCTGCACGGTCCCTATTCGAGGTCAAGCGTCAAGCTATGTAACTGCGATGTAGACGACCAGCAGCGACATCTATTATTATTTAAAGGGAAAAATGGCAAAAAATCACGATAATATTAAATTTATTTTGTTTTTAGTATGTATTTGTTGCTAAGAAATACATAATCGATGAAAATTCCAACTCTCTAGCTTCCTCTACCTATGTATTCAGATACATCCAAGAGACAGATAGACATAGGCATACAGACAGACAGACAGACAGACAGACAGACAGACAGACAGACGGACAGACGGACAGCGGACAGACATCGAAGTCTAATAATAGGGTCCCGTTTTTACCCTTTGATTCCGGAAACCTAAAAATAAGGTGAATGTAAATATATGATAGTCGGTAGGTCACTACAGCCGTTGTAACGTTGCAATTTCTTTGCTATAATTTTTTTTACTTGTATCGTGTTTTTTCTCTATGGCAAACGAACACGACACTTTGATTGTCATTCCCTTGCCAAAAATATGAAAAAAAAAGAAATGTCACTACCTGTCAGTACGTCAATGTCATAAGGACATTGACATTTGAGAAGAGTTATCAGGGAGAGGCATCATTTTGGAGCTGGCTTGTTCTAGATTTTTTCTGAGTCTGCCTGATTTTTAATCTAGATAAATCAGATCTATTCCTTAGATCTCATGGCTTAAAGGCCAAAAATAAATAATAGCGGTAAGTGTCTTATGATGCTGAGATCATATTTTTTCAAATCTGAAGGCTTAGCACATGGTTGATAACATTCGTTGTCCACAGGTGAGGTGGGAAATCGCGTCGACTATGGTTTAGAGTCCTTTTAAAACTCAAATTATGTTGTAGCAGTCGCCGTGGTATGTAAAAGCCATAATTTCCATTTATTCGGTATAGTAGTTGTTAGATGTGTTTTCTCATAGATGTCTTGTCTTTTTCAGATGGGTCTTTAATTCTTACAGCTTACTACATTCTTTTTCTTCAACTTTGGAATATTGTAGCAACAACAATTAAGCATCTCATCATGAAGAAGCTTCTTTGACTATTTTAGAAGTCACAGTTTAGTGTAATGAAACTCATAACGAGGCCCGAATAAAGGTTGTATAAAAAGGATATAAGGTACAATCCTCTGTTTCTTCCCTTCACATAAATCCAGGTCAGTGTCTAAAGATCTAGAGCTGGGAATCTATACGGTAGACGCTCCGACCGCTAACTTTGTTTGCTCTCGGAGCCGCTATCGTGCAGACGACGACCAAGCGAATTAGATTATTAGAGTCATCCTGGATAGTTTAAACTAAATATACGAAATCTTTTAAAACAAGAAATGGGTATAGTAAATTTGATGAATACACGCGAACTGGTAACGCGACCCTGAGAAAATAAAACTTATAGTCTCCAATCAGAATTATATAGTTTATGTTTAAAAAGTTAAGTAAGTGAACCATTTATAGAATCTAAATATTTAACTTTAAATGTGTATTTATATAACTTATTTACTATGTTAATCTTTTGAAATGAACATGAGGTAATATATTGTTGTGAGATTATTTCAGCTTTTCATTTCATTTCCTCTAGTTGTTAAAGCTGGAAAAATATTAGTTTTCACCGTCGCTAGATGCCACTATCTGTTTCACGAACGCGCTATCGACTTCTATTTCTGGCAGCCATAATTAGCGAGGCGGTTCGTTAAAGGCGTACGTAGCACTCTCTGGAGATACTCATTTACAAGGTGTACACCTTGTAAATATTGATTTTAGCAGTATTAAAGCACAACAATGAACAATCCTGCTTGGTAGAAATTGCTGCATAGCAATAAAGCCGCCTTTTGTATTTATTTAATAGTACTTACTAAGTTTGAATTTCTGTATAATACCTATACGTGTGTAAATGCAATAAAGAATTCATTCATTCATTCATTCATTCATTCAACAATCAGCTATAGTGGAATATAATCGCCTAAGAGCGAGGTATCGCCTGGATTTACCTCTGATTTTGAATAGTAAATCATTAAACAAAAAAGGCAAAGATAGAGAGTGGGCTATGAAAAAAGGCATGGCTGATGTACAAGAAATACACCCAAAAAAAAGAAAAGAAAATGAACTAAAAGAAAAAAGCAGCATTTAAACCATCTTACAAAAAGAAATGAAATCCCACCAAAAACATTTTCATGTAAAAATGTTGCCAAGATGAGAATATATAGTTCGTGGTGTCAAAAAGTAGTGAGATATCATGTAGAGCCAAGTTTCTAACCTTACATACTCAGCCCTAAATCTTAAAACCTTAATTTTACACTAAAGCGCGGCAAAATACTTGGTAATAATATAATGTGTCAGCCGTACGAGAAGAATCTAAAAACTCCACACATTAGTCAAAATCGGTGTCTTGGCCATTTTAAAATTCGTCATGCTATTGGGCTTTGAACTTTATATATTACTTTTCTGTTGTACCTAATAACTTTTATTTTAAAATGGCCAGGCCACCGATTTTGACTAATGTGTAGAGTTTTTAGATTCTTCTCGTACGGCTGACACATTATATTATTACCAAGTATTTTGCCGCGCTTTAGTGTAAAATTAAGGTTTTAAGATTTAGGGCTGAGTATGTAAGGTTAGAAACTTGGCTCTACATGATATCTCACTACTTTTTGACACCACGAACTATATATTCTCATCTTGGCAACATTTTTACATGAAAATGTTTTTGGTGGGATCAATTATTGTACTTAAGATTGCTTTTAACATAATAAAGTTTCGTATTATTTTTAACAATAGCCTGCAGGTTCTAATAAGTTACATTTTCGCCGCGCCGCGTTAAAGTAAAAAACCAGGTTGGATATGTTTTAGATTACTTAATAGTTTTTGTCGCATAATTTAAAAATCATAAATGTATTTCATAAAAGCTATGGACAAATTAAAGTATATTGCTTGAACCAATCTATGTACAAATTTTGGATGCTTAAATCACTCTCCTCTCTTGGCAAAATTAGAATCCCTTCTTCTCACAGAATAATCAATCAAAAAGAGGTATTTTTGATTGATTATTTTGTGTTATAAAAGTTCACCAATCGTGTTATGCTATGGGTAATCTAATAAAATGACCTTTAATTTCTTACCTTTATTCATTGCTGAGAAAAATCGATATCGCTACAGCCAAATTATCAAGGCGTCGCCTTAACCGTTACACAATTTGTTACCTACATTATAATTATATGTGAGGAGACAGATAGACTTGGTCGTACCAATGTCAGGCCAATGGCCTCCCTGATTATGATTTATTTATTCAAATTGTTTTTTTGTTCATTCATTCAGTCATTCATTCCGTCATTGATTCATACATTTATTGACTCGTCAATTCATTAATTCATTCAGGACATGTCCTAGCCCCGGGAACCACGTGGTCACCCCAGGCCGGGGTAAGATTGAATGTTTTTCCCTTAACGTATTAATTCGCGCGCTCCGCTCAATTTGGACTTCAGTTGTGCGCTCCCGGACTAAAGGGTTTGTACAGTCAAATTAACGAATAAGCAGGGAATTTCCACGACTGTACAGTCTGTCAAGAGAGTAGCCGCTGAAATGTGTTTTTAATGCTATTATAACATAGTTGATGACACCCGTTGTGCTTGTCGGTCCTGCGTATGATCTCTCACCGGTCGTTCCACTGGGTTTTGAGAATAAGGAGGTAGAAAGAGGGCTCCTCTGTACTGCGCACACACTTGGACACAATAAACCTGCATAACTGTCAAGGTTTCAATAAAACCGGCCACCGTCACCGAAACCGGTGTGATAGTAAAGGTACAAGTTGGAAGCCGGCTATATGAAGCGGCAGCAGACGACGCGACGTCGCGACACTAGTGGTTTCTATGTATTTCTATGATAAGTGTCGCTAGCTTCGTGTCGCTAGCTGCGACACGAAGCTATGAAGATATGCTAAGTGTACAGATACGGTTTTGCTCGACAGTTTTACTCCGGATCGAGCAATAATTACTATGTGGACCGCAAAACTGACAGTTCGAAGGCTCGCGTCGAGCCGCTCGAAGGATTGATGGAACCGGATCGAGCCTGTTTGATGGAATGAAATATATCGATTTAGAAAAACTATGCTGAATGTGTGGACGGAAGCCCGAGCCGCGGGTTTTTCCTGACGTTATTGCTCGATTGAACAAAACCGTATGTGAATACTTAGCAAGAAATTCTGTCGCTGCGGCACGTCGTCTGCGGTTGCTTCATGTCGCCCGCTGCCAACCGGCATCTTAAAACTCGAAACACGACTCCTGCAAGCCTAGTACAATCTAATATCACCACACAACTTCTGCCAGCTTAGTACAATCTAATATCACCAATTCACCACACACTTTCTGCAAGCCTATTACAATCTAATATTATCACCACACAACTTCTGCCAGCTTAGTACAATCTAATATCACCAATTCACCACACACTTTCTGCAAGCCTATTACAATCTAATATCACCACACAACTTCTGCAAGCCTAGTACAATCTAATACATTGATTTTCAAACTAGGGGGCGCGCCCCACTAGGGAGGCGCGAAGACATGATGAGGGGGGCGCGGGCGCCGGTGGCGGTTTTACTCCAGAGTCGATGCCCGCGCATTCCCGCGACGTACGCGAATTGGAAATCTTGTCAAAAACATGCAAGCTCATCCGTCCAACGTCACATTGATTCTTGCTGAAGAGGGCGACTAACCCAAAAAATCAAACATTGTCCTTCTCAATAACTCGATAAATAATATTATACAACATTTTAAAAATCCGCTAGGTCGGTTTCTCAATGATAGAGTTTTTACAATGTGTTAAAATGTTAACTGAGTTTAATGCACGGTTATGGCAATGATGTATGAAAAATTCGTGAAAATTAGATGCATCTTTGCGAATTGCGATTTTTTTCTATCGAAAAAATTTTAAGATATCGTTTTTTTGCTCAGATCGGATTCTTGGAAATATAATGTAGTATTTAGTTTTAGAAAATGAAACAATAATTCGGAGCTTGATTTCAAGTATAACAAAGAATTATAAAATCGTCAATTTTGGGTTAGAAGTAGGTAAGTATGTAAAAACATATTTTTATAATGAAACATCTGAAAATGTATTTTTGGTCTTTATTATTTTATTTTACAATAGCTTGGCGAGCCCACTTGCTACTACTTGCTGGGCCCTGGGCCGAAGGGAGGCGTAAGCACTAAGCATGTTCATTAGGGAGGCGTGATACATATAAGTTTGGGAACCTCTGATCTAATATCACCACACAACTTCTGCAATCCTAGTACTAGCTAATGCATTCGGGGGGTTTATTGGGGCATAATGTTTGGACCAATCTGTAACACAAACCAACAATTAGGCTTTGATTCTCTATTAAGCCTAGGCTTAGCATAGGATATTAGATAGCCTAAGTTAGGTCGTATAATATCGGTTACTATATTATTTTAGGTCATATAGCCATTTACAGTTAATTAGATGCTTTGTTGCGCCAAAGTTTGTTTTCGCGCGGTAACCGTACATTTTTCCGGGATAAAAAGTATCCAATGTCCTTTCCCGGGACTCAAAGTATCTCCACACCAAATTTCAGCAAAATCGGTTCAGCGGCCTGGGCGTAGTGGTAACAGGCAGACAGATAGACAGACACACATACTTTCGCATTTATAATATTAGTATGGAAGTACGATGCCGCGTAGTAAAGATATTTTCTTTATTAATCAAATGAATAAAGTACTATTTTCTCTTCGAGTCACATTAGTGTAAAGTATCAAATTTATTTTTATTAAATGTATCGAAAAGATAATCGTTTGCTGCAGGCATGAGGTACAGTATACCTGTGATATACAGTATACAAACACAAGACTGCTAGAGTTGACGCTAACACACATGAGCGTGATTTCTAATAACTTGAAGTAACAACGCAATGCAGAATTATGTCGCATATAGGTCGATCATCATCTTTGAGTTTTGCGCGATTCATTGCAAATTTATACAGAGTGTATCAAAAATTAGTGTGTGTGTGGTGTTGCAGTGAACTTATGGAACACGTACACACCCTATTATTATCGCTTATTTATTTTTGTTACACACTGTATAATTTCACATTAACCAATCAAAATCACTACTGAATTGATAAAGTCCATTCAAAAAAACTTAGAAAAATGTTACTGCATAGTTAAAATAACAATGCACAAAATATTGTATATTATTTTTGACATTTTATACAAAGTTTTGTTCCCTAATTCGCTGTTATCACTTTAGTTACTCTACTGTATGTTATTACGATATTATGATCGTTCGCTGCAGGCGTCCATATCTATGTGTCAGCATTTTGTAAAGCCTACCTGAATGTCGCATTTTCAACTAAAATATTGGCTTTATTACGTTTAAATGTAAACGTGAGAGAAATTATTTTTAAAGAAGTAGTGATATCAATTTATAAAGTAAATACATTTTAAACTAGACTAGACAATTACTCCTTTGCGCCAAAATTCGTTGATCCCGCGGGAACCGTAGATTTTCCTATCCTATGCCTCCGTTGTCCAGTGGTCTAGAGCGTCGCTCTTGACTCGGAGGTCGTGGGTTCGATTCCCGCGTTGGAAACATGTCATTTCCAAGTTTGGTTAGGACAATGCAGGCCGATCACCTGATTGTCTGACAAATAAGATGATCCATGCGTCGGATGGGCATGTAAAAGTCGGTCCTGCGCCTGATCTCTCGCTGGTCGTGTCGCTCGTATGTCCCACTGGGTTATGAGAGTAAAGGAATAGAGAGTGCTCGTGTACTGCGCACACACCTGGGCACTATAAAATTACTCCTGCGTTGGCCTGGTTTCAATGAAACCGGTCACCGTCACCGAAACCGGTGTGGGGATTTTTATCCTATGTCCTTTCCCACGACTGAAAATATCTCCATACCAAATTCCAGCAAAATTGGTCCAGCGGTGTAGGTGTAAAGATATAATGAACTGACGGACTTTCGCATCAATATTAGTATGGATCAGTGATAATATATAAGTTTGTCTATTCGTCCGCTAAAAAGAAATAATATGTTTGTACAAAAAATCATATTATACGTCCGTTTCACTTATCATCAGGCGAAACTAACGCTTATTTAATTCACTTACTTCACGAAAACAGCGGGATTTGTGGTCCGAGCTCACCAGGTTATCATAAACAGGTAAGAGTTATAATATCTATTTTAATTTTCTTTTAAAATCATTTTGAACCGTATCCTTTTGTAATAGAGTTCAGTTTGTATTGCAGCTAAAACAGAAACAGTTTTAAAATACATTTTGAAACTAAAAGCATTTCTAGTTTTGCATTATTAAATAACACAAAATTGCATATTTCTGTGATTGTTTCGTGGTGAAATAGGGGGTCGCCACGCCAGAGAGAGAGAGAGAGGGAAGAAGAGAGAGAGAGAGAGAGAGAGAGAATTACATTCTTGAAGTAAAACCTTCTTTAGCGGACTTCAAAATTTTTTAAGGATAGGTAAAACTTCAGCTCATAATATCTGAATGATGTCCGCAGCTCCGCTGCGCTAAAATTCGTTTATCGCGCGGGAACCGTACATTTTTCGGGGATAAACCGTAATATGCCCTTTCCCGGGACTCAAAGTGTCCCCATACCAAATTTCAGCTAAATCGGTTCAGGGGTTTGGGCGTGAAGAGGTAACAGACATACACACTTTTATAATATCAGTAATAAGTAATGACTTAATGAGTTATTATAGAATTTAAAACCTTTTAACAAAGAATATAATACTTATCAAGTGCATGCTACCGCTCGGGGCTTGATGAATTAAGAATTATAAGTATTATAACACATAATACTTATTATTATAAATAAAAATTACTGGGTATAAGGTCAGATAAAGTGAGATTACCTTATTTTTTTACCTTTTGTATGGTGCCAGATATTATTATGTAAAATGAAAATTGTGTAAGCTTTATAATAATAATATATTAATATCTATGGACGCTTCACACCACGTCAGTCCGGCCCCATGCTAAGTACCTGATGGACTTGTGTTACAGGTACCAGACAACGGAAATATATTTAATACTTTTATACTATACATATATTTAAGATTTTTATTATATGATAAATATATTTAATACACATCCAAGACCCAGGAACATTGAAAACTTTTTGTTCCGTCGGCGGGATTCGAACCTGCGACCCCCGGCTTAAGCTACCAACGTGCTATCCACTGAGCCACAGAGGTCGTCAAATATGGTACAATTAATTGTGTTAAAAATGTAGTCTTCTTTAAAATGTGTTAAAAAATCAATCTAAAAATACTACCAATCACTTAATAGTGCTCTATAACAGACATTGTAAAAGACGTGCTACTGAATTTTTAAACTGCCCAGAAATAACTAACAGGGTCTTTACCCCTTCAACCCTTAGTCACTAACAAAAATTCAAATAAAATGCGACTTTATGACCTAGGCTGTAGGATTCATTTTCTACCGACATTGGTCTAGCGATTGCCGCCGCTGCTCTGTAGTGGCGTAGAGCAAAATGACACCTATAGCCTAGGTCATAAAGTGGCATTTTATTTGTATTTTTGTCGGTGACGTCGGTGAACAAACGGCCTGGAGGCGAATAGGGGTTAGTTTGGGGGGATAATAGTTCCTAACACCTGTCGTGTTACATGGTATGGAATATTACACTAACTAGTCTATTATGATTTCCTAGTACATTCATACTAATACTAATAGGCCCACTTGCGCCAATCTGGGTTAAAGTTAACTCTGAGTTAAACGGTATCTCTATCACTGACTTGGTGAGTGACAGATATGACATGATGTTTAACTCAGAGTTAACTTTAACCCAGATTGGCGCAAGTGGGCCATAGAGTAGTAATTGATTCCATTATCGTCAAAATCCGTTTAATTCCCAGAAACCGTAATTTTTTCTGGGTCCTTTCCACGGGACTCAATCATGTATCTCCATACCAAATCTCAGCAAAATCGGTTCAGCGGTTTGGGGGTGAAGAGAGACATAATAATATTATATATTATTGCATAATCCATACGTATTAATATTATACATGCGAAAGTCTGTCCGTCCGTCTGTCTGTTGTATGTTAACTTCTTCACGCCTAAGCCGCTGAACCGATATTGCTGAAATTTAGCATGGAGAATATACGTTGAGTCCCGGGAAAGTACATAGGATACTTTTCATCCCGCAAAAATGTACGGTTCCCGCGCGATAAACAAATTTTGGCGCAACGATGTAACGGGCATTATCTAGTAACAAATAAAACTACAAAACCACATCAAAATGGACACAATAAAAAACTTTTTAACCACCAAAGTGTTAGATAACAAATCAGTAACAGAGGACGCTGGCGCCTGTAACTTGATTAACTAACTCGCCTGTAATGTGTACGTGAGGCGGTGGGGCACGTCTGACGTCAGTGGTGCAAGTGATAAGCTGAAGCGGTTTCATATGCGGCAGCGGGCAAGCCATGCATAATTAGTTTAAGATCTGTCGGCACAAGTAGAGGAAATCGTTGCAAGTGTTTTGCACAAATAATAATATTATACAATAGCTGTGACGTCTATTGCGTGGTATAAGTGACAGGCTTTAACGGGCTCATAGGCCGGTAGGTAGAGGAAAAGTTTATGATCGCTCAGCAAAAGTGGAGGTAACCGACGTATTTCTCTTTCTTACAATAAGATAACGCATCGGCTCTATACGAACCGTACAATATTGATGAAGATGTATAAATACGAATAAAGCTGTACAGTGTACTGCTTTTAAAATCACATTGATTGAAAGGTTAGCAAGAACCTAAAAATCTACCAAATTAATGATCCAATAAAGTGTTATTTTTTTACTCGTCGAAGTACGTGACATTTAAATTGGTGGCATAAAGGCCGTCACAGACTTAGCTATAATATATTATTATTATATTAATATACCGTACTAAACACACTGAGACCAGAAATGTATATTATAGCTGAGTGTGTGGTCACGCGAAAATTGTATAGAAAATATATAGTAATATGCCTAGCTATAAACATATTAATATATATTATAGCTAAGTCTGTGACGGCCTTTACAGCTGCCCAAGATATAAGCTTCTTTAATTTAAATTATAATATTCAAACATATTATGGTAGTTACGGTAAATTATAGGTCTACCACAATCTGATGGCAATTTTTGACAGCAGATTTTCAAAAAATATCCTTGATCATTGGATTAATTTTTATATTTGCATGTTTCACACACAAAACAAGCCGCTAAAGAAATAAAAAACGGATGAAAGTGTTTTATTCCTATTACCTCGGTATTGCTAGAGTCAATTTATTTACTCACTTTTTGCCATCAGATTCTGGTAGACCTATAAAAACGCTAACTGCCTCCGCCTACAACTTGCACCACACAGTAATCCCTAAGTTAGATTTAAATTTATATAACTATCAAGTTATGAGGTCCACCCTGGCTTCCATCTTGAGAATATTAATTAAAAATGTTAATGTCTTATCTGGTAATGGATGAGGCAGAGAAATGTACTATCCATACTAATATTATTAATGAGAAAGTGTGTCTGTCTGTCTGTTTGTTACCTATTCTGATCGCTGAACCGATTACGCTGAAATTTAGTATAGGAAAGGACATATTATTGGATACTTTTTATCCCGGAAAATGTATGGTTCACACATGATAAAGTAAAAAAATCTGCGCCACATCGCACGGTTTCAGCTATGCAGGATGTGTACTGTAAGGCCGAAACTTTTATACGTGGGAGAGCCATGCTTCGGCAGGAATGGGCCGGCTCGACCAGAGAAATACCACGTTCTCACAAAAAAATTTTCTCTTTCAGCGCTACTAAACTAGAGTTCACTGAGAAAGTAGCAGCGTTGAAAGGGCATTTTTTTGTACTTTGTAATTTGTATTGGCAAGCGCCCATGAAGTCAAGAAGCTTACCACATACTGCATAGATACCCTACGGTAAATATACACACCCTAAAATATTATTTAGTTTTGTTCCCATACAAATGACAAAAAATTGCTTTTCAGCGCTGATGAATTAGAGTTTACTGTGAAAATAGCAGCGCTGAAAGAGCAATTTTTTGTGATTTGTATGAGCAAATGCCCCAGCGTCATAAATTTTACCATCTACTATACTTAAAGATATAAGGACACGTACACACCCTAAAGTATTATCACTTTAGGGTGTGTATATTTCATTACAGCCTGTAAATTAACAACTCAACATAATATTTCCAACCGAATTATAATCGAGTGAGCCGCAATTATTAAATTCCCGCCACTCTCAACGATATAAGCGAGTAATTTTCATAAACTGTTGTACAAATTTACCCGCACACTCGAAAACGGTTTAAACGGGACACGGGACAAACACGCGCTAATTGGGACATGATATGAAATGGGACACGAGACAAAATGGGACATATTAAGATGATATTAAGGGACATCCATAATTTTCTTACACATAAAAAAGCGGCCAAGTGCGAGTTGGACTCGCCCATGAAGGGTTCCGCAGCAGCAATAAGGTTTATTTTTATGAAATTAAAATGTTTTTGATTTATTTTTATATTTCAGTCGATTTAATGAAATTTAGATTAAGGTTTACCATTTATGACGTACTTATAAAAAAAACTACTGGCTAGATCTCGTTCAAATCAATTTTCGTTGGTAGTTTTTATAGTAATCTAATTCATATATTTTTTTAGAAATATCATGCCCTTACTTTAGAAATTAGAGGGGGGGGGACACATTTTACCACTTTGGAAGAGTCTCTCTCGCAAACTATTCAGGTTAGAAAAAATGATATGAGAAACCTCAATATGATTTTTGGAGACTTATCCATAGATACCCCCACACGCATAGGTTAGATGAAAAAAAATATTTTTTGTTTCAGTTGTAGCTATGTGGACCCCTAAAATTTTTAATAATTTTTCCGTTTTTGCATCAAAATCTAAATGCGGTTCACAGACTACATCTACTTACCAAGTTTCAATAGTATAGCTCTAATTGTTTCGGAGAAAAGTGGCTGTGACATACGGACGGACAGACAGACAGACATGACGAATCTATAAGGGTTCCGTTTTTTGCCATTTTGGCTACGGTACCCTAAAAATGATAATATTTAAAGTATTGTTTGTCTCGCTAAAACAGAACGGCTGAACCGATTTGGCTAATTTTAGTGTTGAAATATTCGTGGAATTCCAGAGGTTTATATAAGGAGGGAAGTGATACGAAGTATAGCGGGTCATCTAGTGAGTTAATATAATGTGAGGACAGACTTGTTTGTCTGTCTGTCTGTTGCGTCACGTCGCAATGTGACCTTACCTTTGGGACACTATTAACTGGGACACAGCACACAATGGGACACCGGGACAGAACGTCATTTGAAACAATACAATTATGAGCTATTGTTTGAACTAATTTCGTGAAAACCGTTTAATATAGCACGTCATCAATACTAATATTATAGACGCGAAAGTATGTCTGTCTGTCTGTTACCTCTACACGCCCAAATCCCTGTGCTCTGTTTCATTTTGTTTATAAGGTTCATGAATCTTGCCCAAACCGCTGAACCGATTTTGCTGGTTATAGATATACTTTGAGTCCCGGGAGAGGTCATAGAATACTTTTTATCCTGCGAAAAATGTACGATTCCCGCGCGATAAAAGAATTTCTGCGTAACGGAGTTACAGACGTCATCTCGTATTCCTAGCTTTGAGGTTAGGAGTGAAGAAAAATCGGCCAAGTGCGAGTCGAACTCGCGCATGAAGGGTTCCGTACCGTTATAGAGCGAAAATAATTATTATTTAATTAATTATTTATTTTATTTTAGTTTAATTATTTAATATTAAAGGATTTTGTGAAAATTTCAAGTGTCTATACGTTGCCATTATGGATTACAAGCCAAAAAGACCAAAAAAATCACATTTGTTGTATGGGAACCCCCCTTAATTATTAACTTTATTTTGTTTTTAGTATTTGTTATTATAGCGGCACCCGAAATACATAATCTGTGTAAATTTCAGAAGTCTAGCTATAGCGGTTCTTGAGTTACAGTCTGGAGACAGTCAGACAGACGGACAGACAGACAGACAGACAGACGGACAGACAGACGGACAGACATCGAAGTCTCAGTAATAGGGTCCGTTTTTACCCTTTGGGTACGGAACCCTAAAAACAGTTTTGTACTACGGGAGGGGCGACAAAAGCGAAAACGAAACAGTTGGGCAAGCATACATTTAGGTGACGCAACGTTAAAGCAAAAAACCGTGTTGGATGTGTTTTAGATTGCTTGTTTTCTATGCGAGGCTGGCCCGGCCTCTCATAGAAAACAAGCAATGGAACAGCAAAATGGTATGACAAAATGGTTTTTGTCGCGTAATTTAAAAACCATAAAATATTTCAAATAAGCTATGGGCAAATTAAAGTGTATGCTTGAAACAATTTATGTACAAATTTTGGAAGCTTATATCACTCTCCTCTGTTGGCAAAATAGCAATCCCTTTTTCTACAGAGGTCTTTTTGATTATTTATTGTGTTATAAAAGTTGACCAATCGTGTTATGCTATGGGTAATTCAAAGACAAAGACAATATGATGAATACTGACAGTGAACTTTAATTTCTTAGCTTTAGTCATTGCTGAGAAAAATCGACATCGCTACTGCAGCCAAATTATCAAGGCGTCACCTTAATGCAGTAGAAAGAAAGGGACATTATATCTTCTCCTACGCCGCGCCACCCATCTGTGACCTCCTACCGTCTTACGAATTTTTGATCAGGTCATATATCCTGACTCCTAAAGCAAGTTTCACATTTTATACCCATCCTAAAAATACACAAAGCAACTAAATAAATTTTTACTTAAATAATATTGTTATGAATGTTCTAAGAAAATTATTTGGCTTTTATTTACTCAGAGTAATATAATATTGTTTTATGTTCATGATAAGAACTCAAGATTCATATTATTATGTTGTTCTAAGAATATTATTAGTTTTCAAGCTACTTAAAATGTATTACGTTTTCATAATAATATTATGCTGTAACGTTCAAGATTAGTTCTTAAGATTTTAACATAATATATTTTGATTATTTACTTTCATGATAAAATGTAAATGTAAGGTGAAAGTAAATAATCGGCCAAGTGCAAGTCTGACTCGCGCACGAAGTGTTCCGCACCGGTATAGAGCGAAAGTAGACAAAAAAATGCGTTTCTTGTATGGGAGCCCCCCTTAATTATTAACTTTATTTTATTTTAAGTATTTGTTGTTATAGCGGCAACAGATATACACAATCTGTGGAAATTTCAGAAGTCTAGCTATTGCGGTTCTTGAATTACAGCCTGGAGACAGACAGACAGACGGACGGACAGACAGACAGACAGACGGACAGACGGACAGACGGACAGACGGACAGACGGACAGACGGACAGACGGACAGACGGACAGTTTCCTGGGACACAAAACATACCAAACAGTATTATAATTGGTTCAGCGGTTTGGGCGTGCAAGTTGCTTTCCATCAGGACACCCATTCGCTCGTTTGAATACTAAAAAACCGGCCAAGTGCGTGTCGGGCCACGTGCAATATAGGGTTCCGTAGTACCGCTAGTATTTGAAAATGTTTGTATAGTCAATGAATGTACATTTATAACATGTTTTACACTACTAACAACATCATCTCAGTTACTTTCAAAGGACTTTGAACGAAAAGTTCCTTTATACTTCGCCGAATACATTTTTTTAGTTGATCGACTATTACTCAATCTTATGAAGTCTTCTTAGGCGTGATAGTTTTCCTTTTAAATTCAGCATATTTCCTACTCCCGTGAATTTTTTCACATATTCAGAAGCAACCGTTTAGCTGGTAGAAGGGGGGGACACTAGACTCTAACGATTTTTTCCACTTTACAACTTAATATTTCACAAATGGATTCCTAAATCGGAAAATGATTTATGAATACTCATAATATTTTTAAAAAACCTATCCAACGACACCCCACACGACGGGGTGGGCCCAAAAAAAAAATTAAACCCCGCTTGATGTGTAGATAAAAAAAATATTTTTTAAATATTTTATGTACCATTTTGTCGGCATTATTAATATGTGTATTCGTGCCAAATTACAGCTTTGTAGGTCCTATAGTCTCTGAGCAAAACCGCGGACAGACAGACAGACGGACAGATGGACAGACGGACAGACGGACGGACAGACCGAAACTATAAGGGTTCCTTGTTGACTACGGAACCCTAAAAAATCAATGAAATATGTATCGTATCTAACACAATTTGTCTCAATCCCTCGCTTTATCGCTTCCTCGGTACCAGGAACACATATCCTTTGTGGTGAGAGTACCGACGAATTTTCTGTCGACTTTCGAGGCGCCGGAGTTCTGGCCGATGGATGTGGTCTACCGGAGGTTCCGGGGGAGACTCCGAAACGAAGCGTCGCGTCGAGTCACGTCGCCGGCAACAAGTGACAGTGTTAGTTTTTAAGTATATATAAAATAATATGTATGTTAGTTTTAAGGTATTTATTAATATAATCAATATGTATGTTAGGTTTAAGGTCTTTGTTTTATGGGCCTCTGATGCCCGAAATAAATGATTTGATTTGATTTGATTTGATAAACATACAGGAGCACCTTACGAAACACCATCACGTAGCAATCTCGTAGCTTATCCGTAGAGGGTCTACGAAGTTACGTAGACCCTCTACGCGGATTAGTTCGTTTGGAGGGCTTAGCGCGACTTTAAACATAGTATGTGTATTGTGTATAGTATACCTAAATGATATATTATAGCATTTGAACGCCTCCGTGGTCTAGTGGTATAGAGCGCGGCTCTTGACTCGGAGGTCGTGGGTTCGATTCCCGCGTTGAAAACATGTTATTTCCAAGTTTGGTTAGGACAATGCAGGCCGATCACGTGATTGTCTGACAAGTAAGATGATCCATGCGTCGGATGGGCATGTAAAAAGTCGGTCCTGCGCCTGATCTCTTGCCGGTCGTGTCGGTCTGCCGTCCCACTGGGTTATGAGAGTAAAGGAATAGAGAGTGCTCTTGTGTACTGCGCACACACTTGGGCACTAAAAAATACTCCTGTGTAGCTGGACTGGTTTCAATGAAACCGGCCACCGTCACCGAAACCGGTGTGGGAGCTATTATTATTATTATAAGAGTACAAAACCTATAGTATGTGTGCAGTATAGTAACAGAATATAGTAGAGTAACTAAGACGCTGAACGCAAAGACAAAATTTACGCGCGTGTGACTTGAGACTTGTTGTGGATATTTTACTAACAAAAACTACGCGTACAAGTATGTACTTGTGGCAATTCGGGTACTGTGCATAGTATTATTTTAAATTTTAGTTGATTCATTAGATAAAATAATATGCAATAGCAGGAAAACGCATTTTTTAAACGTTGGTTAATAACGCTGAATTATGGTAGGGTATAATAAAAACTTTTGTGTAAAAAATAAAAAAAAAACGAATAATAAAAAAATGAGTTGTTGTGCGTCTCTGCAACGCAGATAAGATAAAGCGTTGCGATGTTCCAACGTAAAATACGAGTACCATAAGACGGTCTTAGGGTATTTTATGTTGGAACACCGCAGGTCTTAGTAAGACCTAAATCATCGGGAGCAGTGGTGTCACTGTCAAACCTTGTATTTTTTACAAAATACGTGACGTGATAAACGATTAATTTTTACTTATCATCGCTAAATTTGTATTCATGACTGACAACTCTGTACTCACGACTGATAACTTTGTACTCACGACTGATTAGACGACACGTCGTCTGCTGCCGCTTCATGTAGCCAGCTTCCAACTTGTACCTTTACACTGTACCCGCCAATACTTTTGACTGATAACTGCTATATACAATTGTACTCTCGACTGCCACTCACCTGTCGTGCTCAGGATGGGCGGTATTCAGGCCGGCGGACAGCACATACACGTACCATTTGATACACCTTACTCATGATTTAGCAATGAGCTTATCACCGAATATCTATAATAATTACTACTGACTCATGATTAACGACTTAGTACTCGCGACTGACAACTTTGTACTCGCGACTGGCAATTTTGTACTCGTGACTGATAAATGTGTACCCACGACTGCCCACTCTATACTAGCGACTGCGACTTTGTACTTTCTGACAATTTTGTACTCGTGACTGATAAATGTGTACCCACGACTGCCCACTCTATACTAGCGACTGCGACTTTGTACTTTCGACTGATAACTATATACTATTGTACTCTCGACTACCACTCACCTGTCGTGCTCAGGATGGGCGGTCTTCAGGCCGGCGGACAGCACATACACGCGCCGCTCCGCGCGGTACCACTTGATGCTGTGCATCGCACCGCAGGCTGACGCGCCGGTGCGGCAACGCAGACGCGCGGTCGAACCAACGAGAGCGGACGCATGTTCTGTAGAAGAGAGAGAGGTATGAATTAAAACGTGATTTGACATTAATTGTGGTGGAGTGGTTGAGGATAAGAATGGATGCGTGTTCTGATTTCTGATAGAGAGAGAGAGTTGTACTTATTTGGTTTTGTTACTTAAAAAAACGTTATGCTCAACGGAGAGGAAAGAAAATATCATAGAAATAAAAACATAATATAATACATATTTTTTAAATTATTGTAAAAATTAGGTCTAATCTACACAGATACAAGACAGACCTCAGTGAAGGTCAAAGACTTTTATGGCGTCAAAACGTACGGTTATTTTATAAGTTTTCGTTATATAAGTATGTTTTTGTAACTAAAAATTATAATTTTGTAAACAAAAAATTAAATATAAAACACGACACAAAGTAAAACTAGAAAACAAGAAATGAACAAAAACAGACAAAAACATCATAGATGACACCGTTGCGCCAGAATTTAAAAAATTCCGGGATAAAAAGTATCCTATGTCCTTTCCCGGGACCCAATGTATCTCCAAACCAAATTTCAGCAAAATCGGTCCAGCGGTTTAACCATGAAGAGGTAATAGACAGTCAGACAGACACACTTTCGCATTTGTATTATTAGTATATTAGTGTAGATGTATTTTTAAGAAACCAGTACTTTAAGCTGTAATAATATCCATCAAGTTATTTACTAAAACAAGTTTATAGTGTAAGTCGAGCTGCTACGCCACTTTTCCTCCTAACCCACTTTCCACCGCTCAAGACGAGAGTCTTAATAACTCCTCGACAGTAATGACTTTGTTGAAGTCGAGTTAAAAATATACATTTTACTGTAACTTGTATACTTCGACATGTTTGTAAAGAAATAATCTGATAGTGTATAATTATATCACATAAGTTATAAAACTAATTGAAAAAAATTAGCCAAGTGCGAGTCGGAATCGCCATTTAAGAGCAAAAATAGGCAAAAAATTGTATTTTTGTATGGGAGCCCCCCTTAAATATTAACTTTATAATCAATTATTAAAGTACTAATATCATTAAGTATTTTATGTCTCCATACCTTTGCTTAATCGTTTCAGCGGCTTAGGCGTAAGGAGGTAACAGACAGACACACTTTCGCATTTATCAGGGCGAGCGAAGCGTGTACATTTTGTGATAAAGTACGGAAAAACTATCACGCCTATTGATTTGTGCTTTAACCATAATAAAGTTAATATACCTAGCGGAATAGAGCAACAATCTCGAGCTGTCAAACGTAACCGAAATTGGTTTACATCTGTGTGTAAAATATGTGTACGTATACACTTACACAAGCATGATTGAACATGAATTATTATATGAGATTAAATTGTCAACGTGCCGATATGTGCCGACTGGACGTCAAAAAAAGAGTTCTGCTGTCATGTATCACACGTCTCTTTTTACCACGCAGTGTTACTGATAGTGACATCTCGCTTGCTCAGGCCTTTGTTTCTCTATTCCGCTAGGTATATTAACTTTATGACTTTAACATACCTTTTTTTTTTTTTACATGGGGAAATGCTTTACGCATCCCCGGCGGATTGGGGACATCGGCCGGGGTATGTGGGACTCTCCGGGAGCTACCCACTAAAACCCCATGGTGCTCCACTCCCCGCTAGGCAAAGTTACGGGCACGATCAACCCACCGCAAGACTTTAACATACCTAGAAATTTTTATTTATATGTACTCGTAGATGTGTTATCATCAGTCAGTCAAGGTGTAACGACGCGAGCCCTCACAAAACTCGGCTTTTAGCTAGCTATATTAGTATCGAATATCGATATACCTATGTAATTTATATAAGCTTTATGTCAAAATGTTGACATATTCCTAGAGCACCACATATGCAATATGTGTAAGCTCACTAATTTTCGTGAAATTACTTTCAAAGTAAAATCCGCCGGTTGTTGGAAGAATGGCGCCTCGGAATAAAATCACGACAACACATGGGGAGTGTGGTACAATTTATAGGAGGTAGCGTGGCACATACTTTGTTTTATTTCTACTAATAATTTAAATGCGAAAGTGTGGCTGTCTGTCAGACCGCTGAACCGGTATCGCTGAAATTTGGTATAGAGATCCTTTGAGTACCGGGAAAGGACATAGGATACTTTTTGTTGAAAAAAATTGTAAGATTTCAGCGCCATATTGTAATGTATATTTTAATAATTAAGATTCCTATTTTCACAATTCAAGTGATACTCACCGATTTAAAAATAAAACATTTTTCGACACATATTGCCCAGGTTTTCATAGGTAGATTTCAAGATAAATAAGATATTGCTTTTCTCTTATTACTACTAAATACTAAAACGTAAAATCAAATCAGTAGTATAGGCATTACAATGATTCAAACTTAATCACATAACAACTATATATAATAAATATACATAACTATATCACATACGTAATTCACCAAAAACATTACGCCTCTATTCATATTAGTCGGGTTATCGCTTATAGCTTGTACCACCCCAATCTGGTAGTGACACATATGACGGGATATACAGCTAATAATATCCAAGCTACAGCTTACGAGAAATTCGGATACAGCTCGGCGCAGCTTGGCTGCTTATTAAAATCTAGCCTATCCACTATAATATAGGAATTTATTAGTTTTTGCCGGAAAATTCGTTAATCTAGAAAATAATTGTTTGTCTTGCAGAAACCGTGCATTTTTTTCAAAATGAAAACTATCTTTAATGCCCTTTCCTGCAGGCTTAGCACAACAACAGTAGACATGGGAGAGAATCGACATACTGACAGATTTTATCGACAAAATGGCGGATTTCCATTGTCTAACTGTCACTTTGTCTATTCTTCCGTAGAAAGAAACCGTTTCTATTTTTTTTTATTAAATAAGGGCGCAAACGAGCAAACGGGTCACCTGATGGTAAGCAACTACCGTCGCCCATGGACACTCGCAACATCCGAAGAGCTGCAGGTGCGTTGCCGGCCTTTTAAGAGGGAATACGCTCTTTTCTTGAAGGTTTGCAGGTCATATAGGTCCGGAAATACTGCTGGTGACAGTTCGTTCCAGAGTTTTACAGTGCGCGGCAGAAAGTTACGCGAAAATCGCACTGTGGAAGACTGCCACTCATGAAGGTGATGAGGATGGTATGTTTTTCGCGTGGGACGATGGCGAAAAGTTGCAGGTGGTATGATTCCGAACAATTCCTCAGAGCACTCCCCGTAATACAACCGATAGAGGATGCAGAGTGAAGCTACATCTCGGCGTAATTCCAAGGGGTCCAAGCTGTTCGAAACACTATGGCAGTCAACAATTCGAGCGGCCCTTCGTTGGATACGATCCAGAGGGAGCAGTTGGTATTTTGGCGCCCCTGCCCAGAGATGAGAACAATATTCCATGTGAGGCCGAACCTGCGCCTTGTAGAGTTGTAGGCGTTGGTCGGGACTGAAGTACTGTCTCGCTCTGTTAAGAACACCAAGCTTCTTCGAGGCTAACTTGGCCTTACCCTCTAGATGATATCGGAACTGGACTTCGCTCGCTATTGTGAACATGCTACGCCTGCAGGGATACAAAGTATCTCTACAACAAGTTTCATCTAATTAGTTTAGCGTATAAGGATGAAGAGGTAACAGACATACTTTTTTGTATCCATATACATTCATAATAATATATAATGTTGGTCTGTATGTCTGTTAGCCGACATCTAGACGAGCAATTTTATTGTCCATATCACGCTTCAATTTTATTGAACAATTTGTTTGACAATTGAGTGAAGGCGCGTGATGTTCACTATAAACCCTAGGCGGTCAATAATATTATGCAATACACGTGATATTGACAATAAAATTACTTGTCTAGGGGCTTACGGTACGGTAATCAAGTGGCAGGGAACTCTACCGATTTAGATGGAATTTGGTAACGAGATATTTTGAGTCTCCTGAATCGTCATAGGATAGTTTTTATACCTGAAAAATATACGGTTCCCACTCAAATGAATTTCTGGGCTTGCCCACCGTGGGCGTCACAGCTATAAATCGATATTACCAGGCAAGCAGTTTCTCGAGGAGGTGTTTTAGCTGTGTAACCATCGTTGAGTGTTTGAGCCGCGCGCGGGCAGCGCGGGCACGTCGTAATATTGCCGTTATATCGCCGCTGATTGCTGATACCCTGGTATAAGTTTAAGAGAGACGCGGGAATACAGAACCGAATTTTTGAACATAAAAACACACTATAGTCTAACGGCCGTTCCCAATATTTGATCTATCTCTTACTTGAGATAGGAATAGCTCACATTAGACATTAGCTCCATATATTTTATGTCAATTCTATGTCAGCTGCGATCGGTTGTATGTCAAACTAGAGATAGATTGAATATAGGGAACGGCCATAAGAAAAGCTTCAAAATCGTCGATCAGACCGAATAATTCGTGTAGTTTTGAAATTTGGTACAGTTGTTCCTAAAGGTGTCTAGATGAATATACTAAAAGTCCCTGAGGGTGGGACAAGAGCCAGCGGTGGGGGGGGGGGGGGGGGAAGTGAAAAAAAACAGTGCTAGCGTATCCTATTAATACTCGTAATGATCGTAGAGTAAAAATGTGTAGACGTAAATTATAGGAAAGTTAATGTAGATAATTAATGTAGAAGTCACTAATGAGATATTATAAATACTTTTCGAGTTACAAGCAAAAACCTTGAAAAAGAGACTTTTCCACCCTTCCCCCACCGTCGGCTCTTGTCCCACCCTCGGGCACTTTTTAGTATATTATTCATCTGGACACCGGGTTGCGCCATGGCAACATGCATTTATATCGTCAGGAGAGCAATTTGAAGAGGATCGCATAAAAAAATTGAGGTGGAATAGTTTTCGGTACTCGTGCGCCGACTCGTGCTGCACTAGGAACTTCGGCCGCATTTTTTTGGCCTAGTTTATTTAGACAGTCGGATTTATATGCGTCCGCACAAACTCGATATCACAAGCAAATGTATGTAACGATTTATGTAAATAGCGGCGCGGTCGCGCTGTCATTTACATACAATTTCTTATGATCTCGCGGTGTAGCCAAACCGCGCGTTCGGGCGGACGTATATAAATCCAGTCTTTACATAGCATTGTTCTTTATGTATTTCTTAATAATAAATAATTATGTGTTTCGCATTTACCTTTTTTGACCTTAATACCATAGTCATAGAGTTCAAAACTTTTAAACCAATTTGTCGACCGTACGTTAATTATATTTGACCTCCTAGCTCCCTATGGGCTCCCATTAAAAACACTCGCGTACCCCAATCATGTTCGGAGACCAATTTAATATTGTTACCCAGCGGATTTACGATATTAGGACACCATCAGCAGTAAGGAGGTTGCAGTTAAATTTTACGGCTTAATACGTTCGGCTGGCTCGATTAATACCAGGGTTACATGAGTATGTAACGACTAAGTCACAGTAATTGTTCAAATCCAATTACTGTACAAAATCAACTAATATAGAATAGTCCGAGAAAAACCTTCAAGAGAGAGCGTATTCCCTCTTGAAAGGTCGGCAACGCACCTGAAACTCTTCTAATGCTACTTGCGTCCATGGACGACGGTAGTTGTTATCCATCAGGTGAGCCGTTTACTATTTTGCCCCCAAATTTAATATGAAAAATGTTGTTTCCAAGTGTGTTTAAGACAATGCAAGCTAAGCCGGCCCCTATTTTTGACAGTTTATTTGACAAAAGATGAAGACTCGAATATCAACCCTAGACGGTAATTAATATTACGCAATACGTGATATTGACAATAAAAAATTGACAATAAAAAAATCTAGGCGGCTGGTAAGAAAAAGAGAGTTCTCCGGTGAACTGCGCACACACTTGGGCACTATATAAATTACATAGATTTCAATAAAACCGCGGCCACAATCACCATCAGTCATCAGTCTTCACAATCATGGTGAACCATCACTTCCGATCCCATTTCAAAGTCTAGGTAATAAATCAGGACCTAAATTTGACCCAATCGGTACAAATGGTTTCAAATAAATTCTTTGGGGAGTGTCTTACATTGGAAGCAGATCGTGTGCAGACTAAGCTACTGCAAAAATTTTTATTCTCGATGCAAAAATGTGCAGCTGTCTGTCTGTAGCATCCTTCCGAATATTATATTGCAATTTGGAAAGTGAAAACGGAATAATAATAGCTCCCACACTGGTTTCGGTGATGGCGGCCGGTTTCATTGAAATGTAGCCAGCTACGCAGGAGTAATTTAATAGTGTCCAAGCGTGTGCGCAGTACACAAGAGCACTCTCTATTCCTTTACTCTCATAACCCAGTGGGACGGCAGACCGACACGACCGGCGAGAGATCAGGCGCAGGACCGACTTTACATGGCCATCCGACGCATGGATCATCTTACTTGTCAGACAATCAGGTGATCAGCCTGCATTGTCCTAACCAAACTTGGAAATAACATGTTTCCAACGCGGGAAACGAACCTACGACCCAACTCAAGAGCAGCGCTCTATACCACTAGACCACGGAGGCGTTATAATAACACTTTATCTGTCTGTCAGTCTGTTCACCACTCCCCGACTGCCACACGTTTTTTTTTTATTAAAAAACGAGCAGACAAATCACCTAATGGTAAACCAATTGCCAAACTAGAGAAGTTTTAAGTGCGTTTGAGACACCTTTTTTTTTTGATGCGCAGGGGAAACCCTTTATGGGTGCCCCGGGTTGGGGATGTGCCTCAGTTAAAAGCTGAAGCACCCCGGGGGTATGTGGGTCTCCCGACTTCGGTTTACCCACTAAAACCACCTGCGGTTTGCCTTCAGCCGTATACGAAGGGATATCCTGGATCTGTCTAACACAGGACTCCCTCCACGACCGGCCGGCGTTTGAGACACCTAGTGCGTACTCCCCTAGAGTTTTATAGGCTAAGTTAGGAGTATATTTCTTTTTTATTGCCTCAGTTGAACTAACTGCTATATTTAAGGGGTAAACTATTATAGTTTGACACGGGGTTAACTTACTAGTTAAGTTATAAATGTACAATAAACTCGGAGAAATTTAACGTTTAGCAGATTGGTTTTTAATTCTTCAAGCTTAAACGACTGAATCCGTTCAGATAAAAATTGGCATTGAAATATCTTGAAACTCTATCTAATGTAACCGAAAAATGTACGGTTCCAGCTAGATTAACGAATTACGAAGCAAAAAAGTTGCAGTTTTGGTGTTCCAGCTGAAGTGGAAACGAAATAGTAGCGCAGGCACATAACTTTTTCTTACCTACGCCGCGCCAACTCTTTCTCGGTCTTACGAATTTTCCATGTCTCGTATGCCAGTTTTACATTTACCCGTCCCCAATAAAGTGCATAGCAAAAGGAGGAGGTTATTTTTATTGTCATTTTGACGACCTCTGTGGCTCTGACAGTTGGTAGGATATTGGTAGCTCAAGCTGGGGGCGCTTCTTCGAATCCCGCCAACGGAACAAAAAGTTTTCAAAGTTCCTGGGTCATGGATGTGTATTAAAATAATACATGTGTATAATAAAAATCTTAAATATAATATGTATAGTATAAAAATATTAAATATATTTCCGTTGTCTGGTACCTGTAACACAAGTTCTTCAGGTACTTGGCACGGGGCCAGACTGACGTGGTGTAAAGCGTCCATAGACATTATTATTATTATTTCTTTAGAGATCTAAAAAAAAAAATAAACATAATCTCCTCCTTTTCTGAAAGTCGGTTATACAGATTTTGTAGCTTGTGCTACGCTTCTCGTAGAGCCTCTACGAGAATTCGTAGCACTAAATACATACTAATATTATAAATGCAAGTGAGTCTGTCCACCTCTTCACATTAAGCCTTTAACAGCCTCACTCAGAGGAATAATAATAACTTACTTAATTTTAATTTAATTATGGTTTCGATAAAAAATATAGTAGTTTAAAAATCTTCTATAAATTAATTTTTTTTTTTTTTTTTTATTAAATAAGGGGGCAAACGAGCAAACGGGTCACCTGATGGTAAGCAACTACCGTCGCCCATGGACACTCGCAACATCCGAAGAGCTGCAGGTGCGTTGCCGGCCTTTTAAGAGGGAATACGCTCTTTTCTTGAGTATATAGATCTCTATGGATTTTGTACAATATAAAAATACAATTAAAGACAAAGGATTGTATTTATCATGGCAAAATGTACGGTACGACAACCGTTCAACGAGCAACATTACAATAAACCAAGCCAGCCCTTTCAAGCTATAAAAGCTTGAACTAATAACAGAGAAAAGCGCTTTAAGCTAAAAAGTATTATAGCAACATAGTACACAAATAGTAACAACATTGTCAGTTAGTATGTTAAAATGAGAAAAGTTGTAACATATAAAAAACTTTTAGAAAATTACTTTTTTACGTATCCTATCTGTTTTACTTTCTTTTTGGTAATAGACAGTAAATGGTTGTAAATTAAAACGCGAGAACCGTAAATTTTTCCGGGATAAAAAGACTAAAAGTATCTGCATACCACATCAAAATCCGTTCGGTGGTTTGAGCATGATTAGTTAACAGACAGGTACACTTCCGATTTTATAAAATTCTAGCATTGAAAATTAATATAAGACATTTTTTTTGCCCCGCTAAAACTCGAGAACACCTGAACCGATTTGGCTAATTTTAGTGTTGAAACATTCGCAGAAGTGCAGAAAAGGTTCATAATATTAGAAGGTTCATATCATCTTGTAGTTATATAAAAAAATCCACGTCACTCACTAATATTATAAATGCGAAAGTGTGTCTGTCTGTCCGTTACCTTTTCTCGCCCAAACCACTGAACCGATTTCGCTGAAATGAAACACTTTGAGTTCACGTAAAAAAATCCACGTTACTTATATTATAAATGTGAAAGTGTGTCTGTCTGTCCGTTACCTTTTCACGCCCAAAATCTGAACAAATTTTGCTGAAATGAAATAATATTTTGAGTCCCGAAAAAATGTACGGTACGGCAACGAAGTTGCGGGCGTCATCTAGTATTTTTTAGGAGCCTATACTATCCCACTGCTGGGCAAAGGCCTCCCCCAGGTCTTCCATATCTCTCGCTCCAACGCCACCGCAGGCTAGTATTGCTAAAAAATATTAATAATAGCTCCCACACCAGTTTCGGTGATGGTGGCCGGTTTCATTGAAACCAGTCCAGCTACGCAGGAGTATTTTTATAGTGCCCAAGTGTGTGCGCAGTACACAAGAGCACTCTCTATTCCTTTACTCTCATAACCCAGTGGGACGGCAGACCGACACGACCGGCGAGAGATCAGGCGCAGGACCGACTTTTTACATGCCCATCCGACGCATGGATCATCTTACTTGTCAGACAATCAGGTGATCAGCCTGCATTGTCCTAACTTAGAAATGACATGTTTCTATCGCGGGGATCGTACCCACGACCTCCGAGTCCGAGCCGCGCTCTGTACCACTAGACCACGGAAGCGTTCAAAATATTATGTTACCTACAAAAACATATCATTATTGTTTATAGTCTGTTAAATAGCCTAAAAATATATGGCTCGTTACAGACCATAAAGAAAAAACTTTGGCGATTAGAGAAATAAAATATAATGGGACAACTTTCAAGGACTTTGACCGATCGTAAAACTTTTATATGGAGTGAAGTAGTCCATAAAATCCGTACTAATACATATTATTATTATAATATACTGCTAGTAACTAGATGACTCGCGTCAGTCGTTAATCGCGCGGGAACCGTACATTTATCCGGAACGAAAAGTAACCTATGTCCTTTCCCGGGACTCAAAGTATCACCATACCAACATTTCAGGAAAACCGGTTCAACGGTTTGAACGTGAAGAGGTAAAAGATAGGCAGACACACTTTTGCATTTAAAATACCATCATGAAATTATTGATGTCTATTTGTCCAGGAGTTATTTTGCTGTTAGTTTTCCTTTGTCTGTTCTTATTTCACATCTTCACGCTCAACGAATGAGATGAAACTCGTTATAAACTTACAACACACAAAAATTTCATCAAAATAGGTGCAGCAGAGGGCGCCACTAGCACATACAGTAAACAGTCCGACTACAATTCGACATGTCGCACACGTCATATCAGAATATTGACAGTAACGTTGTCAAACGTTGAACTAAACTTTTTGTTTACTGTCTCTGCTGGTGCTGCCCCTAGCGTGAAAACATTGCATTAATATATCCCACTCACGTATAATTTTCACTTTAAATTTTCTTTAATTTTCACTTTTTACTTAGCCTCAAAATTACAGTGTAATTACAAACAGTACGATCACGTGATACTATGTGATTATTACACTCAAACGCTACAAAACACAAATATTTCATGTTTAAATCTTGACTCATGGTAGCGAGTCAGGGAAAAGGCTTATTATATATTTTCAGTGTATGCGGTTTTTACCATACTACAAAAGAATGGTTATTATTTTAACACTCTACTAGAATCTTCACAAAATTTCATGGTGCCAAAATTCGTTTTTCACGCGGGAACCGAATCTTTTGCGATAAAAACTGTAGTGTGTTTTTCCCTTGACTCAAAGTATTTTCAAGCAACATTTCAGCATAATCGTTTTACCGATTTATGAAGACTGAGATTAATAGTAAATCTCAAAAAGCAGCCAAGTGCGAGTTGGACTCGCCCATGAATGGTTCCGCAGCAGCAATAAGGTTTATTTTTATAAAATTAAAAGGTTTTTGATTTATTTTTATATTTCAGTCGATTTAATGAAATTTGGATTAAGGTTTACCATTTATGACGTATAAAAAAAAACTACTGGTTAGATCTCGTTCAAACCAATTTTCGTTGGTAGTTTTTATAGTAATCTACATCATATTATATTTTTTTAGAATTATCATGCCCCTACTTTAGAAATTAGAGGGGGGGGACACACATTTTACCACTTTGGAAGAGTCTCTCTCGCAAACTATTCAGGTTAGAAAAAAATGATAATATGAGAAACCTCAATATGATTTTTGGAGACTTATCCATTATAATACCCCACACGCATAGGTTAGATGAAAAAAAAATATTTTGTTTCAGTTGTACCTATGGGGACCCCTAAAATTTTTAATAATTTTTCCATTTTTGCATCAAAATCATATTGCGGTTCACAGACTACATCTACTTACCAAGTTTCAATAGTATAGCTCTAATAGTTTCGGAGAAAAGTGGCTGTGACATACGGACGGACAGACGGACAGACAGACAGACAGACAGACAGAAAGACAGACAGACAGACATGACGAATCTATAAGGGTTCCTTTTTTCCATTTTGGCTACGGAACCCTAAAACACACTATTACTA
This sequence comes from Plebejus argus, assembly GCA_905404155.3. Lineage (NCBI taxonomy): Eukaryota > Metazoa > Arthropoda > Insecta > Lepidoptera > Lycaenidae > Plebejus > Plebejus argus. Next base: position 7,551,920 of record FR989948.1, on the reverse strand, counting down.
GATGATGCCCACAAAGTATGTGAACCGTACATTATTCCAGGACAAAAACTACTTAGAACATATTGTGTCTAGACGTATGCGAGACTTGCACGCACACAAACAGCGTGCCGATGCACGTAAACGCCGCGCCGACGGGCACAGCGGTGCGGCAACGTTTTTAGCGATAAAAGCTATGCAAGAGCTTATAAAAGTTACTCTTTCAGCTCTGCCACTGTCACAGTGAACTCGATACAAGGGACTTATACACACCCTAAAGTATTATGTAGAAGATTAACGACGTCGATTCGAATGCAACTTAACTAAAACCCCAGCTTCCTGCCATATTTTCGACCGCGGATAGAATCACTTATTAAAACCCGCGAATAACTGTCAGTCTGTCTGCCAAAATGGCCGGTTATTATCCGGAACATTAAACAAGACTACGCGATGCCAAGTTTCCCTACTGAATGTCAAAACGTTTGTGATTTAGCGGTGTTAAAAAACTGTGGAATTTTCTTGGGGTTTCAATCGAATTTTTGGCCGCGTATACAAAATTTCTGTATTCGATTTTCGAATTAGTTTTTATTCGGAAATGTCTGTACGCACTGCACATATAAAAAAACGTCCAAGTGCGAGTTGACTCGCGCACGAAGGGTTCCGTACCGTTATAGAGCAAAAATAGAACAAAAATTGTGTTTTTTGTATGGGAAATGAAATAAAAATAAAATTTTATTTTATTTAGATATTATTATTAATTATTAAAGTACACATATATTTAATAAAAAAAATTGTAAAAATTTCAAGTGCCAACCTGTTGCCATTATGGATTACGGGTAAAAAGAAAACCAAAAAAATCACGTTTGTTGTATGACAGCCCCCCTTAAATATTAATATTATTTTCAGTATTTGTTGTTACAGCGGCAACAGATAATACACAATCTGTGAAAATTTCAGAAGTCTAGCTATAGCGGTTGTTAAGATACAGCCTGGAGACAGACAGACAGACGGACAGACCGGTGGTAGGCATCTTAGTTTCATCGTTCTTTCCACGACGTTCAAAAAGAGTATTTATGATACCTATTTTGAATAAAAAGATATTTTATTTATTTATTTTACATCGAAGTCTCAGTAATAGGGTCCCGTTTTTACCCTTTGGGTATGGAACAATAAAAACGAACGTTTGCGCACGTCTCACAGAATTCTAAATCAAAATTCCACAATTCGTATGCTGGCCGTCTTAGTTTAAATGATACAAAAAACCTAGGCAGAAAGACAGACAGAAAAACTTGCAACTTATTTTGTGCTGCAATCTTCAAAACTAGGCCAATGGATTTAAAATTGTTTTTGGGGTTCCATACCCAAAGGTTAAAAACGGGACCCTATTACTAAGACTTCGATGTCTGTCCGTCTGTCCGTTTGTCTGTCACCAGGCTGTATCTAAAGTCCCGCGACAGCTAGGCAGTAAAGGTTTTTACAAATGCTGTTTTCGCTATGTTATCAAAGATAAATACTAAAAATTCAAGGCCTCACAGAAAAACGTCTGCAAAAATAGTCTTTTAAACCTAGTAAATATAGAAAACTTGGTCAGACCATGAAAAGGCATTTTCTTCAAGAAAATCTAAAGCAAAAAGTAAAAATGCAAGTTTCAACCAACTTCTCTTACTTTCTACTTTTCTCTTCACAGTCTTGGCTACAAACTTTGTCTCGAGTTTATATTGTTCGATATATTTATTGCTGGATATCGTTGACTATTTCACGCAACACGTGTAAACCATACATTTTTCTGCGACAAACCCCATCATATGATATCAAAGTATATAATTATCGCGGAGGAATCGTACATTTTTCAGGGAAAAAAGTATTCCATGTCCTTCCCGGGACTCAAAGTATTTCCATACAAAATTTCAGCAAAATCAGTTCAGCGGTTTTGGCGTGAAGAGGTAACAGACAGACAGACACACTTTTGCATTCATAACATTGTTATGGACAAAGCAAATTTCATTTTCTTAAGAATATTCATAACTCCTACCAGGAATACATAATCGAGTACAAGTGTACGTAATAGCAATATTATCGTTGAGCCAGCGCAAATTGAAGCCCATTACACGATAATAAGGTGCATAATAAAATGCTACATCACACCCATATCTGATTTCATCTTGTACAAATTATGAGTTATGGGTCTTTGGGGACGAAACGAACATCTGCTTGCGATTTATGTGGTCCTAGTATATTATGCATATTACTTTCTTAGCGAAAAGAAGCTGAGGCCGACTTAAATTGAGAGATACTCAAGTCATATTCTGACATATTATTCCAAAAAGCTGCGGTCTGTCTGTTCAAAGACCTCTTCCGCCCAAACTGTTGAACCAATTTTTCTGAAACTTGGCATGAGGATCCTTTTCATCCCGGAAAAATGTACGATTCCCGCGCAATAAATGGCGCAAAGGATTTGCGGCCATCATGTAGTTTATTTATTAAGCCGTATTGTTACTAAGCCGTCGAATTCCGACTTACGTCCGTTTGTCAGCGGCCAGATTAAGTTTTATTTATAGTCCCCCCTCCCCCTTTCCCCCACATTCCAACTCAGGGGTGTAGTTTCTCCCCCTAGGTTTTGCGTCAGTATGACGCAGGTCAGTCGATTCTGTTTTCAGCCCCCGATGAAAAAGAGGGGTGTAAGTTTGACATATTCTGTCAATGTGTCAATAGGATCGTTGCAGCCAAACGGGTGGACCGATTTTGATGTTTTTAGGGTTCCGTACCCAAAGGGTAAAAACGGGACCCTCTTACTAAGACTTCGTTGTCTGTTCGTCTGTCTGTCGCCAGACTTTGTATCTCAAGAACCGCTATAGCTACACTTCTGAAATTTTCACAGATTGTGTATATCAGCTGTTGCCTCTATATCAATAAATCCTAAAAACAAAATAATATTAATATTTAAGGGGGGCTCCCATACAACAATCATGTTTGTTTATTTGGCCTATTTTGCTCGATATCAACAATGGCAACAGGTAGGCACTTGAAGTTTTCAAAAAGGCCTTAAATATAATATATTGTGTACTTTAATATTAAATAATAATAATTTAAATAAAATAAAAATTTAATGGGGGGAGCCCCCATAAAATTGGTGCTGATAGCAGTAGTGAGAATATTTGGAACTAATACTAGTGATGACAACTGTTGTTATTGGTAGTGGTTACGTCAAATTTAGTTCTCTACCCGAATAATGGGGGCGCTGATTCCGCTTCAAATAGGCACAAAAAGCAGGTGGGTATCATAAGTCCTATCATAAGTCCAGCGTATTTGTATAATGGAGGTCAGTGTATAATATAGCGCAGCGGTTCCCAATTATTGTGACACTTCTGACGGACCCAAAAAAAAATCTTTTGTCTTTGATCGAATTGTCTCCATGCGTGTCTGATGACATTTGTATAAACCGGGGGTGGCCCCAACTTTATTAGACCTAGATCTTCTATTTACTAACGAAATCCTGTGCGATCTACCAAGTTCATACTTCTCGAAATATTAAATGAAACAGCATAGTTTAGCTTATTGGTCTGGTAGTCTGATTTTTTTTTATGAAAAAAGGGGGCAAACGAGCAAATGGGTCACCTGATGGAAAGCAACTTCTGTCGCCCATGGAGACTCGAAGCATCAGAAGAGCTGCAGGTGCGTTGCCGGCCTATTACGAGGAAATAGGATAATAGGATAGGGGAGGGTAGGGAAGGAAATAGTGGAGAGTATGGAAGGAAATAAGGGAGGGTAGGGAAGGGAAAAGGGTAGGGGATTGGGCCTCCGGTATACTCACTCACTCGGCGAAACACATCGCAAGCGCTGTTTCACGCTGGTTTTCTGTGAGCCCGTGGTAATTCTGTGGTTGAGCCGACCCATTCGTGCTGAAGCATGGCTCTCCCACGGTATGGTCTAATTATTTGCATTTTTCGCCTGGCCACAATCGACTGGACTAACGATAGACCGGTTGGTCACCCCTGGTATTATAGGCAATGCATGTATCGCTCATGGAGTCCCTACAGGGCCTTTGCCAAGCCCAAGGGCTTCACGGAGCACTTTGAGTATGGCTGGATTAGATAAACTGTTAAAAACCCTTAGAAATTGTATATCAGTCAGCGTTAAATCATTTACGGTCTTACCACAAAAGATTTAAACATCTGTTGAACAGTTGTTTTGTGACATTTTTGTACTGAATTTTTCTCTAAACAACTGTTCAACGGGTGTTTAAATCTTTTGTTGTAAGACCCTTAATTTCTACCTATTAGAACTGCCAAATAGCAGTCCAAAAAGCGAACTAAACAAACACGGACTGTCAAAACAGTGACAGTTTAAAAGCGGACTTTTTTCGACTTTTCCGAACAGCGAAATTGAAATGAAAACTCGCTTGCACACGTCTGATAGAAAACGAGCGAGAAAAACACATCGGTAGTTAGTCAAGTTGCATACGATTATTTCGAGAGAAAAATTAGATATTCGTACTGATATTATTATAAATGCGAAACGGTCTGTTACCTCTTCACACTGAACCGATTTCACTGAAATTTGGTATGGAGATACTCTTAGTCCCGGAAAGGACATAGGATACTTTTATTTCGGAAAAATGCACGGTTCCTATGCGATAAATGAATTTTGGCTGATCGGATTTGCGACCGTCCTCTACTGGCATCTAGTGAATAATATAAGATGAATAAGATATTATTATTAGTATAGTGACATAATAGTATAGTAAAGCGGGCGACGGATGCGCGCGGATTACTGCAAACATATTATTATATGTCATTTCTTATAATGTATAGCGTACTTAAGTGCGGGGAGCTTCACACTGGGTGCGGCAGTCGCTAGTTTAAACGCCCTTATGAAAGATTGGTGTGAAGGTACTTTGTGAGATGAAAAAGGACACAGGATGGTTTGACATTGCGAAAAATGTACGGTTTCCGCGCGATAAACGAGTTCGGATACAAACGTATAGGGATACAACAAAAAAAAATATCCACAGCCGAACATATAACCTCCGCCTTTTTGGAAGTCGGTTAAAAATTTCGGCGCCCCACCTTTTTAGTAATACCTATAGGTATTACTAAAAAGGTGCACCTTTTTAGGCTTCCGTAGTCAACAAGGAACCCTTATAGTTTCGGTATGTCCGTCCGTCTGTCCGTCTGTCTGTCCGTCCGCGGTTTTGCTCAGAGACTACAGGACCTACAAAGCTGTAATTTGGCATGAATACACATATTAATAATGCCGACAAAATGGTACATAAAATATTTAAAAAAAAATATTTTTTTATGGTACCTCCCCTACACATCAAGCGGGGTTGAATTTTTTTTTTCACGCCCACCCCATCGTGTGCGGTGTCGTTGGATAGGCTTTTTAAAAATATTATGAGTATTCATAGATCATTTTCCGATTTAGGGATCTATTTGTGAAATATTAAGTTTTAAAGTTGAAAAAATCGTTAGAGTCCAGTGTCCCCCCCCTTCTACCAGCTAAGCGGTTGCTTCTGGAAATGTGAAAAAATTCACGGGAGTAGGAAATATGCTGAATTTAAAAGGAAAACTATCACGGCTAAGAAGACTTCATAAGTTATTGTTGTTATTAATAGTCGATCAACTAAAAAAAATATATTCGGCGAAGTATAAAGGAACTTTTCGTTCAAATTCCTTTGAGATGATGTTGTTAGTAGTGTAAAACATGTTATAAATGTACATTCATTGACTATACAAAAATTTTCAAAAACTAGCGGTGCTACGGAATCCTATATTGCGCGTGGCCCGATACGCACTTGGCCGGTTTTTAGTAATACCTATAGGTATTACCAATATACAAACTTTTTAGTAATATCTATATAGGTATTTTGGCGCAACGGTGTTGCAGCCGTATTCTAGTCATCAATAAGACGCACCGCATCAAGTCTGAAACTCTCTAACCCCACAAAAACGGTACAAAACGCGTCACTAAGAGCCACATAACTCAGCTCTCGGTCGCGTCATGTTTCACCCCATATCGTACTTTATTAGCTCTTCTTATGATCCACTTAAGAGGGGGGAAAAAACCTTGGAAAACTATACATAATGTAACAAAACTAAGTGATAATACTTTAGGGTGTGTACGTGTTCCTTGTAGAGAGTTCACTGTGAAAGTAGCAGCGCAGAAAGATCAAATTTTTTTCACTTTTGTATGGGCAAGCGCACCAGCGCGCAGCGTAACGAGTTTGCCCATACAAGAGCTAAAAAAAATCTTTCAGGGCTGCTACTCCCACAGTGAACTCTCTACAAGGAACACATACAAATTATGATATTGAATGTACTGTCACTTCTTGGTGGAAATTCATGTTCAATTAAATAATTATACACTTTCCTTGCACTTATTCCACTTTGTTTTTATAGATTCATTACAGAATTATAATATACACGACCGGTTTCGAAAAATTCACCTGATGATGAATTTTTCGAAACCGGTCGTGTATATTATAATTCTGTAATAAATCTATTAAAATAAAGTGGAATAAGTGCAAGGAAAGTGTATAATTATTTAATTGAACATACAAATTACACACCGCCGCCCTAGTGCTTGAATGGACAATCAATCGACCAATTTTACCAAAATAGACTTTTTATTTCTAACTAATAGTATCCCTGATTACGCACTTTACAATAATATAAATATTTTCTATTTTGCTTGCATGTAACTTGCTTTTTTAGCAAAAATAAAATATCCAATCTCCCATATAAAAACTGTTTTAAGTGCTTGAGTAGTCTAACTCCATATTTTGTTCAATTGAACGCATCCAAATATCCATCTCCGGTCTTGTTTGTCCAATATCCATCGACCGACCAATCACGGTCAAGCATTTCGAAGGTCACGCGCATGTCAAGTGACACCATTTTGTTTGTTTATTACTTATTCTTTGCTCAATATACCCCGTATACGTAGCTTGTTGTGAATCACATAATATATGCATTTTGCATAAGTCGAAATTAAAACTCGTGTCCATCCGTATCCGAATTCTGAGTCGAAACCGAACTTTCGACCTGACGAAAGTTATTGTGCTCAATACACCCCGTATGCGTAGCTTGTTGTGAATCACATATGCATTTTGCATAAGTCGAAATTAAAAACTCGTGTCCGACCGTATACGAATTCTGAGTCGAAACCAAAATTTCGATCTGAGGAAAGTTATTGTGCTCAATACACCCCGTATGCGTAGCTTGTTGTGAATCACATATGCATTTTGCATAAGTCGAAATTAAAAACTCGTGTCCGACCGTATACGAATTCTGAGTCGAAACCAAAATTTCGATCTGAGGAAAGTTATTGTGCTCAATACACCCCGTATGCGTAGCTTGTTGTGAATCACATATGCATTTTGCATAAGTCGAAATTAAAAACTCGTGTCCGACCGTATACGAATTCTGAGTCGAAACCAAAATTTCGATCTGAGGAAAGTTATTGTGCTCAATACACCCCGTATGCGTAGCTTGTTGTGAATCACATATGCATTTTGCATAAGTCGAAATTAAAAACTCGTGTCCGACCGTATCCGAATTCTGAGTCGAAACCAAAATTTCGATCTGAGGAAAGTTATTGTGCTCAATACACCCCGTATACGTAGCTTGTTGTGAATCATATATGCATTTTGCATAAGTCGAAATTAAAAACTCGTGTCCGACCGTATCCGAATTCTGAGTCGAAACCAAAATTTCGATCTGAGGAAAGTTATTGTGCTCAATACACCCCGTATACGTAGCTTGTTGTGAATCACATATGCATTTTGCATAAGTCGAAATTAAAAACTCGTGTCCATCCGTATCCGAATTCTGAGTCGAAACCGAACTTTCGACCTGACGAAAGTTATTGTGCTCCATACACCCCGTATACGTAGCTTGTTGTGAATCACATATGCATTTTGCATAAGTCGAAATTAAAAACTCGTGTCCGACCGTATCCGAATTCTGAGTCGAAACCAAAATTTCGATCTGAGGAAAGTTATTGTGCTCAATAAACCCCGTATACGTAGCTTGTTGTGAATCACATATGCATTTTGCATAAGTCGAAATTAAAAACTCGTGTCCATCCGTATCCGAATTCTGAGTCGAAACCGAACTTTCGACCTGACGAAAGTTATTGTGCTCCATACACCCCGTATACGTAGCTTGTTGTGAATCACATATGCATTTTGCATAAGTCGAAATTAAAAACTCGTGTCCGACCGTATCCGAATTCTGAGTCGAAACCAAAATTTCGATCTGAGGAAAGTTATTGTGCTCAATACACCCCGTATACGTAGCTTGTTGTGAATCACATATGCATTTTGCATAAGTCGAAATTAAAAACTCGTGTCCGACCGTATACGAATTCTGAGTCGAAACCAAAATTTCGATCTGAGGAAAGTTATTGTGCTCAATACACCCCGTATGCGTAGCTTGTTGTGAATCACATATGCATTTTGCATAAGTCGAAATTAAAAACTCGTGTCCGACCGTATACGAATTCTGAGTCGAAACCAAAATTTCGATCTGAGGAAAGTTATTGTGCTCAATACACCCCGTATGCGTAGCTTGTTGTGAATCACATATGCATTTTGCATAAGTCGAAATTAAAAACTCGTGTCCGACCGTATCCGAATTCTGAGTCGAAACCAAAATTTCGATCTGAGGAAAGTTATTGTGCTCAATACACCCCGTATACGTAGCTTGTTGTGAATCACATATGCATTTTGCTTAAGTCGAAATTAAAAACTCGTGTCCGACCGTATACGAATTCTGAGTCGAAACCAAAATTTCGATCTGAGGAAAGTTATTGTGCTCAATACACCCCGTATGCGTAGCTTGTTGTGAATCACATATGCATTTTGCATAAGTCGAAATTAAAAACTCGTGTCCGACCGTATCCGAATTCTGAGTCGAAACCAAAATTTCGATCTGAGGAAAGTTATTGTGCTCAATACACCCCGTATGCGTAGCTTGTTGTGAATCACATATGCATTTTGCATAAGTCGAAATTAAAAACTCGTGTCCGACCGTATCCGAATTCTGAGTCGAAACCAAAATTTCGATCTGAGGAAAGTTATTGTGCTCAATACACCCCGTATGCGTAGCTTGTTGTAAATCACATATGCATTTTGCATAAGTCGAAATTAAAAACTCGTGTCCGACCGTATACGAATTCTGAGTCGAAACCAAAATTTCGATCTGAGGAAAGTTATTGTGCTCAATACACCCCGTATGCGTAGCTTGTTGTGAATCACATATGCATTTTGCATAAGTCGAAATTAAAAACTCGTGTCCGACCGTATCCGAATTCTGAGTCGAAACCAAAATTTCGATCTGAGGAAAGTTATTGTGCTCAATACACCCCGTATGCCTAGCTTGTTGTGAATCACATATGCATTTTGCATAAGTCGAAATTAAAAACTCGTGTCCGACCGTATCCGAATTCTGAGTCGAAACCAAAATTTCGATCTGAGGAAAGTTATTGTGCTCAATACACCCCGTATGCGTAGCTTGTTGTGAATCACATATGCATTTTGCATAAGTCGAAATTAAAAACTCGTGTCCGACCGTATCCGAATTCTGAGTCGAAACCAAAATTTCGATCTGAGGAAAGTTATTGTGCTCAATACACCCCGTATGCGTAGCTTGTTGTGAATCACATATGCATTTTGCATAAGTCGAAATTAAAAACTCGTGTCCGACCGTATCCGAATTCTGAGTCGAAACCAAAATTTCGATCTGAGGAAAGTTATTGTGCTCAATACACCCCGTATACGTAGCTTGTTGTGAATCACATATGAGCTAATTTCAAAAAAATTGCCACTTCCTTTGTGTTTCTTCTGAGTTACGTAACACAATTGTAACACAAAAGAAATATAAGGGCTTATACATATACCGCAAAATTATGGTAATTTTTGACCCGTATAGTTAGTTTTATCACTGCTGTTAAGTGCCTGACAGACGTACGCATTTAAAGTACGCGAGTTTTAAGTTCGCGAACTTACTCGGCTCGCGTCGATGACAGACGCACGAACTTTAAGTACGCGAGTTTTAAGTCCGCGAACTTACTCGGCTCGCGTCGATGACAGACGCACGAACTTTAAGTACGCGAGTTTTAAGTCCGCGAACTTACTCGGCTCGCGTCGATGACAGACGCACGAACTTTAAGTACGCGAGTTTTAAGTCCGCGAACTTACTCGGCTCGCGTCGATGACAGACGCACGAACTTTAAGTACGCGAGTTTTAAGTCCGCGAACTTACTCGGCTCGCGTCGAAAAAAATGGCGGCTAGCGGCTAGCACTAGTGTTGCCAATTTAGCATAATATTTTATAGATTTGGCATATTTTTACGTTGTTTAGCATATTATTCATTTGTTGTTTAGCATAATATAGCATACTTTTAGCATAATATAATTACTTAATGCATAATAATAATGGACATAGCTTATAGGTACCAAGCATAAAGTTAATATACCTAGCGGAATAGAGAAACAAAGGCCTGAGCAAGAGAGATGAAACATAAAGTAAATTTAGATTTTGTTGATTATTAAAGATTTAAAATTAAAAACCGTTTTATTTGACTGAAAATGTTAGCATAATTTTAAGCATTAATTACAGTAAATTTTAACAGTAGTTTATCAAATTTTGTATTAGTCGTGTTGGCAACACTGCCTGACAGCTCGCGGCTCGCAGTGCTGCCAGACGTACGAGCTACGAGTAAAATTCCAAGACCGCGAACTTGCGCGGCAATTATTAAGTACGCGAACTTTAGGTGACACACAGGCGAGCCGCGAGCCGTAAGTCCGCGTACTTACGCGCGTGTCTGTCACCTCTTTTAATAATAAAAAGTTAGTTTTTTGGAATGAAATATTTTTTCTTTGGGAAATTTAATATTTCATGAGTATTTTTAGTAGTCAACAGCGGGTCTAAAACTACTACTATTTCATGGTGTACTAGGAGGGTGAGATAATTGTAAATAAAAATCGGATTAATCTTGTCTTTTATTAAAGTCATTATCACATATTAATATGTGGTGCTCTTGTTCCACCGAAGGATATGTTGATGTGAGTGTATGTGTGGATGAGTGTACGTGTGGATGTATGTGTGTGAGTTTATGTATTCAGTTATTTTAATTAGATTCACTTAATCAGATTCACTATCTGTAATATTGAAATCACGTAGAGTAAGATTATTATTTCTTCTATTTTCTTTACGAGTATGTAGGCAAAGTAAAAAGTTCCTTAAAATCTCGTTTCAGATTATCAGAAGATATGTTGTAGCACCAATTACCTTTTACGATGTCTTTTATTGTCGTTGTTATTTTTCCTAAAAAAAAAACAGAACTGCTTACCGGCATGAACAGACCTTTATGATTTCCTTTGTATAACGTTACACAAAATTGTTACAAAAACGTTACAAACAGGAAATAATGACCATGTTTTTCTAACGTAAAAAATTTCAAACTTCATGAAAATGTGACGGACACAAGCAATAAATATAACAATCTAAACAATAAACTTATTCTTTCGTCATAAAGTGAAACCAAAGTAGATAAAAACTTACCGGTGTTTATTGCGTAGCATGCACAATTAGTCCATATAAAAGTTTTTTTTCACTAACCGCACACTAAACGAGTAGTTGTTTACAAACAAAACGGCCACGATGTGTCCGTTGTAACTCCATCTATACTTTTGCTTCTTTTTACTGTGTTGCCACATTAATAGGCCCAAATTAATACCATATTTAATGAAAAAAGAGTGTAACAAAATAGAGTAACACAATATATTATTTTCGTAGACAAAATACATTTTTGAAAATCTATAAGTTTTAAAGGACATTCCAGAAGATATACTTTGTAAAAACGTTAAATTATCGACGATGCTCAAAACCATTTCTAAAGTTATATCATTTACTTTAAAACTTTGCTTTTTTTTGCTTTATAAGTTCCACTACTAGTATATGGACAGAAAAGGGTGCAATTTTTTTGAAATTAGCTCATATGCATTTTGCATAAGTCGAAATTAAAAACTCGTGTCCGACCGTATCCGAATTCTGAGTCGAAACCAAAATTTCGATCTGAGGAAAGTTATTGTGCTCAATACACCCCGTATGCGTAGCTTGTTGTGAATCACATATGCATTTTGCATAAGTCGAAATTAAAAACTCGTGTCCGACCGTATCCGAATTCTGAGTCGAAACCAAAATTTCGATCTGAGGAAAGTTATTGTGCTCAATACACCCCGTATGCGTAGCTTGTTGTGAATCACATATGCATTTTGCATAAGTCGAAATTAAAAACTCGTGTCCATCCGTATCCGAATTCTGAGTCGAAACCGAACTTTCGACCTGACGAAAGTTATTGTGCTCCATACACCCCGTATACGTAGCTTGTTGTGAATCACATATGCATTTTGCATAAGTCGAAATTAAAAACTCGTGTCCGACCGTATCCGAATTCTGAGTCGAAACCAAAATTTCGATCTGAGGAAAGTTATTGTTCTCAATAAACCCCGTATACGTAGCTTGTTGTGAATCACATATGCATTTTGCATAAGTCGAAATTAAAAACTCGTGTCCGACCGTATCCGAATTCTGAGTCGAAACCAAAATTTCGATCTGAGGAAAGTTATTGTGCTCAATACACCCCGTATACGTAGCTTGTTGTGAATCACATATGCATTTTGCATAAGTCGAAATTAAAAACTCGTGTCCGACCGTATACGAATTCTGAGTCGAAACCAAAATTTCGATCTGAGGAAAGTTATTGTGCTCAATACACCCCGTATGCGTAGCTTGTTGTGAATCACATATGCATTTTGCATAAGTCGAAATTAAAAACTCGTGTCCGACCGTATACGAATTCTGAGTCGAAACCAAAATTTCGATCTGAGGAAAGTTATTGTGCTCAATACACCCCGTATGCGTAGCTTGTTGTGAATCACATATGCATTTTGCCTAAAGGCCGTCACAGACCTAGCTATATTATATATTAATATATTTATAGCTAGGCATATTAATATAATATATTTTCTATACAATTTTCGCGTGACCACACACTTAGCTATAATATATATTTCTGGTCTGAGTGTGTTTAGTACGGTATATTAATATATATTATAGCTAAGTCTGTGACGGCCTTTAGTCGAAATTGAAAACTCGTGTCCGACCGTATCCGAATTATTGTGACAATAAACAACGTCATGACAACGTCTGAAATGATAACACTGAGCTCAAGCATATTCCCACACCATAGGGCAAAACAACATTCGCCGGATCAGCTAGTAATCCACACTAAAATATAAATACGAAAGTCTGTCTATCTGTTACCGCTTCTCGCCTAAACCGCTGAACTGATTTTGCTGAAATTTAGTACAGATATTAAGTCCCGGGGAAAGACTTAAGATACTTTATATCCCGGAAAAATGTACGGTCCCCGCGCGATAAACTTTGGCACAACGCAGTTGCGGGCAGCGTCTAGTATTTATGTATATTACTAGCTGACCCGGCAAACGTTGTTTTGCCATTAAAAGTATTTCTACTTCATCAGTTTATACAAAATCTTACCCCCTCTTTTGTCCCGTAAGAGGGGTGGGCGGCGAAATTTTATACACCACATGATAAGTTGGAAAACATAGTTAATAATATGAAAAAGTCCATTACAGAAAAAGGTTTGATACAAATCTGACCCCCTCTTTGGTCCCCTTAGAGGGGTGGGGGAAGGAATTTTTATGCACTAGATGTTGAGTTGGAAGAAGACAAATATATTATCTGCGAAAACCGCATTCAAATCGGATCAGAAATTTTCGTGTGATAGTGGAACAAACATACAGACAGACAGAATGACTGACAGACAAAAAACTAATCACATTTTTGGCTTCTATAGCGATGTAGTGACACCCCCCGCTTGTTATTTTTTGAATATCTTTAATGTACAGAATTTTCATTTCTACAGTTTTATTTTATGTAAGTATAGATATTTATATATGAGTAATAAACTACATAGCATCCATAAGGAATTTTCGCTGATGTGAACAAAAGTTATGGAACCTATAAAGTACATTTTATCCCCTTGTTATATTATTATCACAGGGATAAAATATAATGCATAAATTGGCTCGATTTATTTGCGTCCGCTGGAATGCGCGGTTTGGCGGCTCCACCGCGAGATCACAAGCAATTCCTTTTTTTTACAATATAAGGGGGCAAACGAGCAAACGGGTCACTGTCGCCCATGGACACTCGCAACATCAGAAGAGCTGCAGGTGCGTTACCGGCCTGTTATTGTCTCTTTTATGTGTTTTTGTGTCTTTTTATGTGTGCAAATAAAGAATTTATTATTATTACTATCGTATTTTTCCGTCTCTCACAGGCTTAAGCGTGAAGACATGACAAACAAATACATTCGCATTTATAATATTTGTAGAAATATCAAGACTTTTAAAATCGTTTTTCAAAGCGTCATATTATGTTGTATAAGGGTGAAGCCAAACGAGCGTAATTTGTTAGTCATGAGCCGCAGAATTTCTGCCGGGCAGAATTTCTTTTCATACAAATCACGACTCACAAAAACGCTCATGTGAATCAAACAAGACTTTTGTACGAAACTAAATGCAGCAGAATTCTGCCCGGCAGAAATTCTGCGGCTCATGACTAACAAATTACGCTCGTTTGGCTTTACCCTTAATCCTTTACATAAGTTAAAGCTCCGACATATTATCAAGTTTTTCCTGACCCCAAACTTCATAACATACAATCCAATAATGTTAGTTTGTCAGTTTGTTACTAGCTTGTACCAAGTTCACATGACTTGACGGGAGTCAGTTTACATACAATCTTGTAGCAGTTTTGATTAAATCACTGTAACAGAGGTTTCGCTTGTTGTTTTGTTGTAACATCCTACTAAAACATTACATTTTTGCGGTTAAAAAGTAGCAACCTAAACGTAAAAAAATTCGTTCTGTAGTTTTCATAGGAAATACAAACTCTATTTTAAAAAAAGATAAAACCGACTTCAAAATTGTACGTAATTGAGAATTAAAACTTCCTATCTCCAAAACTACTGAATCGATTTTGATGAAACTTGCACTATTCCCTATGTTGAACAATACCTAGTACAACAAAAAAAGAATTACTGAAATCGGAATGGTAATTCCAGAGATATCCGAACACAAACATAAAACATACATACATACATACACTTTTGAAATTTGGCACAGACGCTGATAGAGACTAACATAATATACGAGAATGGGATAGTTCTGGAAATATTACATACATATTACGCATCGAATTGATAACCTCCCTTTTTTGAAGTCGGTTAAAAAGAACTAAAATTATCCAGCACTGATGATTAACTACTACAAAGAACTTTTAAACTGTAAAAACTAGATCAAAATGGGCCCAATTTTTTAGCTGAGAAACCACGGTCACACACAGATACATACAGACAAACAGACAGAGAGACAAACACATCAAACTTATAACAGTTAACACCCCTCTTTTTGGTCGTGGGTTAAAATATTAGCTTAACCTAAATGATAAAGCTGACTATCAGGCAATCCGCCGCTCGTTGTAACACCAAACAATACCGGGGCAGCATGAATTGAGAGCGATGCGTCGGTAGATTACCCGTGTGGGTTTTAATTTTCAGTCCATTGTCTATTGATAACGCTGGAAATGAAACAATACCTGAAAATAGCCCTCCGTATTATACGAGAATTTTTGGGTTCCATGGCCATTACTGAGAATTCGTCAGCTTACGAACACCGGTTCAGCATATTTTTAGTGGAAAAAATTCGGTACCAGCGATAAATGAATGAATTCGATAGTGATTCAATAAATTGCAGATCCAACCAGCGCGAGCGGGGCTAAAATGGTCACTTTGGAGAATCATAATAATATTGAATGCGCCAATATGAAAGTTGAATGTCAAAAGATGATGAAAATTGAAGATGAAAGTGCACAATGTGGACATACATCATGTGTCTAGTAATTCGTACTAATTTGACAATAAGTTTTGACAATTCATTTGCTGAATTGATTGAGAGGAATAATTTTAGCCCCGCAGACGACTGCGACATTTTGGAAGTTATTTGACAGGTGACAAAATATCAAATCTTTGAGCATACTTTCATCAAATATAATTGACATACCAGGGAAACACGAGTATCGAGGGGGTTAACATCAAAGTGGAAATCTTCGTGGATATTTCCATAACTTTTCCATTATATCTGTTGTCTGTACTTATCCGACGCGTAGCGTTAAATAATATTGACAAGTAAACTTGGCCTTATTGTTATTAGAGAGCGTGTTTATCCTTATTAATGTTATATTATCTGTCCGTCTGTCTGAGCCTACTAGCTATAGAAATCGATTCAATGATGCTTTGAAAGAAGAAAAGACGTAGAATAGTTTTTGTTGTGGAAAATGTGCTTTTTCGGTTATAGCGCTATGTAGTTCATAGTTCAGTCATAAACAATTTTGGTTGGTTCAGATGATCCAATTCACGACTGCGTTCTGATGATTCATCAGAAAATGTCGTGGAAATTAAACGCCCTTTTGATTTTACGCACTGCGGACGTTCTGTGCGGTCCATAAGAGTGTAGACGTGGTGTAGACTAAGTCTAAGATGCACGTTAGAACGTTATCGTCGATGGAAATTTAAAAGCATCTTCATATATTTCCATACGTTTTACTTCCCCATGTTATCGTTATACCGCGGACGTCCTCATATATTACCGTCACGACCTTATAAAAGCGCACAATGAGTAATTTTACCAATAATATTTTGTACTTTAAATCATTCTCTACTACCAGGACAACATAAAACAACAGGACATCTATCTAACCTTAAACGCAACTATTCCTTATAGAAACAACTTCAAAATACTTTGTCCGTACAACTATTTCGGAGGGACAGAATTCCTTTCCGTGACAGGTGGATTATATTGACCGTTGTCACTTTATAGTCTTAGCTCGCAGTTAGAGACAAATTAATGATTACTTAACCTTAATTTAATGAACAATTTGCCTTAAGCATTTTAGCCTCCGAACAAAAGAGAACATTATTTCTCTTTTCTTCATTTAAGCATGTAGAGCAAATCTATACTTACATAATATTATAATAAAACTGTAGTAATGAAAATTCTGTACATTAACTAAAGATATTCAAAAAATATTAAGCGGGGGGTGTCACTATATCGCTATAGAAGCCCAAAATGTGGTTAGTTTTTTGTCTGTCTGTCTGTCTGTCTATCTGTCTGTATGTTTGTTCCACTATAACACGAAAACTACTGATCCGATTTGAATGCGGTTTTCACAGATATATTATTTGTCTTTTTCCAACTTAACATCTGGTGTATAAAAAATTACCCCCCACCCCTCTAAGGGGATAAAACAGGGGGTCAGATTTTGTATCAAACTTTTTTCTTTAACACGAAAATTACTGATCCGATTTGCATACGCATTCGCAGATATATTTGACTTCTTCCAAATTAACATCTGGTGTATAAAATTTTTCCCCCCACCCCTCTAAGGGGACCAAAGAGGGGGTCAGATTTTGTATAATTTTTTTTTCTTTGAACTTACTTCATAATTATTATTAACTGTGTTTTCCAACTTAACATCAGGTGTATAAGATTGTTCCCCCCACCCCTCTTAGGGGACAAAAGAGGGGGTAAGATTTTGTGTCAACTGATGTAGTAGAAATACTTTAAATGGCAAAACAAGTTTGCCGGGACAGCTAGTAATTTAATATTATCGTTACGCTCAAACGGCTGTACCAATTCAGATGAAATTTGGTTTGAAGTTCTTTAGGAGACGGGAAGGGAGAAAGGAAGGAAGGAAGAAGGAAGGAAGGAAAGGTTACTTTTTACCTCGGGAAGGGAGTTACGGGCGTCGTCAAGTAAACTCATTTATAACAACAAAATATGTATACACTTTAATATTAATATGAACACACCTCACAGAAAACATAATAATTCTCGTCGCCAAAGCTCGTTCCAATTATAATTATGAACAATTATAATTAATATCTTCCAAGAGAGAAGCGTTTTCATTTCTTGAACGAAACAATATGTCTAGCTTTATGAGATTTTGTACAAAATAATATGTTAAGTTATTGATAAATATAAATATCATACTCTTATTAAATGTTGCGCTAAATTCGTTTAGCAGGAACCGTACATTTTTGCACAACGCAAATATCCACACTAATATTATAAATGCGAAAGTGTGTCTGTCTGTCTGTTGCCACTTAATGCCCAAACCGCGAACCGACTTTTTTTATGAAAGAAGGGGGCAAACGAGCAAACGGGTCACCTGATGGAAAGCAACTTCCGTCGCCCATGGACACTCGCAGCACCAGAAGAGCTGCAGGTGCGTTGCCGACGTTTTACGAGGGAATAGGGTAATAGGGCAGGGTAGGGAAGGGAATAGGGGAAGGTAGGGAAGGAAATAAGGGAGGATAGGGAAGGGAAAAGGGTAGGGGATTGGGCCTCCGGTAAACTTACTCACTCGGCGAAACGCAGCGCAAGCGCCGTTTCACGCCGGTTTTCTGTGAGCCCGTGGTATTTTTCCGGTCAAGCCGGCCCATTCGTGCCGAAGCATGGCTCTCCCACGGTAAACTCACTTTACTGAAATGTTATAGATAGACTTTTAGACCCGGGTATACATAGGACAACTTTTATCCTGAAAAAATGTACGGTTCCCGCGCAATAAATTATATTTGGCGCACCGGAGTTGTTTCATCGTCTTGTTTCATCTAAATCAGTTCAGCCGTTTAAAGAAAGTCACCTTAAGGTTTCGCTTGTATGGCGTAAGGTTAAAACTAACTATAAGTCTACTTAACCCTTACAGTAATCCTGTAAACGGGAAGATTACGGTCGTTATGATCCCAACGCAGGGTTAACTGGTGTTTTATTGAGTTAGGGTTAGGTTGGGACTGGAATATCCCAGGGGAAAGTCGCTTTGATCTTTGTTTGTCAATTTTGTATGGGGTCGATATTTTGAATAAGATTTACATAACTAATATTAACTAATACTAGAGGAACTAAAGAATCATGGCCAAATTTGTATAGGAGCTGGACTTTTATTTTTGATGTCCCAAAATAAATTATAGTTAGATTGGATTGTTCTTATGCTCTAAACATAATTCCGTTTGAGAATTATGTCTAAATAGCCACGATTTTTTATAATAATTATTAACGTTTACAATTATTTTGAGGTTAGACTTAAGAACTATCTTTTTTCCGACGGTGTAGCCTAGAAGTGTATATTCGGCGATCTCGTTTCTAATTATTTCAATTTTTCCTAGAGTATTACCCAAAAAATAGAACGAATGCGAATGATCACCGGCTGTCAGAACATATGAAAGACAACAACGAAACTGATCTTTTTTTTGTGGCTATTTATAGACACATTTCTAATGTTTTTCGATGCCTTAAAATATTAGGGAATTTTTGCTACCAATGGCATATCGGGACGCCACCACCCACCTGGTACGATTTGGCCATTGTTCTTTGGTCACTAAATTTGGTCATCATGCGGAAACCGTACATTTTCCGTGATGAAAATCCTATGTCCTTTCCTGGACTCAACGTGCTTCCATACCAAATTGCAGCAAAATTGGTTGAGCGGCTTAGGCGTGAAGAGGTAACAGACAGACAGACAGACGGACAGACACATTTTCGCATTTACAATATTAATATGGATATTGTCAATGCAAGTCTGCCTATAAGTATATTAAATTTCCCTTAACACAGCAGCTAAACCGGAAAGATTATTTTATATTTTGCTTATATCGATTATAATTAATGGGGCCATTCAAAAAACACAATATTTGGCCTATTTATGCGGTATATAACGGCACGGATTCCTTCGTGCGCGAGCCCAACTCGCACTTGATCGATTATTTTATAAACCAGTGACATTTAATTTAGTAGCACTATAGCCTGCCTTTACAGAATAACCACAACAAAATAATTCAATACAACACTCCCCTTTGATAAAATAAAACCATTCTAAAGATCAAAAGCGCTCGTCTCGAAGTTGGTAAAATATTCAAATTTTGTTTAGATATTGTAAAATCTTGCGGGAGAAAACCTTTACCGTTCCGATAAAGATTAGTGTTATTTTGTCGTGTCTGCATTGTGTCTGTTTTTAACGCCTCGGCGGTGCAGTGGTTTAGAGCGTGGCTATTAGCTCGGAGGTCGTGGGTTCAATTCCCGCGTTCCGTGATTCCAAGTTTGGTTAGGGCAATCCATGCATCGTCCAACGTTATTTCAGTTCGGCTGACTTTGACTTTGTGTGCGTGCGACTAGACGTATGCGAATTATAATTGCATAAGTTGATAAAAATGCTATGCAATAGCTTTACCGCGGCATTCCCCGAGTGTCACGCGTATTTTGTTATATTTGAAAAATATCTACAAGGTGTTACAAAACTAAGAGTGGGTTGCACCGGCTTACTTTAACTATAACTTTAACCATAACAAAATGTGAAATGAACTGTCAAATCCCTAGCAAAAGTCGCCATATTTGACGATAACCTTAACCTTAACTTTAACTATGCTTCTGGTGCAATTCACCCTAAGTGATAATACATAAGCGACCGTATGTGTCCCTTATATAGGGTATACCGTGAAAGTAGCAGCCCTGAAAGACCAAATTTTTTTTTCACTTTTGTATGGGGAAACTCGTGACGTCGGGGCGCTTGCCCATACAAAAGTGGAAAAAATTGGTCTTTCAGCGCTGCTACTTTCACAGTGAACTCTCTACAAGGAACACGTACACACCCTAAAGTATTATCGCTTAGTTTTTTTTTATGAAATAAGGGGCAAACGAGCAAACGGGTCACTTGATGAAAAGCAACTTCCGTCGCCCATGGACACCGCAGCATCATTAGAGCTGCAGGTGCGTTGCCGGCCGTTTAAGAGGGAACAGAGTAATAGGGGAGGGTAGAAAAGGAACTAGGGTTGGGAACGGTCGAGCCGGCCCATTCGTGCCAAAGCATGGCTCTCCCACGTCAAAAATAGTTTTGTTACACACTGTAATATAGTTACTTTTATAGTTTTTGCTTGTTATTGCAGTCGCAAAGTGTACTAGTACGGGTGCCCTAGAACAATTTTTTTTGTGAATAGGGTTCCGTTTTAGGGTACAGTAGTCAACCAAGTTTTGTTGATTACAGGAACCTAAAACGGAACCCTAACCAGCTGATTTTTTGTATATTGGTAGGTTAATAGTTACATTATTTAAGAGTAACCTTGTCCTACAAATAAAACAATCCATATAATTAGGACCATCTAGTCAAAGTATGAAATCCTTTCTATCTCTGTTAGCTACCACTTTCAAGATTTTTCGAAATTAAAAATGTTGTTCGTCTTATCAAAATGTAGCTACTCACAAAAAATTAGCTTGTTAGTAATCACAAAAAAATTTGTTCTAGGGCACAGACTATACGGTTTCTACCACAAAGAACCACGAAATCCGTTTACCAATCGCATCCAATGTGTCATGTTTAATACGATTGTGACGTTAGTGTCACATGTGACACCGCGTCACTGTGACACTGTGACGCGATGTCACAGTAATGAACCTGTCTGAAATTCAATATTTTTCTTTTCCCTACCCGTTCGGGATCAAATTTTCATTTTCACATGATAATAATGTTAAGTCGTATTGGCGCACAAGTTAAAGATCGTTCGGCAAAATTAATAATAATAATAATAATAATAATAATAATAATAATAATAATAAAGTTTATTTGCAACTACATACATATTACATGGTTCAGATTTACATAATATTATATAATTCCAATTAGCAGCCGCAAATTGGCTCGTGCTCGGCATGTGCTGATACACCCAGGGGCATAATCAGCGCCGGTCTTCCGCAAGAGCCATTGGTGACGACATGGATATCATTATAAACCAAGTAACTAGAACAGCTTACGAACAACTTGAATAATACACAACATACAAGAACAATAAAAAATTATATAGGTATCTAATTAATAAGTAATAATAACTAACTAAAAACTAAAAAAACTAAAATTGGCGCGACGGCCGACGACTAATGTTGTCGCACGCGACAAATAGCTGTCGTCCGTCGCGCGCCGCCGTAAGTATATAATGGCAACGATGGCAACACACAAGACGACTTGTCTATGGCTATGAGATACGTCATTACTTATTTGTCAAAACAAAAATAAATAAATAAATTCCTTCCAAACTCCTTCTAAGTTCTAACTACAAAATTCAGAAAATTAAAATAAATATGAAATAAATAAATCAATACAGTAATTAAGAATAGCTAAAACTTAAAAGTACCCAACACCATTGACATTACATAAACAAAAACAACAAGTTCCGAATCTCGAAACGTAAAACTATACATAATATTACATAGGATGCCGGCCGCTTATTTTTGAGTAAGTACTTTAATAGATTTAATTACAAATTAGGTATGAAAACAGATAACATGAATAACACAATGACACGAGCACTTTATATCACGGAGATATCTTGGCAGAGGTTTTCTTGTGACAACTGTCTATCTAAAAGGAATCGTCGCAGTTTGCTTTTAAATGATTTTAGACTTTTGGTGATTCTAATGGGAGGCGGTATGTTATTCCAGCATTTGGAAGCTGAGTACCGAAAACTACCTCTAAATGTAGCCGTTCGATGTTTTTCGATTCCCAACTGTGTTGAACATAGCCGTGACCCACAAGACCTAAGGCTAGCTGTTCTGGATAATTTGTTGAAGAGATACTTTGGCTCCTCGTACTTCAGTATCCCAAAAAGTAAACATGCGAGATGAAGCCTGCGTCGGTGCTTCATTTTTAACATTAAGTGCTTGTTAAGATAGGGGGTTACATGGGTTCTGGGGGGTATGCTGAAGCAAAATCGAGCACAAGCATTTTGGACTCTTTGAATAAGTCTTTTAGTATTCGAAACTAGACGAGGGCCGTAAACTATGTCAGTGTAGTTCAGCTTTGAGAGTACCAGAGACTCAACTAGCCTGACACGCAACTCTTCTGACAGATATGGTCTTATTCTGTATAATATTTTTAGTTTATAGAATGAACTGCTGACTATGTTAGTAACATGATCTTGGAAACGCAGATGACAGTCAAGAAGAAGACCAAGATTACGAGCTACATATGAACGCTCAATAGGCTCACCCATCAGCAGGACATCAGTCGAAGGGTTTATAAGGCTAAGTTGTCTGCTAGTGCCGCAGATAATATATTTAGATTTTGCTGGATTTAGACACAAACTATTTTTCTGGGCCCATGCAGCTATACTATTAAGGTCTTCATTAAGTTGCTTTATTGCAGTGTCCACTTCACTTGGCTTAAAGAACAAATAAATTTGGGTGTCATCTGCATAAAAATGGAATTTGCAGAACCTTATATACCTACAAATATCAGCTATATAGGTATAGTATGAACAGTATGGGACCTAAAATAGAACCTTGTGGCACACCGTCAGTAACAGGCATAGTGTCCGATAGTATAGAGGAGCCACTGCTATCAGAGAGCTTAACACATTGGCTACGACCAGAAAGGTAACTATTAAACCATTTTAAGGTAGCGGCATCAAACCCATAATAGCTTAGTTTTGAAAGCAGAATATTTATGTTTATAGTATCGAAAGCTCGGGAGAAATCAAGTAAAACAAGCAGGGTACAATAACCATTATCTTGTGCACTTAAGATGTTGTCAGTGACATCAAGTAATGCCGTTACTGTACTGCGACCCCTTCTAAAACCTGACTGCATTTCTGGTAACATATTATTTTTTTCCAGGTAGCCAGTAACCTGCTCACATACAACCTTCTCTAGGATTTTCGAAAGGCACGGCAGGATACTTATTGGCCTTAGGTCCTTTAACTCGACAGGGTTTGAGGTTTTTGGGAGAGGCCTTACTACTGCCTGCTTCCAACTCTCAGGATAAGTTCCTGATTTTATGGACATGTTAATAATACAGTTAATGGCATCTAAAGTGTTTGGCAGGGATAAAAATAGCATGTCTAAGCTAATACCATCACTTCCTACTGCCTTAGACTTCAATGTTTTTATAATCTTAATCAGAGTACTTGTGGTTACAGTCTCAAGGTGGAATTTTGCATCACTGAATTTGTGAAATTCATAATATGTTATGTATGATAGATTTGATATGGGTACAGTGGGTATTTTTAGGAAGTGTAGATTAATAGTATTAGGATCCTTGAAATGCGGGGGTAGGCCGTGCTCCGTTTTAGGTGTAATTGTATCTTTTATGCTTTTCCATAGTCTCTTAGGTTGGTTTATTTTACTGTTTATGTTCTGTTCAAAATATGCTACTTTTTCATAATGTAATGCCTTATTTACCAAAGTTTTTAAACTTTTATATATTAGAAGTATGTTTTAGAAGTCTTTGGTTTTGTTTCGAAATGGCACGCTCTAAACCACTGGACCACGGAGATGTTCAAAACAGACAGACAGACAGATATGTCAAAAGAAACTGTGTGGAGCACGGGGACACTTTATTGAATGGGAACCGTACATTTTAGTTGGAAAAAAGTATCCCATGTCCTTTCTCGGGACCCAAAGTATCCCCATACTAAGCAAAATCGGTTCAGTGGTTTAGGTGTGAAGATTTAACAGAAAAACAGACACACTTTTGCATTTATAATATTAGTATGTATAATATTATGTGTATGGATTATGTGGTTTTTAGTGTTCCGTAGTCAACAAGGAACGCTTATAGTTTCGGTCTGTCCGTCCGTCTGTCCGTCTGTCTGTCTGTCCGCGGTTTTGCTCAGAGACTATAGGACCTACAAAGCTGTAATTTAGCACGAATACACATAATATTAATAATGCCATAATAATGCCGAGAAAATGGTACATACAATATTTAAAAGATATTTTTTTTATGGTACCTCCCCTATAGTCTACACTTTTTTTCAATTTGTTAAATTTTTTTTTGCGCCCTCCCTATCGTGTGGGGTGTCGTTGGATAGGGTTTTTAAAAATATTATGAGTATTCATAGATAATTTTCCGATTTAGGGATCCATTTGTGAAATATTAAGTTTTAAAGTGGAAAATAATCGTTAGAGTCCAGTGTCCCCCACTTCTACCAGCTAAACGGTTGCTTCTGGAAATGTGAAAAAAATCACGGGAGTAGGGAATATGCTGAATTTAAAAGGAAAACTATCACGGCTAAGAAGACTTCATAAGTTATTGAGTAATAGCCGATCAACTAAAAAAAATGTATTCGGCGAAGTAAAAAGGAACTTTTCGTTGAAATTCCTTTGAAAGTAACTGAGATGATGTTGTTAGTGGTGTAAAACATGTCATAAATGTACATTCATTGACCATACAAAAATTTTCAAAACTAGCGGTACTACGGAACCCTATATTGCGCGTGGCCCGACACGCACTTGGCCGGTTTTCCTTTACCGTGTTTTTTGTACTTATCCTAAAATCTTTCATGACATAAAACAAATTTCAAAACTAAACTTCTCATAACCTATGTTAACCTGGTACAACAATATGTTAATTATTAATAAACTTTTCGGGCAAAACATGCTCTTGTTAGCGAGCACTTTTGGACTTCCTGTATTTCTGCTGGTAAATACTTACGAGTATAGCACGCTTACATAAAGAGTGGGATTTAAACAAAATAACGATTCTTATTTTTTTTTATAAAAGTAGAGAGCAAACGAGCAAACGGGTCACCTTATGGAAAGCAACTACCGTCTCCCATGGACACTCGCAACATCAGAAGAGCTGCAGGTGCGTTGCTGGCCTTTTTAGAGGGAATACGCTCTCTTCTTGAAGGTTTGCAGGTCGTATAGGTCCGGAAATTCTGCTGGCGACAGTTCGTTCCAGAGTTTTGCAGTGCGCGGCAGAAAGTTAACGCGAAAAAAGCATGGTGGAAGACTCCCACTTATGAAGATGAATTCTGTCTGTCTGTGACGTCTTTACGCCCAAACTGCTGAACCGATTTTGCTGAAATTTGTTATGGAGATACTTTGAGAGATAAGACAAAGAATATATGTACTTTTTTTTAATTTCATAATTAATTATTATTATTCCTAAATTTAACTGTCATTCAAATCTATTGTCGGTGAAATATTCTGTTCTCAATTATTTCACAGAAATGTGGTTTTGACAGCGGTCCATCTTGAGAAAGATTGATGGCACCATTTCAGAATTTCGTGGTTTGATTGAGTTTTGTTCTTGAGTTGAATAAGGTCTAAAATCCAAATATCCATATTCATACCAATATTATAAATGTGTGTCTGTCTATCTGTCCGTCTGTCTGTCTTTTGCCGGTCTGTCTGTCTGTCTATCTGCTAACCTCACCCCCAAACCAACAAATCAATTTTACTGAAATTAGGTATTGAGGTACTTTGAGTCCCGGGAAAGGACATAGAATACTTTGAATCCCGGAAAAATGTACGGTTCAGTTGCGGGCGTCATCTACTTTATAAGGTAACGATAAAAGATCTAAAAAATCCATTAAAATTCAAACCAACAATATACAAGCAATCTGTCATAGCGAGGTAAAAATTCAATTCATAATGTAAATATTTCTATACTTTAATATCCCTCACCTCAAATATTTATTGCCTCGAATCTAGTGCACTCGGCGAGACCTAGGTCTCAAAGCACATCTGAGCTAGATTTTTAGCGCATATTCAATATTCTGGGAAATATCTTTTGAAATATGCTCAGGCTCTCTGCGCCCCTAGTCACTTTCGTCAATACATATTGTATACAAAATGTCGGACAATTTTTAGATTACTTTAAAGACTATATTTTAGTTATAAGTGTGGCCTATTTAGGGCGATTTACCTTATAAACGTGTAAGGGTCAGTTCCACAAGGAAATGCGATGCATTTTTAACCGACTTCAAAAAAGGAGGTTATCAATAATTCGACGCGTATGTATGTAATATTCCTAGAACTGCTCAGTTCTCGTATATGCAGCTAGTCTATATCAGCGTCTGAACAAATGTGCCCAAAAGTGTAATTATTACAATAATTTTGAATTTCACAATGTAATTGACCTTTCGAAGGCATTGTAACATTGTAAAAATTATAATATGTTAGCATAATACGATGGTCAGATACTAGCTAGGACATAGCTAAGACAGACTTGTTATACTACCCCCCGATGGTTGCTCGCCTTGTCGTGGCGGTGGGGCTCTAGTAACCGCGGCTTGGACAACCGCGGTGAAGCAAAGAGGCAACCAGGGCCGGCCGGTGTCGCCGCCTGGCCCGAGGAGGGCGCTCCCAGCGGATTGGAGGAGTCCGCTGCGGATGCGCACCGAGGTGGGGCCGCAGAGGAAGAGGCAAGTAGGTATTGCGGTGCGCCGCTTGCCCTATCCTCTGCGGCCAAGGTGTGGTCGGTGGCAGAGCCACAGACCTGATCTGCCACATGGCCTCCAAATAGCAGACTCGGGGGGCGTCTGCTACAGCCCTGGTGGGGGCCGAGGAGGAGGGCGCACGTGCGCCCATTGTGGAGTCTTCGGACCGCTGGTGGGGTCGCGGATGTGTGTATCGTTCCCGTGGCCCCGTCAAAAGGCGGCGTGGCGGAAGATGGGGGGGGTTTTAGTGGGTATACCGTGGTCTCATTAGCTACGGGAGTCCCACATCACCGCTCGGGTCACCCCCTGCGCCTGGGTGGTATGCGTAATGTATTTCCCCCTCCGGGAAAAAAAAAAAAGACTTGTTATACTAGAGTGGCATATTATTTGTATATGATTGCTCAAGATCGACTTTGATTGTGCATGACGGTTTCGCAATCATGGTTATTCATCAAAGGCCATATTAGGGTTTAAGGGCCAACCCACACGTACCACAACCACACGACAACCACACCACGTGGTCGGGCGTATATTTCCTATTGTAAATGAATAGGGCCTGTAGACAAGTGGCAAAACGCTAACGCTAACGTTACAAAATGTGTGGGATTTGACATTAGTATTCGCTAGCGAAGCGATGACTTATGTCAAATCGCATACATTTTGTAACGTTAGAGTTAGCGTTAGCGTTTTACCACTTGTCTAGGGGGGCTGGACCATTCACACGTTACATTGTCAGATGCCGTCTGCCGACCACATGGCAACCACGGCTGACCACATCGCAACCACAACATTGCGTCGATGCAAGACAGTGCGTGCACACCGCCCGCGCTCTTCCCCCCTCCGTTTCATTGACTTTCGTACCACATCGCAACCACTGGTGACCACTGGCGACAACGCAACCACGTCGGCATTTTGTCGGTACCACAATGCAACTACTAAAAGCTGCAGCGACACCATTCACACGCAACCACTGCTCGACGACATTTTGTCGTTGCGATGTCGTGTGGCTGTGGTACGTGTGGGTTGGACCTAAAATAAGACTTAGGGCTGAAAGTTATCTGACGATTGAAAAATCGGCCCTTAATGGTTATAGAATTATGTTTCTACTACACCTCAATAATTTCTGGATGTATGCAAATCATACCTGAAACAAAAAATAGTATTTTTAGTTAAATATTAACACATTATAATATGATATAGATAAAACGAGAGGATCCAGCACAAACTAAATATATTTAAGTATGTTAAAAGCGGCCCTCTACGCTGCATTTCTTACAAAAGTATCCCTTCTTTAATCTCTAATGTTCCTCCAACTAGTTTATATGAAAAATGCGACTCTCCCCGCTGCGACTCCACAACGTGCGCGTCCCGCTCCGCTCGACCGACCCGTAGACTGCGGTCCGGTCGTAAATCCAAGCTTTCGGGGCACGCTGATGGGTCGAGTGGTACAAGCCATAAGCTGATACCGTCAACTCTACAGGCTATTACAAAACAGTGATAATTTAGGGTGTGTATTTGTCCCTTGTATACAGGGTGTAACAAAACTAAGTCATAATACTTTAGGGTGTGTATGAGTCTCATGTATAGAGTTCACTGTAAAAGTAGCAGCGCTGAAAATGGAAGTTTTTTTTTCACTTTTGTATGGGAAAACTCGTAAATCTCTGCGAGGAACACATACACACCCTGAAGTCATATCACTTAGTTTTTTACACCCTGTAGAGATCAATATAAAAGTATCAGCACAGCAGGAGAAATATTTTTCTTAATTTGAATAAGCAAGCGTTCCAGCGTCATGACTATTTACATACCAAAATAAAAAAAAAATCTTTCAGCGTTGCTATTTTCTCAGTAGCAAGTATATACAGGAGACACATATTATACATTATACAGCCTAAAATATTATCACTTAGTCTTGTTACACACTGTATAGTATTTTACCCTTATAAGTCATAACTAAAATGCAAAATCTTACAACTTGGACCACACATCTTCACATGAATTTCCTGAGGAGAAGGTCTACTTAATTGCAAATCGCGTCTAACACGCGAGATAAAATGTACAGTTAGAGTGGGATAGACATAGCCACTGTTCATGTGATAGAAAGAGAAAGAGTAAATACTTAATAAAAATATGAACAAAATAAAAATAAAGTATTTTTTTAGCAAAAGTTGATATCATCGGAAACTAATCTAGCTCAATACAGAGAAAAGTTTTTCTTGCACGAGATTTGATATTGCATTGTTTTGACACGCAGTTGATACAGGTATTTGAAATAACTCTTGTATTCTTAATTCTAGTAACCAACGCAGTTTAAAATCACAGAATAACGCCCAATAATTAGATCTGTCCAGACTCTAGAAAGATGGTTTACTATATGTCATATTTTTTACTATGTATCTATAAATTAATCGAAGACATGAGTGGATGAAGTAACGATCTGAAAACTGACGTTTTTTTTCATAAATTTTTTATTTCAAAAATGATTTGAAATAAAAAATTTGGATTCTGTGTGTAGCTAGATACATTAGTTAGATGATGAAGTTGGTAAGATACAAGGCTTATTTAAATTATAAGGGAAAAAGTAGTTATTGCTCTTATCAGGGCGAGCGATGCGAGCCATTGTATGTGTCGCAGTCATCTGGTTCAATCTGTGATTCGATTGAATGACTAGCGTATTCATTGAATGACACCGTTCTATTGAATGACTGAAGGACAACTAGTCAAGACGCTGACTGTAACGTTTAACGTCTTGACTAAACGTCATCATAGTGAAGTCGTTAAATGGAATTCTATGATTTTTTTAAAGTAATTGTTGGTGGCGTACTAATAGGTTAATCTAGAAACTGACTTCAATTATGTGGCGACGGCTAGTTCTGGGTGGTTTACAAAAAAAATAACCACGATGGCTAAGGCGGGAGCTTCGCTGCGCTACGCTCCCGCCTTGCCATCTAACCTAACCAAATCCAATTTTATTTATTTTTTTTATTTTATATGCTTTATTGTGCTCAAAATGTACAAATATTTAAATTAGTTACAATAAGATCTCAGCATGAGCACAAAGGCGGCTTTATCGCTATTAAGCGATTTCTTCCAAGCAACCTCTGGCGCATGGAAACAAATTATTACAACACAGTGCAACTAAATTGGAATAATACTAAAATTAAAGTAGGCTTATCATAAATCTTATAACTAGGAATAATCTAACACACACCTTACACTAAATCCTATTTTAAAAAGTTAAACATATTCTATAGCATATTGGGTTGAATACTATTATAAAATATAAATAATACCTATGCAAATACACAAAATACTAGATATAAATAACTAATATATATTAATACAACACATAATATAATTAATTAATACTCATATACCTACATACACAAAGGTAAATACAATATTTATAATATTATAAGGTTTATAACAGTTCTATCGCACGAAATCTTTACGAAATGCTAAGGTAATGAATTTTGAGCATTTTTTTGAAAATTTCAATACTTTTAGCTTGCCTGATTTTGGTTGGTAAGGAGTTCCATAGTAGTATTGCCCTGACTGTAAATGATTTGTGGTAAAAATTGGTGTTATGTTTAGGGATATGGAGAAGAAGATTGGACACAGAGCGCAGTTTGAGTTCGGACGTTCGAAATTCAAACCTTGATTTGAGGTAAGAGGGTGCTTTTGGGTTGAATAGCAGGGTGTAAAGCAGGGTAAGGACTCGCATGTTACGTCGTAGGCGAATGGGCAACCAAGAAAGCTTAAGGCGATATTCAGATACGTGGTCATACTTACGTAAGTTAAATATGAAGCGAATTGCCATGTTCTGAAGACGCTCAAGTTTGTTTAACTGTTCTTCAGTGATGTCAGAGAAGCAGGCATCTGCATAATCCAATATGGACAAAAACAAAGACTCGGCAAGTAGGATTTTAGTCTTTAAAGGAAGAACGTTTTTGAGCCTTCTGAGCGAGCTCCATACTGCATACACCCTGCTGCTGATTAAGGAAATATGGTCTGACCAGGAAAGACGATCGTCCAAAACCACACCCAAGTCTCTTACATTCCTACTAAAGGATATTGGAGTACCATCTACGAGCACCGGGGGTATATTCTCCCAGTCAATCTTGGATACTAATCCTTGACTCCCCACAATAATGACCTGTGATTTTATTGGATTGATGGAGAGGCCGTTATTCTTACTCCATTCGCAGATAGCCTTAAGATCACGATTAAAGGTTCTGATTGAAGTAGCAAGATTCTCCAAGGTGGACTCAGTGTAGATCTGGAGGTCGTCTGCGTATAGATGAAAGTGAGAGGAACAGAAAAAGGTTATGGAGTTAATAAATAAGGCGAACAATATTGGGGGTAGTACACCACCCTGTGGAACTCCAGCAGTGATCGTTGACCACGAGGAGAACTCGTTATCCACACGAACTCGCTGCCGTCGTCCCCCAAGGTAGCTACGGAACCAGTCGGTCGCTGAAGGTGAGAAATTAGCAGCACTAAGTCGTCCTATCAGAATGTCATGGTCTACACTACCAAAAGCATTGCTGAAATCCAACAAAGCCAAGATCGTGACTAGCTTATTGTCCATAGCATATCGGATGTCGTCTGTGACCTTGACTAGTGCTGTTGTAGTGCTGTGACCAGGCCTAAAACCAGATTGGTATTCGCTTAGCAGATTGAATTTATTAATGTATGATGTTAATTGGTGTTGTATCAGTTTTTCCAGGACCTTTGATAGGAATGGAAGTATAGCGATTGGTCTGAAATCAGCTGGTGACATAGGCTTATTTTTTTTTGGCAAGGGAATAATTTGTGCTGCTTTCCAGATGGTCGGAAACACGCTGTTAGTTATAGAAAAGTTAAAAATGTGTTCTAATGTGGGAGCAATCTCGTCTATAATTAGACAAATCATTTTTTTGCTGATATTGTCCTCACCAATTGCGTTAGAGGAAATTGCTTTGACATTCTTTTTTATGTCACCAACGGTGAACCGGGAGAAGTAGAAAGGAGGGAAGTCAGGTGTAGGTAAAGTAGTTAATTGTTGTATTAGCTGTGTTTTTGTAATATGGTCAAGTGAGCTGGTAGAGGAGGTAAATTGGTAGTTAAGGAGATCTTTATCAAAGTTACTGGCTGACAAAGAAGAATCGGAATTACTACCTACTCCAAGAGTTTTCAGGAATTTCCAAACTTTGGTAGGGTCGCAATTCTCGACAGAAGCGTGTATGTGGCGACGTTGGGCGTCTCTAACAACTTTGTTACAGCGATTTCTAAGTTTTAAGTATTTCTCCCGATGCTCGTCTGTGCCACTTTTTTTAAATTTAGACTTGGCTTTGTGTTTTTGTGATATTAGGATTTTGATCTCGTCAGATAGCCAGGGGGCGGGGAGGTGTTTCATTTTGATGGGTCTTATAGGAGCATGCTTGTTAAAAAGTTCAATTATCGAATTATTGAAAAGTTCTACTTTGGTGTCGATATCTTCTGCCTCACGCAATCTGGACCAGTCAATTTTTCGGGCATCTTCTACAAGCAAGTCATGGTCAATTTGTTTGAAATTACGCTGATATCTAATAGTAGGTTTAGCTTTAGGGGGACGTACATTATATGATAAATAAACTATGTCGTGGTAAGAAAAAATGTCTGCTGAGCATTGGCCTCCTTTAATGACATAGTTTGGCGCGGACACTATCATTAAATCTAGTAGAGATGGAGAGCATCCCGGAGCATGGTGAGTAGCTTGAAGAGGAATAAGATGGTAATTTTGACTAAAGAGAATTGACTTTAATTTTTTTGATCTGTGGTTGTCCTTAATCAAGCAGGTGTTAAAGTCTCCCATTATTATTGTGTGTACGTAATTGGGTGAGTGTGTTTCTAGCAAATTTTCAAAGGCGGAGAAATAATTAATATGGAGGGATGGGCAGTAGAAAACGCCTAATAGCATTCTAGTTTTTGACAACGATATTTCTACGAGAATGTACTCGAGATCACAGGAAGACGGATCTGATGATGCTATAACTGAGTAGGAGAGGTGTGAACGCAAGTAAATAGCAACACCACCACCGCCCCTGCTGGCTCGGTCGTTTCGTATCAGTTGATAGCCGGGCAAACTGTAACTAGTGGAGGGAAGACAGGGCTTAAGCCAGGTTTCCGACACTAGGATGGCATCCAGATGGACATTCTCAAAGGAGGCGAGCATGTCGGCGTAATGCGCTGGGATACTTTGCGCATTAAAATGGACGACATTGAAATTTTTCTTTACATTAGCAAAAGTATCCGAAAGCGATTCATTAAGGTTGAGTGAGTTTGTGCTGTAAAAACTTTCGTCACTAGATTCGTTCGAAGATAGTGATAAGAAATCGTCGTTTGTATCCGTATCAGAATGCATATTTTAATAATAATAATATGTGTCACGTAGGTGACTAGCTAACAATAAAATTATTAAATAATAATATATAAATAAATAATATATATTATATATTATGTAAGTATATATTATAATGTATGATGTATAAAATAAATCTTAATTCCTATTATTGCTAAGCCTTAAACTAACGCAGATTACAATTTTTATAACATAATAAATACCACCAGTGATCTTAATAGTGGGAGCACATACAAGACTCAAGCGATCTACAATACAATAATATAATCGAGAAAAAAAAGGAATAAATTAATCACAATCATAGCACAATAAAATCATAATGTTTGAATTAGCTTTAAGCAAGCTTGCCTTTGACGGGACGAAGAAAGAAGGAAAAAAAAAAATATGTCATGTATTGACATTGACAGGATGACTAATGTCATGTGTCAAAGTTGTTATTCTAGCGAGTTTTTGTAACACGGAAAGCAACTTATTTATTGTAATTGTAAAAGTACCTGCATAGTACGACATACAAATGTTACGTACCCATATACCTTCAATTACCAAGATATTGGTGATACGGAAAGACATACAAGTCCAAAGGTCAAGCTCCTAGTTGATATACTACAGACTTAGCACAAAGCAGACAAGCAATGTTGATACATAAAAAGCAGATGTATAGAGTAACTAAATTTTGAAAACAAAAAGTAAATAAGATTAGCAATGCAATTAGCTATTTCAACCAGTGGAAGCAGGTAGAAGCATTACTCTAATATGAACATTGTATTCTATTTATGGGTTACTTTACTTAGCCTTACAGATATTGCGTTTACTTCTAGGTGGGACACGATCAGCGGTCTTCTCGGCTGAAGAGGGCTGCGCTGCGGCATGACTTGATGATGTTGCAACCATGGATTTAATGGCCTCAAGATCGCACATGTTTTGGACACTATGTCTAGAGCCGTCGGGCCCAATGACAAAAATATTGCCTTCCCTTGTCCAACACTTGTTCACGCCGAGGTGTTGACGAGCCGCAAGAAATATCTGGTGGCGCCTCTTCGTTAGAAATTCTGACAGAGTAAAGCCAGTTTGCTTCAAGTTTGTTTTTGAGTTCCAAATTTTGGTACGAACAAATACATTGCAGAACTTGACTAGAATAGGTCGCGGCCTATCATTGGACTGCTTGCCCAGTCTGTTGCAGTATTTTATGCAGGAAGAGTCCAGATCAGGGGATTTAAGCTGGGTTTTAATTATTCTGGTGACAGTACCAAGTGCATCACTTCCGCTTTCTGGAACGCCATGGAAAAGGAGAATTTTTTTTACGGCTTCTTATCTCAAGGTGGTCGTTCAAATCGTGCAGCATTTGTACTTGGGACTGGAGTGATTTCAGGGAGTTAACCACAAAGGCTTTAAAGGTATAAAATTCCTTACTTAGCCGGTCTAAAGGGCTCGCTCCATTGTCCGTAGCACATTGAAGATCTTGCTGGAAAGTCTCCATCCTTGTGTTAAACATTGCACTCATCTCTTCTATGGACTGTTTAATGGCTTCCATTGTTGCAAAACTGTGTGACTTGCCGGTTTAGAAGGCGAAGGTGCCAAGTGATTTTTATATCAGTGTTTTAGTGGAGAAAAATAGGAGAACAATACACTGGTAGGTAATTCAAGACTTTTAAAACATTGTAGGGTTTATTTAGGAATTGTAGATTGTTTTATTCCAATTTAAAAATAAATAGCGATTCAAAAAACGACTTCCTATTTTTGCACATCTACCCGAAAAAATTCCAATCCAATCGTATCCAATCGTATTGGACAGACGAAGTAATAAATACATTGCTATTAATTACCTAAGAATTGTATACTGTTCTTATACATTTCCTATTCCGTTAAAAATAAATACATTCAATTACCTGACTAATTTCATATCCGCTCTCTTCAAAGGGCTATGTTAAAAATCGCTAACTAGTTGAACGTTGAGTGACGATTGTTCAATCAACGTTCTGCCGAGTCATTCAATTGAATGGAGTCATTCAATGAATGCGCTAGTCATTCAATCGAACCGCAGATTGAACTAGATGACTGCGACATATGCACAACCTGTACATTTTGTGGTACATTTTACGGAAAAACTATCACGTGATCACGCCTATTGATTTATGCTTTAACATAGTAATTTTTATTTATATGTAGATGTGTTATCATTGGTCAGTCAAGGTGTGACGACGCGAGCCCTCACAAAGCTCGGCTTTTAGCTAGTATTGTAAAATGTCAGTTACCTACTTTCACTCATATCTTCAATTATGGTTTGCTTTATGTATATTGGTATTGTTCTCAAAGTGCAAACGTACTAGGAGAACATAAATCCAAAATGGCTTCCATTCCGCACACGTCATAAACTAAAACTCTGAACCGGCTAAACAGCCATAATAAAAGCTATAATAAAACTTGGGGCCGGCGACAGGGAGTGGACAGGGTGGCGCACGCGACAAAATAGTTGTGACGCGCGACAGACTAGAGAAATGAGGCGACGAGGAGAGATGTCAGAGAAATATTAAAATTTACATGGAGAAAACAGGTTATTGAATTTCTTTCAATTAATTTGCTTGCATTAATAAATTGTGAAAAATATAAAATGCAAATAGGCAGATTGATACTTTAATGTATTAAAATATAAAGACATGACCATAAACTCGTCTCTTTCCCCAATAAAATTATAAAATTGTTACAAAAGCCTAAAATTGTTGCAATCTAAATATTAAATACTTTCACCTTTTCAGAGTAGAATTTTTGACTCGCGTCGCGACATTTGTGTCGCTGCTAGCATATCCACACCCTAGCTCGTAACAAATTTTACGACGTGAAACAAGAACTAGACAGAAAATACGTTTGTTTTCAAATTTCTAGACCCGGAGGCCGCTTAATAAAAGTAGTCACCAATCTTATGTACAGGCAAATTAAATATGACATATTACTGCAATGTTTTCACGCTAGGGGCAGCACCAGCGCAGACAGTAAATAAAAAGTTTCGTTCGACGTTTGACAACGTTTCTTTTTTTTATGAAATAAGGGGGCAAACGAGCAAACGGGTCAACTGATAGAAAGCAACCTCCGTCGCTCATGGACGCTCGCAGCATCAGAAGAGCTACAGGTGCGTTGCCGGCCCTTTAAGAGGGAATAGGGGAGGGTAGGGATGGGAAGGGAAGGGAATAGGGGAGGGTAGGGAAGGGAATAGGATAGGGGATTGGGCCTCCGTTAAACTCATTAACTCGGCGAAACACAGCGCAAGCGCTGTTTCACGCCGGTTTTCTGCGAGGACGTGGTGTTTCTCCGGTGGAGCCGGCCCATTCGTACCGAAGCATGGTTCTCCCACGTCAGATATTCTGATATGACGTGTGCAGCGTGTCGGATTGTGGTCGGATTGTTTACTGTATGGGCTAGTGGCGCTCTCTGCAAATGGTTTCGATGCTGTTGTCAAAACTCCACAGAGGTATAATAGGGAATACTACGAAAAGATCTGACTCTGAGCAGAGGGCGACACTAGCACATACAGTAAACAATCCGACCACAATCCGACATGTCGCACACATGTCAGAATATCTGACAGAAACGGTGTCAAACGTCAAACAAAACCTTTTGTTTACTGTCAGTGCTGATGCTGCATCTAGCATAAAAGATTACAGTTATATGTCCTATTTACTAATTATCTAATATCAAAAATTCTACTTTGGGCAATGATGGGTAACCAAGATTGCCGTCAAGATTGTGAAGCTGTCAATGTTCGTAATCGCTTAGAGTAAACGCATTAGAAATCTCAAGAATTTATAATGCGAAAGTGTGGACGCAGTACACAATTGATAAAAACTGTCCAATGTCCATATAGCTACCAGGCTATCATACCCACCAAAGAGATATTATTAACATTCTGTAACATTCTATACATATAGAATGTCATATAACACTGATTGGTTAAGCCAACTGCATATTATATGACATAGTAATTACAAATTACTACATACCAATATTACGTGCTGACCGTATATAACGAGGATGGAATTCAGATTTTAATTACATAGGTTTTGGCATCAAAGTTATTTATACATCGAATCTTAGTTATAAGTCTGTTAGTAGTGTTAGTACCAAAAAGCGGCCAAGTGCGAGTTGGACTCGCCCATGGAGGGTTCCGCAGCAGCAATAAGGTTAATTTTTATGAAATTATATTATTTTTGATTTATTTTTATATTTCAGTCGATTTAATGAAATTTTGATTAAGGTTTACTATTTATGACGTATAAAAAAAACTACTGGCTAGATCTCGTTCAAACCAATTTTCGTTGGTAGTTTTTATAGTAATATACATCATATATTTTTTTTAGAATTATCATGCCTCTACTTTAGAAATTAGAGGGGGGGGGACACACATTTTTCCACTTTGGAAGAGTCTCTCTCGCAAACTATTCAGGTTAGAAAAAAATGATATGAGAAACCTCAATATGATTTTTGGAGACCTATCCATAGATACCACACACGCATAGGTTAGATGAAAAAAATTTTTTTTTGTTTCATTAAGGTTTACTATTTATGACGTTTAAAAAAAAACTACTGGCTAGATCTCGTTCAAACCAATTTTCGTTGGTAGTTTTTATAGTAATATACATCATATATTTGTTTTAGAATTATCATGCCTCTACTTTAGAAATTAGAGGGGGGGGGACACACATTTTTCCACTTTGGAAGAGTCTCTCTCGCAAACTATTCAGGTTAGAAAAAAATGATATGAGAAACCTCAATATGATTTTTGGAGACCTATCCATAGATACCACACACGCATAGGTTAGACGAAAAAAAATTTTTTTTGTTTCAGTTGTACCTATGGGGACCCCTAATATTTTTAATATTTTTTCCATTTTTGCATCAAAATCTTAATGCGGTTCACAGACTACATCTACTTACCAAGTTTCAATAGTATAGCTCTAATAGTTTCGGAGAAAAGTGGCTGTGACATACGGACGGACGGACAGACAGACAGACAGACAGACAGACAGACATGACGAATCTATAAGGGTTCCTTTTTTGCCATTTTGGCTACGGAACCCTAAAAAGGACAAACGGGCTACGGTCGTACTCAGAGACATAAAAGTTTCATTTATAGAATAGAACAGAAAAAATCCGTTCAGGGGTTTAGACTTTAGGCGTGTCTTACAGACAGACAAGCAGAGACAGAGACTGACAGACAGGCAGATGGACACACTTTCGCATTCATAATATTAACATGGATTAACTAACTAGCATTACGTAATTATTTTAATTTAATCATTTGAGAGCTCTCGAAAGAGCTGAAAATAATAAATTCGGTCCTCCACATCACATTACTGGTCGAGTGGTATGGCACCCAATTCGCTCATTCATTTTACTACCCGTCAAATACACTTCGTGTAGGCCGCCCGACGCAGTAGAGAGTATTACGACGCGACGTAGAGCATGTCGTGGCGACGTAGTGTAGCAACGTAGCGAGTAGCGATGTAGATCTCGTAGCGTAATGATCTCAGTATATCTATTAATTAATCTATTCGTATTACGCTAACCATAGCAAAGTAGCGCTCAGCGTAGCAATGTAGCGCTCAGCGTAGCAACGTAGCGCCTGTCGTAGCAACGTAGCGCTTATCGTAGCGATGTAGCGCTCAGCGTAGCAACGTAGCGGTCTACGTAGCAACGTAGCGCTTGTCGTAGCGACGTAGCGCTCAGCGTAGCAACGTAGCGCCTGTCGTAGCAACGTAGCGCTTATCGTAGTGATGTAGCGCTCAGCGTAGCAACGTAGCGGTCTACGTAGCAACGTAGCGCTTGTCGTAGCGACGTAGCGCTCAGCGTAGCAACGTAGCGCCTGTCGTAGCAACGTAGCGCTTATCGTAGCGATGTAGCGCTCAGCGTAGCGACGTAGCGGTTAGCAACGTAGCGCTTGTCGTAGCGACGTAGCGCTCAGCGTAGCAACGTAGCGCTCAGCGTAGCAACGTAGCGCCTGTCGTAGCAACGTAGCGCCTGTCGTAGCAACGTAGCGCTTGTCGTAGCGCTTGTCGTAGCGTAGCTGCTACGTAGCGCCTAGCTCCCAAATCACACATACATAGACTTAAAACCTGAGAACATCTCAACTTTGAGGCGAGTTTGGGAATTGAAATATTCAACATTTACCTTGCGGTACTAGGTTAGCATAAACTTTAGATAATCTCTTCTTACAACGGCTTACCAGTACGGCCTAGAATTTTAAAATATCTATGAATATTTCAATAAGGCTCTGAAAACATATTTCAAAAATGTTACAACAATTTTAAATTTTGAAATTTCACGTGCTTTTCACTTTATACACATGATTTTTAGTGATGACTGAAATTTTATTGATCTATACTAATATTACAAACGCGAAAGTGTGTCTGTCTGTTACCTATTCACGCCCAAACTGCTGAACCAATTTTGCTGAAATTTGGTATGCAAAATATACTTTAAGAAGGACAAATGATACTTTTATCCCGGAAAAATGTACGCCTCCCGCGCAATATACGAATTTTGACGCAGCGGAGTTGCGGGCTTGTAAAATGTATAATATCTATGGACGCTTCACACCACGTCAGTCTGGCCCCATGGTGAGCACCGGAAGGACTCGTGTTACAGGTACCAGACAACGTAAATATATTTAATACTTTTATACTATACATATATTTGTGATTTTTATTATATGATACACACCTGTCATATTATTTAATACACATTCATGACCCAGGAACTTTGAAAACTTTTTGTTCCATCGGTGGGATTCGAACCCGTGACCCCCGGCTTGAGCTACCAACGCGCTCACCACTGAGCCACAGAGGTCGTCGAATCTTGTAAAATGTATAAACGTATACATTTTACAAGATGACGCAGTTAAGTTTTTACAATGTAGAGAAAGATATTTCCTCACTACCATTACTCTTAGCGATTTGTACTGGAGTGTCTTGTACATAGTATTAATATATACAGTAGACCATCTCATCACACAGCCTGAACCGCGCTTACTCACACATAAGTATAAATTAAAATAACTTTAAGCAGCAAAAAAAATTGCATGATTTCGCTCGCGTATAACTTTGTTGAACAATTTTCATTTCAACGACGAGGCAAAGTTACTCTACTGTACGATACTTGTATTGTGTCCCGTTCTTGGAGATAAAATAATACAATGTTCTAGTGATGTACACAATAAAAGCTCCCAAAAGATTTCGGTGACGGTGGCCGGTTTCGTTAAAACCATCCACAACATTAATATTCATAATGCCCTAGGGTGTGTGCAATATAATAACAATACACCACGAAAACGTTTTATATTAAAGCATAATTTTTGTGCTGTTCACATATAATTATATTTCTGTGCAAAAAACGTCTACTTTTTGTGCGCTACTTCTTAAAATGTTGAAAACTTTAAATTGTTGACGTTAAAATTATGTCAAATATCACGGAACTATTGTTATTAAATTACGAATCTACTGACACCTTATTTATTGAAATCTGATCAGTAGTTTAGGCGCTATAGTGCGACATACAAACGCATATTTTCGCCTTTTCAGGTAAAGTTCCAACCCTAGCTATAGAATAAAACACATTGTAAGGTTAAGTTATGACACTCACAGCATCCCATATAGTATACGTCTGCTCTCAACATAATATATGACACCGTATAAGCTATAAACAGTAGACTATCTTCGTACGACATCACTCAAATAGGACATAATTAATATTATTATTTTATACCAAAAGTTACGAGTGGCTTCGCTTACGTAAATATAGTATTCCACGGTAATTGTCAATTTTCCCTCGATAAAAATTATCGTATATCCTTTCCTGAAGTGTAATCTATGTTTATTCCAAATTTTATCTCAACTTAGTATTTTTTGGATCCTATTGTGCACAAAGCATAAACTTTTCTCTCTATTAATGAGAAATGGATCAACAAATTCCCGCAACACAGAGACACGACTTGTATGCGCGAAGTAATATTCCATCGTTTTGCACTTTTAAGTTATCCGAAACTACGCTTATGTGTGCATCCACCGGCTTAGGTGTAGTATAAAGTTGGCGTACTGTATACTATTTAATATGTATACTGTGCCCAACATACACTCTATAACAGCTCTGTATATATTGCAGGATGTAACAAATTGTAACTCACGACATAGTGGAGGAAAATCTTCGTTTTATTGAAGTACAAACTTCTTTAGTATATCATACACTTTTTGTGTAGGTTAGGCGGCGTTTCCACTGATGCGGAGCGGAGTAAAGAGGAGCTTAGCGGTGCCGGATTGACCAATCACCATGCTCGAAATCTTCGCTCCGCTTCGCTGTCATTCCGCTGGAATAGCACGATTGGTCATTGGTCAATTCGGCACCGCTAAGATCCTCTCCGCTCCGCTCCGCGTCAGTGGAGACGCAGCCTATATTGCATAGCATGTTTATCAACTTACGCAATAACAAGATGACGCCCGCAACTCCGTCGCGCCCAAATTCGTTTTATCGCGCGGGAACCGTACATTTTTCTGGGATAAAAGTATCCTTTGTCCTTTGTTGGGATTCAAAGTATCTCCATATCAAATTTCAACAAGATGGCTTCAGCGGTTTGGGCGTGAAGAGGTAACAGACAGACACACTTTCGCATTTATAATGTTAGTATGGATACCTATCTATATCTCTGATATATAATAATAATAATAATTTAATAATAATGTCTTTATTTCAGGCCAAATAACCCTTGTAGCCTAACATTACACTTAAAAAATAACAAACAACAAATGTGTTAGTAGCTGAAGGGATTGGGCTGATTTTAGTCTTAAAATATTCGTAGAAGCCCAGAGAAGGTTTTAAAGTGACACGAAGTTCACCGGGACAGCTAGTATATATATAAAAATGGATTTTTAATTGTGTTAGTAACGCTAAAACTTGAAAACGGTTGAATGGATTGGGCTAATTCTAGTCTTAAAATTTTCGTAGAAGTCCAGGGAAGGTTTTAAAGTGACACGAAGTTCACCGGGACAGCTAGTTTTGAACAAAAATATGTTTCATTAATTTTATTGATTTATTTGTACCACGCAGTGCAAATTAACGTCTGCGCTGTTTCGTTTCTACATCTGCTAGCAAAAGAAGATTACTAGGAATACATAAATCCGAACAGCTAAAAAATAATTAAATAAACCAAAAGCTTCTTTAGAATTCAATATTTTTGCCGTTAGAGGAATAAATACAGATTTATAAACCTTTTCCATTTTTATATTCCTGGTAATCTTTATAGGATTGCGTACCCAAGAGCTGCAGGTGCGTTGCCGGCCTTTTAAGAGGGAATACGCTCTTTTTTTGAAGGTTTGCAGGTCGTATAGGTCCGGAAATACTGCTGGTGACAGTTCGTTCCAGAGTTTTACAGTGCGCGGCAGAAATTTACGCGAAAAACGCACGGTGGAAGACTGCCACTCATCAAGGTGATGAGGATGGTATGTTTTTTGCGTGTTCGGTTATTACCGGTAACAATTTTTAATGTAACTTTTCATTCCATGTTTAATCATTTCCAATCGAAATTAAATATGAACCACACAATCACAAATGTTTAGTGTAGCCTATGTCCCACGTCCAATATTTAGTTAATTCCGTTTGATAGTCAATAGCTAAATCTGAAACCGCGTTCTGCGGTGAACGCGTTTTAAACTGATTGATAGGGATGTGTCAGTTATCGATGTTCGCTACACCTGGGGGTAGTATGTGAGTTTATTTGTGTCTATGTAATCGGTTTATCTACCTGAACTAAAAAAAATATTCCAGCTGAATTTTGTCATAATATATTGCTTTTCTAGCTAGCTTTTAACAGCTGCTTTTCTAGTAATATTTTATATGTGTGTCTGTCTGTATTTTGATCTGTCTGCTTATGCTTAAATTATTGAACTATTTTTTATGAACCCGGCAAAGGACATAATATTATTATTATGATTGTTACAAGTAGTAATTTTAAATATTAATAGATGGGGAAAAAGTAAGGCAAAAGAACTCTTTACCTCTCATAAGTTCCTTGTCCTCAAGCTTCATTTTACACTGAAAAATATGATCTTCTTATTTAGTTCTCGGTTCAAAGTTGTTTTTTTTTATTACGTAATTCGGGGCCCTCTATGGGCTATTGGCCCATATCCTTTTTTTTGATCTCATTTTATATTAGTTTTTCGCACCAAGGATAATGATTGAAATAATATTATTAATTGTAATTGTAGTCCATCACGCCATGGACCTTTTTTTTGAGTTAGTTACCAATCCTCTAAAACGTTTGAACCGATTGTGTTAAATTTTTTTGTGCTTATCCGTGTCGATTCTCAAACGTAGACGTCTGAGAATCGACACCTACTTTTCATTTGAAAAATAACGACGCATAGTCCTGAACATAAAGTTAATATACCTAGCGGAATAGAGAAACAAAGGCCTGAGCAAGCGAGATGTCACTATCAGTAACACTGCGTGGTAAAAAGAGACGTGTGATACATGACAGCAGAACTCTTTTTTGACGTCCAGTCGGCACGAGCCGC
Source organism: Plebejus argus (assembly GCA_905404155.3). Taxonomy (NCBI): domain Eukaryota; kingdom Metazoa; phylum Arthropoda; class Insecta; order Lepidoptera; family Lycaenidae; genus Plebejus; species Plebejus argus. The sequence continues at coordinate 7,507,650 of FR989948.1, read as the reverse complement.
ACGTTGACAATTTAATCTCACAGAATTCATGTTCAATCATGCTTGTGTAAGTGTATACGTACACATATTTTACACACAGATGAAAACCAATTTCGGTTTCGTTTGACAGCTCGAGATTGTTGCTCTATTCCGCTAGGTATCTTAACATAATGGTCCTGAATCGCGCTATCGCCTATCGAAGTATCTAAAATCTGCGTACCACAAATGTTTCCATGACAACATCTGAAATGACAGTTCCCACTTGGAAAAACAACGCTTGTTGGATCATCTAGTAAATTTTATCGACACTATCGACATTATATGTTACACCACTATATAATATCAATAATGATAGTAATTGGCGCTTCGCTAATGATTCATTATCTAAATGATGGGGTCCTCGGTCCTCACGTACTTTAATGTTATAACTCTAACATATAAAATAATATTATAACAGGCTGTAACCAAACAAAATAATAATACTTTAGGGTGTGTATGCACCCCTTGTATTGAGTTCACTATGAAATAATAATAATAGCTCCCACACCGATTTCGGTGACGGTGGCCGGTTTCACTGAAACCAGGCCAGCTACGCAGGAGTAATTTTATAGTGCCCAAGTGTGTCCGCAGTACACAAGAGCACTCTCTATTCCTTTACTCTCATAACCCAGTGGGACGGCAGACCGACACGGCTGGTGAGAGATCAGGCGCAGGACCGACTTTTTACATGCCCATCCGACGCATGGATCATCTTACTTGTCAGACAATCAGGTGATCAGCCTGCATTGTCCTAACCAAACTTGGAAATAACATGTTTCCAACGCGGGAATCGAACCCACGACCTCCGAGTCAAGAGCCGCGCTCTATACCACTAGACCACGGAGGCATCCGAATCACTGTGAAAGTAGCAGCGCTGAGAGATTTTAAGCTATTGCATATCTTTATCGAAAGCTTTGAGCGCGGCGACCGAATCAAGAAATTCCGTGACTAAAATAAACCTAACACCCTCCATTCGTGCGGTATTGCCGTGCATCGCTGATTCAGCTCGGCAGGTATTTGTGTGGGTGCGACTAGACGTATGCGAATTATAATTGCTTAAGTTGATAAAAATGCTATGCAGTAGCTTTACCGCGGCATTCCCCGAGTGTACACGTATTATTTTCTGTAATTTGCGCGCCTGGAGCCCCAACGTCATGAATCGCGCGGGAACCATGCTTTTTTCTGGATGAATACAATCCTTTGTCCTTTTTCCCGTTACACAGATTATCTATAATAGATTTCAACAAAATCGGTTCAACGATTAGGGCGTGAAGAGGTAAGAGATAGACACACACTTATAATATTAGTAGACATATTATAATACTAGCTTTCCCGGCAAACGTTGTTTTGCCATTTAAAGTATGTCTACTTCATCAGTTGATACAAAATCTTATCCCGGCTTTTGTCCCCTAAGAGGGGAGGGGGGGTGGGGGGGGATTTATCAACAACAGTAAAGTTGGAAAACACAGTTAATAATATGAAGTAAGTCCAAGAAAAAAGTTTGATACAAAATCTGACCCCCTCTTTGGTCCCCTTAGAGGGGTGGGAGGGGGGATTTTTATACACCAGATGTTGAGTTAGAAGACGACAAATATATCTGCGAAAACCGTATGCAAATCGGATCAGTAGTTTTCGTGTGATAGTGGAACAAACATACAGACAGACAGACAGACAAAAAACTTACCACATTTTTGGCTTCTATAGCGATGTAGTGACACCCCTCGCTTATTATTTTTAAATATCTTTAATGTACAGAATTCACATTTCTACAGTTTTATTATATGTATAGATTATAAATTGGACAGATATACAGACACATAAAAATATCATCTAGATAAAATCAAAGTCAAATTGAAAACTCCAACCCAAATCTTATAAAAAACCGTAACGCGATGAGAAAGGACGAATACATTAGCTCTGCTCACTCATGCGAGCCTGGTGACTGATTTTACATTTCACTTGAATTTCACTCGAATTTAACTTGAATGAGATTTGAATTTGACTTGAATGGATGAAATACATCATGAGGATACATGCTTTTAACATTAGGGGGTTCAAAAAGAGCTTTTTAACCGACTACGGTAAAGTATGTTGTGATTTTTTTTTATGAAATAAGGGGGCAAACGAGCAAACGGGTAACCTGACGCAACAAAACAAAGCAAAGCAAAGCAACTTCCGTCGCCCATGGACACTCGCAGCATCAGAAGAGCTACAGGTGCGTTGCTGGCCTTTTAAGAGGGAATAGGGTAATAGGGGAGGGTAGGGATGGGAAGGTAAGGATTAGCGGAGGGTAGGGAAGGAAATAGGGTAGGGGATTGGGCCTCCGGTAAACTCACTCACTCGGCGAAACACAGCGCAAGCGCTGTTTCACGCCGGTTTGCTGTGAGAACATGGTATTTCTCCGGTCGAGCCGGCCCATTCATGCCGAAGCATGCCGGCTCTCCCACGTATAAGTGTTCACATTTGATGTTTCACCATCTAAAACTCTCTCTTGTTAGGAAATGATGGATTACCAAGATTTCTATATGATTAACTGTTTCTATCACAATTTGGAATCGCTAAAAATCTATATGTTTGTTTGTAACCTCTTCACGCCTAAACCGCTGAACTGATTTTGCTCATTGATACGGAGATACCTTGTGTCCATGGAACAATATAGAAAACTTTATATCCCGGGAAAATGTACCGTTCCCGCGCGTTAAGGTGACGCCTTGATAATTTGGCTGTAGCGATGTCCATTTTTCTCAGCAATGACTAAAGCCAACAAATTAAAGTTCACTGTCAGTATTCATCATGTCTTTGTCTTTGAATTACCCATAGCATAACACGATTGGTTAACTTGTATAACACAGAATAATCAATCAAAAAGACCTCTGTAAAAAAAGGATTCCTATTTTGCCAACAGAGGAGAGTGATATAAGCTTCCAAAATTTGTACATAAATTGGTTCTAGTTTACACTTTAATGTGTCCATAGCTTATATGAAATGTATTTATGGTTTTTAAATTACGCGACAAAAACCATTTTGTCGCTACGCCCTTTCTATTTTTTGCTGTTCCATTGCTTGTTTTCTATGAGAGGCCGGGCCAGCCTCGCATAGAAAACAAGCAATCTAAAACACATCCAACACGGTTTTTTACTTTAACATGGCGTCACCTTAAACGAATTTTAGGATTTGCAAGTGTAATCTAGTTTTATAAAAGTTTTGTGCCTCGATTCGTCGTTCGGAATATAGTCTGTATATTATGTTTTAACTCCTTAACATATTTTCCGTTGCTAAAGCATCACGGTTAAGCGGTTTTTAATCCGCTAAACCAACATAATATCTCCGCACACTTTTAAACACAAACAAACATTTTAATTGAAAAACCCCACGTTCTTAAAAATGTAAATTAAAAAATAACATACGTCTCGGAGCACTTCGCTGGAGGACGCTTCATATAATGATTTCACGGCTCACTTAGTCTTAAAAGTGAATAAAAAGCGGCTAAGCGTGAGCTGGGGTCGAACAGAAAGGTTCCATATACAAAACGCATGGTGGCTAAAATACCATTTGGTTCAACTTAATACTTAACTGCAACGTTTACAGCCTTCTCAAAAAAAAGTTTAACTTAGTCTTAAAAGTGAATAAATTTGCTAAGTTGCGACTTGGATTCGTATAGAGGGGTTCCGTACGAAATTAAAAAAATATGTGCTAAGTATTCGCGTTGTTAAGCGAAAAATTTTCAATAAGGCCCACATGCGCAGATCTGAGTTAAAGTTAACTCTGAGTTAAACATCATGTCATATCTGTCACTCACTTTCAAGATACAGATACATGATTTTTAACTAATAATAATATAATAATAATATCTATGGACGCTTCACACCACGTCAGTCCGGCCCCATGCTAAGTACCTGATGGACTTGTGTCCAGACAACGGAAATATATTTAATACTTTTATACTATACATATATTTAAGATTTTTATTATATGATAAATATATTTAATACACATCCAAGACCCAGGAACATTGAAAACTTTTTGTTCCGTTGGCGGGATTCGAACCCGCGACCTCCAGCTTAAGCTACCAACGTGCTATCCACTGAGCCACAGAGGTCGTCAGCTCAGAGTTAACTTTAAGCCAGATCTGCGCAAGTGGGCCTTAGGGTTGATTCAGAGGCTTGTTCGTCTCAGATTCTGGTTTGGACAGATTCTTGTAAGGACAGATTCTTGTAATGACAGATTCTTGTTACGGTAGATTCTACCGTAACCGGACCTTTGAGTTTTATACTATACTAGCAGTCCCGGCAAACGTTGTTTTGTCATATAAAGTATTTCACACATATTTTATGGAAGTGACTAAATAAGTATGTCACCATGGCAACGTCCATCGCTATCCCGTCGCACAAACAATGGTCGCCGTCAGTCTCGAGTTGTAATAATTTACTATTATTCATTCAACAAATGCACTTAACAATATAAAAAGTACCCAGTAGCCGATTCTCAGACCCACTGAATATGCATTATAAAATTTAGTTAAAATCAGTAAAGCCGTTTCGGAGTAGTACGCGGTCTAACATTGTGACACGAGTATTTTATAATATATTATAAGATTATTTAGATTTAGATTCTGACATGACGTCTGCAACATGGCGGATTGTGGTCGGATTGTTTACTGTATGTGCTAGTAACGCCCTCTGCTTCAACTTTTACGTAATATCGTCGAGTTATGTCACTCGGGTTACTTATGACAAACAGCGAATTCTCTGCTATACACATTTTTCTACGGAACCCTAAAAAACAAAAAACCTATTCAAAGGTAATGTGTGTAAAAATGTTATTTTAACTAAAGAATAATGACGCCGATTAATAGTGTATGGCACTCGTTAGGCGTCTCCCAGACAGACGCGGCCTGCGGTGGCGGTGGCGGCGGCGGTCAGTTTTTTGTATTGCGACCGCCACCGCGTGTGTCTGTGTCGTTCCTAGAACATTCAAGTCATCCAACTGACCGCCACCACGACCGCCACCGCAGGCCGCGTCTGTCTGGGAGACGCCTTATAAATTCAATGTTCAGTGCTTCCTGAATTCGAATCTCCTTTTAGTTCATGTGCTCCTCGTGTCATGAATTACTTTTGAGTTTAAGGAGCAAACGAGCATACGTATCGCCTGACGGAAAGGGATCATCGTACAGTAAAGGCCGGCAACGCACCTGCAACTCCTCTGATGTTGCGAGTGTCCATGGGCGACTGTAGTGCTTTCCATCAGGTGACCCGTTTGCTCGTTTGTCACCTAATTTTATAAAAAAATACCAGAGGAGTTTTGTGTTGTGCGTTTATACAGGATACTAATATTAAAAATAATCTGTCTGTCGGTTAGCTCTTTATGGTAAAACTTCTGAACCGATTTTGATGAAATGTATGAAGATGTTTCAACATACAGGTATCAAAATTAAAAATAGAGTATTAACCATGGAAAAATGTACGTTTCCCAAAAAATTCTTTGACTTATCGATTCAAGACTGAAAAGTTAACAGACAGTCGTTTATCGCTGTAAATTAAGTAACTTCAGCGCTGCTACTTTCACAATTACCTCTATACGGACACATACACACCCTAAAGTAATCATCCTTTTATTTTTCATTCACCTGTATAGTTCCATTATACAAATATCAAGCTGAAATGTAACATTAATTTCTTTCACCACGTTAAAAATACCCTGTTCCCACCTGAAATCAAAAAGCAACATAAAAAATTTTAGTGGCAAGGATTTGCATGTAAAATGCTGGTTCACAGTTATATTACCTGTTATATGAGCTTTAATCCAAGGACGTAAGGTTCAGAATACTTCTAGATAGAATAATACGGCGTCCAAATTCGGTTTGCTTGATGTTATTTTGTGCTTTGCAATTTTAATATTATAAGCATTGCTTTAGTGTTTATTATTGGGCTTATATCAACATTTTAGTTTATTCTTAACACTTTTTAATATTATAAATGAATGAAAAGGAGTGTCTCTCTGTATTTTCTTAATAATAATTAAGATGTCACAATTTGCCAGGCCTAAGTTTAAAAAAGTGTAGGTTTCAGCATGCTTCTTAGTGACATTCTCGAACGAAGTTCCTTATCGCGCGTTGCGAAAGGGGGCTAGACGGAAAAAGTTGTAACGACACTTTTTGACCGACACTTATTTTAGTACCTGCGAAGTTGATGTGGCGATGAACTGACTGGCGGGAAATTTTAAACTTCGTTCCATCCGGGTGTCATTTGACACGTCTTTTATACGTGGGAGAGCCATGCTTCGGCACGAATGGGCTGGCTCGATCGTTAGAAATACCGGCGTGAAACAGCGCTTGCGCTGTGTTTCGCCGAGTGAGTGAGTTTACCGGAGGCCCAATCCCCTACCCTATTTCCTTCCCTACCCTCCCCTAATCCATACCTTCCCATCCCTACCCTCCACTATTACCCTATTCCCTCTTAAAAGGCCGGCAACGCACCTGCAGCTCTTCTGATGCTGCGAGTGTCCATGGGCGACGGAAGTTGCTTTCCATCAGGTGACCTTTTGCTCGTTTGCCCCCTATTTCATAAAAAAACGTCTCAAGTTTTATTTTAACATGGCGGTTTCTTTCGTAGTCTTGTACCTCTGTATTTAGTACGTTAATCACCAGGTTGAGCCTCTCAATTTAAGCGTTTAGTTAATTGAGTGAATTAGTACCGAACCTCGCTCGAGTCACCAAGGCACCATAAATATTGATGTATGGAAATCGGCGAGGCGAGATTAAAATGAATATATAATTTGGCGCGACCTATATTCACGACAAATTAGAAATGCTCTAGTCTGGTCGTAGAATGGACAGATATTTTATTTGGCGGAATCAAAATACCTATATTTGCGGCAAATTAGAAACGCTATAGTCCAGTCGCGGGATAGAGAGATCTTGTAAACTTAACAAATTAGATACAGTGACTATTATAGTCCGTTCGCAGGATAGAGAGAAATATAGTACGACCTGTATTCACGAGAGAGACCACTATAGTCCGGTTGTGCAATAGACAAAAAATTGTCCAGTGAACTCATAGGGTTTGCGCAATAATTAATTTCATATTCATACATCTCTCTTACACCGATTGTGATCCAGGCAAAATCCAATCCCGCGACTGGCAACACACGGTAGTTGTCGCATTTAATCCGAAGTTTTATTTTTTCGCCGGATTTTCGGCTGATTTTCCCAGTGCTTTTTACGTGCAGTTTCAAATTCGTTTAGTGCGCCGTAAAAGTTTTTTATGCACTCCTGTTGAACCTGAAATACACTGCCTTTTTTTTCTTTTTTTACGCTGTGATTTCATTTAGGTAGTTGTTTTGAATCAAACTCGAAAGTTGGTGTGTAAGTTTGAAAATTCTAATTCTGGCTGATCCGGCAAACGTTGTTTTGCCACTGTTACTGCTTGACTCTTGAGATCACTGTTATCACTGTTATCATTCAGATACTATCGTAAATGTTATTAAAGAGGAACGTTTTTCCTTACTAATCCTCACTAATATTATAAATGCGAAAGTGTGTCCGTCTGTCTGTTACCTCTTCACGCCAAAACCGGTAAAACCAATTTTTCTGAGATATGAGTATACTGTGAGTCCCGGGAAAGGACATACTCTGAATCCCGGGAAAAGACCTAATATGATACTTTTATCCCGGAAAAATGTACGGTTTCGGCGCGATAAACGAGTATTGGCGCAACGGAGTTGCGGGCGTCATCATGTATTTAATACTTTCATATTGAACCCGCGACCCCAGAATTGAGTTACCAAGCGCTCAACCACTGAGCCACAGACTTGTATATTATGGCAAAACAACATTCGCCGGGCCAGCTAGTACACTAATACTGCAATATAAGTAACAAATACTGCAATATAAATATATTGCAGTATTTGTTACTATATTTCAGTTCAAAAGCGATGCTCTCAATTTAATCTGTCCGTTCTGTGTACAAACTGCAGTTTGTGTACCAAAAAATGTTATAGGGACGTAGAAAATGGTGGTGTAGCTTTTGTTTAACCGACTGTGCTCGAAGAGGTATGCTTTATACGCGTATATACTACTGATAAAAATGTGAAAGTGTGTCTCTCCGTTACCTCTTCATGCCTAAACCACAGAACCGATTTTACTAAAATTTGGCATACACTTTGAGTTCCTAGTAAGGGTCTATGATACTTTTTATCCCAGAAAATTGTTCCCTCCCGCGCGAATTGTAAGGTTCCCTCCCGCGCGAATTTCGTCACAACGGAGTTTCAGGCGTCTTCTAGTACATACATACACAAAATCATCACCCTCCCTTACAGCTTCGGGTAAAAACCTTCTAATTAAAAAAACCCTATTCGAAATACAAAAATGACATTCAACATTTTTTTTTCAAGGGCCCGCACGAGAGCCCTTCTCGCCCCTTTCTATTATTTTAAAGGGCCACGAGCGTTTTCAAGATTTTAGCATAATAAGAAAATGGCACTCCACTTCGGCAGGTGGGTAAGACGTGCTTCCAATTATCCATTCAGTCGGTCTACCAGCCCGCGTAGCATGGCGACCAGTAGAAATGCGAAAGTATAGACAAACTGCGGAGATAAACTTAAGGTGACGTTCCGATCTTTTTTCCTTCCGAAAAATTCAATTAAAATGCCACTTTATGACAGACTATAGTCACAAACTGTGAAGATAAACTTAAGGTGTCGTTCCGATCTTTTTTCGTTCCGAAAAATTTATTTAAAATGCCACTTTATGACAGACTACAGTCCTAAAAATTCAAATATTATCCTACTTTATGACATAATATACTATAGTCTATCATAAAGTGGCATTTTAATTGAATTTTTCGGAACGAAAAAAGATCGGAACGGCACCTTAAGTTTATCTCTGCAGTTTGTCTATACTTTCGCATTTCTATACTGGTCGCCGTGCTACGCGGGCTGGTCGCCAGTCGTGTCGATGGTCCGTCTCGTCTGTCGTACTGCGCACACACTTAGGCACTGTAAAATAGCTCCTGCGTTCAATGATACTGGTATAGGGGTATTATTATTAGTTTAGGTAGGTAACGACATTCTTAATGTGTCTCACCGTAAATGACAGCGCGACCGCTTTAAATAAATCGTTACATTCAGCTTGTGATCTCGCGATGTAGTGGCTAAAACGCGCGTTCAAGCCGCCGCGCCGCATGTAAATTAAACCTTAAAATTAAGTACTCTATTTTTCCTTCAACTCGAAAACAATTTATTATATTTGAACTAACTTTGCAAAGTAAATACTGGCATTATACCTTCATTTTAAAACTTAACCGCTTTGCTTAACCAACTGTATTGTCTGAGAAAACATTGTTATGTACTTGAGAACAAAAACTGGCCAAGCGCGAGTCGGGGTTGTGAAGGGTTCTGTACGTTTCTACAATATGGACTCACGACCACTTCGTCATAAGGGTGAAGCCAAACGCGCATAATTTGTGAGTTGTGAGTCGCAGAATTTCGGTCGCGTAAATATTTTTTCATACAAAATATCATGACTCACAAAATTACGCTCGTGTGAATCAAACAGGACTTTTGTATGAAACTGAATGCAGCAGAATTTCTGCTAGCCTAAATTCTGCGAATCAGATGTCACAAATTACGATCGTTTGGTTTCATCCTATAAGACAGAATATTGTTACGAATGCGGACACGTAGTGTCATCTAGCGGCAACCCGGCGAAACTATCGTAGAAACACAGACAGTGTAAACCCCCATTCCATACCAGATGCCGCTAGTTGAATGTTTTTACCTGCGCGCAGGCAGGTACCTACGCGCACATTCTCGAAAGAGTTGTTTACGTTTAAAACTTGTTTACGTGTTTGCGCGAACCGGAATTGTCCTCGGAAGTTCGCGAACTTTCTTTTATTCGCCTCGGCCCATATAAATACGCAGGTAGACGGGATGGAGTCAGTTTCGGTTGAGCGATAATCAAGATAACTTCGAAGTGAGAAACAAGTGTGTGAAGTGAGAATCAATAGTGACTTAGTGAGTGAACCAGTGATAGTGCTTAGTGTTTGGACTTAGTGCGTAGTGTTTGGACCTAGTGAGTTGTGTGAGCTAGTTTTAGTGATTAAATTCTTCAAGAGAGTCAGCAGGTCTTTTTCTTCGAATCCTCGAACCCTAGCACGTAACAATACCTATACTGAAATCTATACTAACCCTTACCGATCGCCATATTATAAATGCAAAATTGTCTCTCTGTCTGTCACCTCTTCACGCCCAAACCACGGAACCGATATTGCTGAAATTTGGTATGAATATACTTTGAATCCCTAGAAAGGACATAGATTACTTTTATCCCGGAAAAATGTACGCGATAAACGAATTTGTGTTCAACGGAGTTATGGACATCAACAAATAAGAGTAATGTTAATTTTTGTTACAATGGCAACAGCATCATATGAAAATTTCTATCCGGCTATCATAGTCTAGTGACAGACAGACAAACATGCAGACAAAAAGGCCCTATTTCTACTCAAAGTCCTTGGGAACCCCAAAAATTTTATTACTTGAAAGAAAAATTGTTTTCTTAATTTTCCATCGAGCAAAGACTTTGTTCTAAAAAGAGTTAAATGAATTCTGTTTGGAGTACTCAGAAGTCGGAACCGCGGTTTTAATTCTTTGATAGAATTTATGCTAAGAGTAAGTTTTTAACCATAATAGTTAACCGACTACAAAGAAAGTATACTATGATGATGCCCGCAATGAACCAAAATTCGTTTATCACGGCGGAACTGTACATTTTTCCGAGGTAAAAAGTATCCTATGTCCTTTCCCGGGACTCAAAATATCTCCATAGCAAATTTCAGCAACATCGGTTCAGTGGTTTGAGCGTGAAGAGGTATCAGACAGACAGACGGACAGACAGACACACTTTCGCATTTAAAATATTTAGGGCCTGTTTCACCACTTCCTGATAAAGTGCCGAATAGGCTATTCACAACTTTTTTGACAGATTCTCCATACTTGATCTGTCAAGTTAATTGGTGGATAGCCTATTCGTCACTTATCAGGAAATGGTGAAACAGGCCCTAAATATTATAAATGCGAAAGTGGTAATAAGTAAAATATATAATTTAGTAAGAATTATATCATGTAATTTAAGTACCACAAACATATTATTATGTGAGCCTAAATTAGCTCTAATAGTCAGGGTGCCCTAGAACAAATTTTATTGCGATTACTAACAAGCTAATTTCCAGGTTCCGTTTTAGGTTTAGGGTTCTGTAATCAACAAAACTTGGTTGATTACTGTACCCTAAAACGGAACCCTAACCAGCTGATTTTTTGTATATTGGTAGGTTAATAGTTATATTATTTAAGAGTAACCTTATTCTACAAATAAAACAATCCATATTTTAGGACCATCAAGTCAAAGTATGAAATCCTTTCTATCTCTGTTAGCTACCACTTTCGAGATTTTTCTAAAATAAAAATGTTGTTCGTCTTATCAAAATGTAGCTACTCACAAAAAATTAGCTTGTTAGTAATCACAAAAAAAATTGTTCTAGGGTACCCGTACTAACCGAAATAAGCATCATAATCATCAAGTTTTATGTGTTGTATGTATGTGTATTACTTAGGATCACTTCCCATCAGGCTTCTCAAGCACACCCCTCCCCCTCGCCACCCCCCTGTCCCCCCCAGCGACCTTCGGTAAGTGGTAACGCGCGGGCCGGAGTCACGCATCGTTGCACACTCCTTGCATGACCGTTTATAGAATACGATATTATGTCGTGAGGTGGTCGTGAGGTGGTCGTGAGAATATCGTTAACTTTCTTTATTCGTTACATTTTTGTAACAAATTTTTAAATTAACTCCAGCCCATATTACATCTTAATCGGTTCAATTATTTCAATGCGAGGATACACACATACAGACATTTAAGACATTAGTAAGAATTATTTTAAAGTGGAGTAATAAGTGTTAAGTAATTTAACTAACTTTAAACTGTAATTTACAATTTAAAAAATGCTCCTAATTTAAATAATTCGAAAGTGTTGCAAAAATACCTGCCTAGCATACGATTTATATTAATATGTAATATTATACAAACTGATTCATAAGTAGATAGCGAGCCTAGCTAATTTTGTTGGGCTATGGCAAGCCCTGCCAAAACATATTTATTTTTGACTGAACATAATCCGATAAAATAACGTAGCTATCCGCCATCTGCCTACAAAAATGTGGAAAATCGTATCCGACGATCGTGTTGTATACTTTAAACGCTAAAGGTAACCACCGGATTCACGGACCACCGATTTCTTCTTTGTACGAACGTCAACGGTTTCCTCAGAAAAAATTCACCTTCCATTTCGAACCCGCTACCCTTTGATACGGTTCTAGTCCAGTAACCCACGAGGGTTTAGGTGGCGAACGAGCTACGGGTCACCTACTGGAGAGCTACCATCGCTCATGGACACAACATCAGAGGAATTGCAGGTGCTTTGCCGGCCTTTTAAGATGACGCCTTGATAATTTGGCTGTAGCGATGTCCATTTTTCTCAGCAGTGACTAAAGCTAAGAAATTAAAGTTCATTGTCAGTATTCATCATGTCTTTGTCTTTGAATTACCCATAGCATAACACGATTGGTCAACTTTTATAACACAGAATAATCAATCAAAAAGACCTCTGTAAAAAAAGGGATTCCTATTTTGCCAACAGAGGAGAGTGATTTATGCTTCCAAAATTTGTACATAAATTGGTTCTAGTATACACTTTAATTTGTCCATAGCTTATATGAAATTTATTTATGGTTTTTAAATTACGCGACAAAAACCATTTTGTCGCTACGCCCTTTCAATTTTTTGCTGTTCCATTGCTTGTTTTCTATGAGAGGCCCGGCCAGCCTCGCATAGAAAACAAGCAATCTCAAACACATCCAACACGGTTTTTCACTTTAACATGGCGTCACCTTAAGAGGGAATACTCAATACGCTCTTGTGAAGGTTTGCAGGTCGTATAGGTTCAGAAATACGTGGAAGACTGCCACTCATCAAGGTGTTGACTGATGAGCATGTTTAAAGATATTTCATATTTGATTAAATGTCAATTGTCACGTTTTCTCTCTTGTTTATGTTTGTGAAAGAGACAGAATCAATTTATAATATTAATTTTTAGCGTAACAGCTGGACAATGTAAAAAGATGATGAAAAGCTTAGCCATCTGTTTGCGAATTATTCTACGGGCATCGTACCGTGACAACGCACATGTGAGTCATAGAGTGCTACGGATGAATTGGGCTTTCTTTAGATGAAATAAGGGGCAAACGGGTCACCTGATGGAAACCAACTATCGTCGCCCATGGTCACTCGCAGCATCAGAAAAGCTGCAGGTGCGTTGCCGGCCTTTTACGAGGGAATATGGTAATAGGGTAGGGGCGGGTAGGGAAGGGAAAAGGGGATTGGGCCTCCGGTAAACTCACTCACTCGGCGAAACACAGCGCAAGCGCTGTTTCACGCCGGTTTTCTGTGAGCCCGTGGTATTTCTCCGGTCGAGCCGGCCCATTCATGCCGAAGCATGGCTCTCCCACGGTGATTGTTTGATTGGTGATTATTTTATATCATCAAAAGCTCCGAAACTGTTGGACCGATTTCGATGAAACTCACCACAAACATAGAGCAGAATACGGGCAAGAATATAAGATACTTTACACACACAGACATAGCTTCACAGTTGAACAACCTGCGCGGTTCCCACGCGCGGTTCCGCTCCGCCGCGCTTGTGAGTACACCCTTATGTTGGAATCCTGTTTTTGTAGTGGCCTTATGACCTTATAATAATTGTAAATTAATAATAACTGGCTAAAAGCCGAGTTTTGTGAGCTCGCGTCGTCACACCTTGACTGACTGATGATAACACATCTACGTATAAATAAATAAAAAAGCGGCCAAGTGCGAGTTGGACTCGCCCATGGAGGGTTCCGCGGCAGCAATAAGGTTTATTTTTATGAAATTAAAATATTTTTGATTTATTTTTATATTTCAGTCGATTTAATGAAATTTAGATTAAGGTTTACCATTTATGACGTATAAAAAAAACTACTGGCTAGATCTCGTTCAAACCAATTTTCGTTGGTAGTTTTTATAGGAATCTACATCATATATTTTTTTTAGAATTATCATGCCTCTACTTTAGAAATTAGAGGGGGGGGGACACACATTTTTCCACTTTGGAAGAGTCTCTCTCGCAAACTATTCAGGTTAGAAAAAAATGATATGAAAAACCTCAATATGATTTTTGGAGACCTATCCATAGATACCCCACACGCATAGGTTAGATGAAAAAAAATGTTTTCTGTTTCAGTTGTACCTATGGGGATTGGGGACCCCTAAAATTTTTAATAATTTTTCCATTTTTGCATCAAAATCTTAATGCGGTTCACAGACTACATCTACTTACCAAGTTTCAATAGTATAGCTTTAATAGTTTCGGAGAAAAGTGGCTGTGACATACGGACGGACGGACAGACAGACAGACAGACAGACAGACAGACAGACAGACATGACGAATCTATAAGGGTTCCTTTTTTGCCATTTTGGCTACGGAACCCTAAAAAGCACAAATCAATAGGCGTGATAGATTTTCCGTAAAGTGTACCACAAAATGTTCAATTGTTCAGGTTGTGGGATATACTAGGGCTCGCATCGCCCTGATAATAAATCTATGGACGCTTCACACCGCGTCAGTCTCGCCCCGTGCTAAGTACCTGAAAGACTTGTGTTACAGGTGCCAGACAACGGAACTATATTTAAAATAGACGACACCCACCACTCTGATGCGTCAAAAATCATCTATCGACAGGGAACTGTACATATTTGTGGGATAAAAAGTATCCTATGTCCTTTCCCGGGACTCAAAGTATCTCCACATTAAATTTCAGCAAAATCGATTAAGCGGTTTGGGCGTGAAAAGGTAATAAACAAACAAGCACACTTTCGAATTTATAATATTTCATGACATTTATGACATTTCTGATCAGAAACAGTTGAACGTCCGCGCTGTCTCTTATATGTTGTACTGAGCCGAGTGAGCTCGAACTCGCCGGAAGGATATTTCGGATAGTGTGCGGGGTGGCGATCAGGCGGACATTCAAATGTTTCTGATAAGAATTCGGACAATGTGCGGCCGGGCTTAGGGTTACCAAATACATCAAACATAAACACTCAAATAAAAACTCACCTCTCCTTCCGCAGTTGGTCAACCATCAGCAATCTGTCAGCTAAAGTGTACTTGTGGGGTTTCAGTATTAAATTACTATAACCAGATGATACCTGCGCGGTTAAAAACAGGTTTGGAGATCGCAATAAAATTCTTTACTTAAATGAGACGACACTGTCCATATTGGGACAAAAATAGAGTGCAATCTATACTTACTACTAAATAATAGCTCCCACACCGGTTTCGGTGATGATGGCCGGTTTCACTGCAACCAGGCCAGCTACGCAGGAGTAATTTTATAGTGCCCAAGTGTGTGCGCAGCACTCTCCATTCCTTTACTCTCATAACCCAGTGGGACGGCAGACCGACACGACCGGCGAGAGATCAGGCGCAGGACCGACTTTTTACATGCCCATCCGACGCATGGATCATCTTACTTGTCAGACAATCAGGTGATCAGCCTGCATTGTCCTAACCAAACTTGGAAAAAACACGTTTTCAACGCGGGAATCGAACCCGCGACCTCCGAGTCAGGAGCCACGCTCTAAGCCACTTCACCACGGAGGCGTTACTGCTATTATAAATGCGAAAGTGTGTATGTCTGTTACTTATTTACATCCAAACATTTGAACCGATTTTGCTGGGTATTTTGAGTCCAGGGAAAGGACATCTAGGATACTTGTTATAATACTTTACTAAATCCCGCATATCCGTTACGTCAAAATTTTCCGGGATAAAAAGTATCCCTATGCCTTTCCGGGACTCAAATTATCTGTATACCCAGCAAATTCTGTTCAGTGGCTTGAGCGTTAAGAGGTAACAGACAGACAGACACACTTTCGCTTTTATGGATATGACGCGAAAGATCCGTTCGTTGCTCGCACTTAAAATCAGGCGCCAATACGCTTATTTTCTTAAAATCTTTTCCTATATTTTTTATTTTCACCCAAAAAGATACCAGGCTAACATGACTCGAAACAATAACCTAAATTCGAAAAACAAAATCTCTTGGAGCAATATAATTTTATTGCACCATCCCAAATTGAATCTTAACGCGACAGAAATAGAATACAAAATTGCAAAACTTTAAAACAATTTCAAAATGTTACGAGTTTCTATTGCGTAATATTATAATCCAAACAACGATATTCATGCGATATTAAACTTTATTTCCGCGCCATAAAGTTTATTGTTGGACGTCGTGTGTAGGGTAGGATACGATACATCGGATTAAGAGTATCGAATATTGAATATTTTTAAACGATTTAATTATTTTTACGTTGGCTTTAGAGTTTTGTGCAGACTGGCCACTGGCCACCGCGACTTTTTGTAGCCGGTCGCCGCATCTTCAAAATTAAAT
This sequence comes from Plebejus argus, assembly GCA_905404155.3. Taxonomy (NCBI): domain Eukaryota; kingdom Metazoa; phylum Arthropoda; class Insecta; order Lepidoptera; family Lycaenidae; genus Plebejus; species Plebejus argus. The sequence goes on along the minus strand of FR989948.1, from coordinate 7,491,084 downwards.
TTGGAAACAGAAGAGAAAAAAATTAAAAGTATGTTTGTATGTAACCTTATATAAAGCCTAAACCGCTTTACTGATTTTCATAAAATTTGATATGTAGGCACTTTGAGTCCCGAGAAAGGACGCAATACATTTTTGTAGCAAAATGAAGGGTAACTAAGCAACATCTAGTTACTAAAATTAATGTCTCTTAACATGCCAATTGAATATCAACCCTAAACCCTAAATAATAAGACTCAATATCCCTCGCATACACGCTTCGCTGGTTCCGTTCCGTTTCTCACGACCTTAGAGTACAGGCGTTGGATGTAAATTTATAACTCTAAGGCCCACTTGCGCCAATCTGGGTTAAA